>CM040620.1:63124242-63157171 GCA_022817965.1 Solanum lycopersicoides | reverse complement strand
AATTGATAAGAACAATAATATCAGCTATAAATTTTGTTACATATTAAATAAACAACCTGTAGATTAAAATAATTTTCATTAATAAATATAAATTTGTGATACATTTGATTTAAAAAACATGAAATACTCAAATTTAACTTTTCAAAAATTTTGAAGTTTCATCTGATGAGATAAAATCGCATATTAAAATACTTACTTTATAACACTATCAATATCTTATTCGTATTAAATTTTATTTACTTTATCAAAAATATACGAAGATTATCAATAGTTGAATAGAAAACATTATGAGTGAGGTTTTATTCGTCTTTCATTCAATTTTATGGTCCCACTCCCAGTGTATGCTAGAAAACAAGGAGGGTGTAAGATGTTAAAACTTAAAAGTAGTCATAATTTTATTAAAAAAACATTCTCAAATGTAACCGGTAATAGTAGTATTTTGGCATGATGGGTCGGGTCAAAAAAAAGAATGGGTCCCATATATTTGAACATTTTGTGCCACCCAATCCTTGAGTTTTTTAACCGCAGGCGAGCCCAGCTGGCATGAAAATGACCACACTAAGTCATTGGGACCCACAATAAACGTGGCCACGTCATCCTGACACAATCACAGGTGTCCTTCAACATTTAAAGTCTCTTTTCCACGTGTCATCGCGTCCATTTTTTCCTTCTCAATATTTCGTGTTTATGGAAGGGGCCCTTGCTTAGCTTGGCAGTTTATATTATTATTTTATATGAGGATAAAAAATTAAAATAACTAATATATGAATAATTAAATAATATACAGGTAATAGCTAGATGAAATGCGATAATTACATAACTTTAGTCCATATTGAAAACGCTTCTAACCTAATCCTTTCTTTCGTAAAGCCCGTATATTGTAAATGATCCGAACCTGTTCGGAGCGAGCCTCCTAGAGCCAAGTGAAGTTGGCTATTAAACGACCTCCTACTGGTCAATTCAAAGTGATGGCAGGAAAAATGTTGGTGGAGCCAGCCAGAGTTATTGGTTGATATTAGTAAATTCAGTGCGCAGGGAAGCCAGTCCAAGAGGGGAAAGTTTGATGTTCCATGCATCAATTTCAACGCTTATTTTAAATTTATTATTAAATTGTCAAAATCATGCTAATAGTTACTAATAACAACAATTAAGATTGGTGTTTTAGTAAAAGACAATAGGTTAATGAAACATTTTCCATCTCTTTCTAATTTATGTATAAATTAGAAAAGAATATAAAAAAAAAATATTAATTCACTATGCTAAATATATATATATACTCCCTCCATTTCAAAAAGAATGACCCTATTTTCTTTTTAGTTTGTTCTAAAAAGAATGACACCTACCTTTTTTGACAACACTTTAACTTTAACTTTCCACGTGGCATGTTTAAGACCACAAGATCAAAGGGTGTTTTGAGACTTTGACATAACTTTAATTAAGAACCACAAGATTAAAAAATCTTTTTTCTTTTCTTAAATTTCGTTCCAAGTTAAACTAGTTCAATCTTTTTAAAATGAAGGGAGAATATATTTTTTTTCTTTTTACTAAGGAGGAGTGGAAGATGTTGAAAAAGTAAATTTTCATTTAAAATGTTTGGTGGTTGGTGTATTTTCAACTGTCACGCACGCCATGGGGAAATGAAAAGCGTGGTCAAACCGCGCTTTGAAAACTTTGGGTTTTTCTGATTCGGTTGGAATTCAACTACAAACGGGGGAACCCTTTGCCTTCTCCACCACGTCTCTCATTATATAAACAACCCTTCCTCCCTACACTTTTCTTCTTTCTCTTTTTTTTCCCCTCTCATATTATCTTACCCACATTTCCTTCTCCGTGATTTTTCTTCCTCTTCTAGGGTTTCATTGTTGCCGGAGGTAAGCTGACGTCATTTCCTATCGTCTTATTCTTCGAGCTTGTTGGCTCTGTTATCGACTCTTTTATAGGACAAACAACATTTTTGTTTTAGGCGTCCTTCACATTTACACGTTTCCCCAGCTGCATTCAATTGTTCATCCCTACTCCGGTTAGTACAAATTATGTTTTTGATAATTAATTATTATTTTTTTGGAGTATTGTGTCCTCTGTTTTTTTGTAAAAGTTCTTTTTCATATTTTCGTTGTTATGCGCAATTATTTATCATGATTTTCTTTGTTTTGAATAGAAATGTTAGATATTATATTGTGAAATCGGTGGTGCTGTTTCAAGTGATTGATAAGTTCGGTTATTTCTGTTTTTTTTTTCTACCATTATTTTTGTAATGGAGCTGTGTATGATGTGATATATGTCATTTTTAGATATCATGTTCATCTGTCAATTTTTCGAAAATCATTTTCAATTTAATTGTTGCCAGATTCTTCTTCCTGTAATATTATTAAGTCGATACATTTTTTTTTCCACAGATATAATCAATACATTATATCTTTGTACCCAAGTGTTGATGGATATATATATTTTGATCTTTGAAGAGAGAAAACATTGTTCTTGAAAATAAAAGGTTCGATAGGCAATCGTTATGTCCAAATATTTCTATTTCTTGGTGGTGGTCACCAAGTTGGTGTATGAAAGCAACTATAATATGGAGAAATGTGTATTTAGCATGATTCTTGGTTTATCTTCAATGTCATGGTTTTGTTCTATTACTAGAATTTAATGGGAGGGGTCCATATTTAATGCCTCCCCATGCTTCTTTGTAGGACCATAATATGTGGTTGCATCTGCTGTTTTTTTCCTCTCAATTTGTGGGCTATGGGGAGGTTAACAGCTACCTACTGCCAATTGTCAAATTTTCTTACCAAATATTAGCTAGTATTTGAACCAATAGTTTAATTATTTATGAAACCTCTCAGATAATCTGTTGTTTTATTCATTCAAAGGTAATCAGAGAATGTATCTGTTCTGTTTCATTAATGTTAAAAATTGTTTGCTAGTAGTTAGGCCCTTTAATAAGTTCACAGCAACTCATGCAGTGTTTCAATTGTATGCTACATGGAATCTACAGAACCCTTTGATTTGTCTTTTTTGTGTATGGTATTGATTGAGATTCTTTAAATTCGAATTCTTTCAAGTCTTGTTCTACTTGCTTTTCTTTTTTTGGGTGCGACCTTTCCCCTTTTCCTGGTTGTGATTAATCTTATTATGCAAATTGCTTGATGTTATAAACTTTCTAGACGTTCTGTTGCATTCTAGATGCTGCATCACTTTAACCTTTCATCCGTTTATTACTATCTCTGCAATATTGAGACATACAGCTTTTTAACATATATCTTTCTGATCCACATTTTGCAGTTTGTTGACTGACTAGAAAAGTGAGGCTAAGAAGTGGGAAGATGTGCAAGTAAGATTTACATTCGATAGTGAATTATGAATTTGATATTGAATTCTTTCCGTAACTCACTCATTGTCTGGTGATTGTCAGGGCTCTTTTTCTTGATGGACTGTACGCCTGGCTGCAGTGATAAGGTTACTTTGAAGAAGTGGTTTTTCATTGACAAAAGGGTTGGTTAGAAGTGTGTGAAACAATTTAAGAGCAGAGTTACTCAAACCATTGTCAACTGTTTGCATAGTTTTAAAACTTATTTTCTGCCATAAAAAGATACTGGGCACAATGGACCTGAAATCAAATACATCCCCTGTTGTCACCGATCCTGCCCCACTGACTCCGTCCAGATTGGGCATCCACTCAGCTTTGATGCCATACTCTTCGGCTGGGCCAACTTTCTCCCCCACACTCTTCCTTACTATCCCAAGGAAGAAGCCTGGAATTCTAGATGATGTTAGATCAAATACTTGGTTGGTGGATGCCATGAAATCTTCATCTCCTACACATAGAAAGAAAAGTAAGGATTCCACTGCTGAACTAGCATCAAATGAAAATGATCTTGCCTACTGCATATGGATGGTAATGCTCTTTATGTTCTTTGTAATCTAATTTAGTCAATATTTTGCCTGGATCCTACTTGAGGAAGAATATAAGAGAAGTGTTGTAATATTTTTTTTTGTGCTTTTGCAGCTCAAGTATCCCTCGGCACTTTCATCATTTGAACAAATCACAAATTATGCAAAAGGCAAAAGATTAGCACTTTTTCTGGACTATGATGGGACTTTATCACCAATTGTAGATGATCCAGATCGAGCTTTCATGTCTAGTGCTGTGAGTATTTTAACTTTTTAATGGGAGAAAGTTTGTGCGACACTTATTATAGGATTCCTTTTTTACACTACGTCACTCTTTTTCAGATGCGTGCTGCTGTGAGGAATGTGGCTAAATATTTTCCCACTGCAATTATTAGTGGGAGAAGTCGTGATAAGGTGCTTATCAATGCTTTCATTTAGTGTGTTTGAACTAGACATATTTTTTATGTGTAAATATTATCATTTCTATGTTTAAGGCTTACAAGATTCTTCTCTTATTGATTGGATATTCTCGTGTCCAGGTATATGACTTTGTCGGATTATCTGAACTTTACTACGCTGGTAGTCACGGCATGGATATAATGAGCCCTGTTCGAGCCATTTCTGATGACTATAGTTGTATTAGATCTACTGACAAGCAGGTAATGATGCTAAATCTAATCTTTATTGAAAAAAATGAGACATCCACCCATCTTGTCTTATGAGCTACTGACAACAATCAACTTCTGTGAACACAGGGCAAGGAAGTTAATCTTTTCCAACCTGCTAGTGAGTTCTTACCAATGATCGAGGAGGTAAATAAGAGTGTTGTGCTAAATGATTATTATTTCTATTTGTGACATTGTTTTTAATATATACTCAAACAGGTTCTTAGATCTCTTGTTGAGCTCACAAAAGACATTAGCGGAGCAAAGGTTGAGAACAACAAATTCTGTGTTTCGGTACACTACCGTAATGTAGATGAGAAGGTATGAATAGAAACTTTTGCTTAAAGTCAAATTAAAAGACTCTTTTACTTTTCTCACTGATTTTTAAAAAAAAGATTATGTTACTTTACCTGTCTGAAAATTCTTATCCCTTGTATTGTGCTTGCTTAAATTATTACAGAGTTGGTCTACCATCGGCGAATCTGTTGATGAATTGTTAAAACACTACCCCCGTCTGCGATTGACACATGGCCGGAAGGTACACATTTGAGCATGCTTGTGCAGTGCATTTTTGCAGGGCAGTAGGAAAGTTAACTCCTCTAACTAGCTTCTCCTCCACCATATTCAGGTTTTAGAAGTCAGGCCTGTGCTTAACTGGGACAAAGGGAAAGCTGTTGAGTTCTTACTTGAATCATTGGGTGAGTGATGTCCTTGATTGCTTTATGGAACTAGTTATTGGATGTTCCAACAGTTAAAACTAACGCAAGTGCATGTTTTTTAGGGTTGAATAATTGTGATGATGTTCTTCCCATTTACATAGGAGATGATCGTACAGATGAAGATGCATTTAAGGTAAAGTTTAACAGACCTACTCTTCCTTGAGGAATCATCAACCATGTTTACTAAGTTGTCAAATGTTCTTGTTAACAGGTGTTGAGAGAGGGAAATAAAGGTTACGGATTCTTAGTTTCTTCTGCTCCAAAAGAAAGCAATGCATTCTACTCTCTGAGGGATCCATCTGAGGTATGAAAGTAATTGAAGTTTTTTCTTTCAGGAACCTACATTCTTACTATAAGATTTTATAGAGATTGCATTTCTGTGGATTTAGGTGATGGAATTCCTCAAGTGTTTGGTATCATGGAAGAAGTCAAGTTGTAGCAATTAACTTATCGAATACATATATACCCCATTTTGTTGGATTCTTTTCATATGAAGATGGAATGACTAGTTGCGGGGATGGTTTAGGGAGCGGAGGTGCTTAGTAAAAGTTTCCAGAGACGAGAATCAGGATATTTTAATTTACTGTTTCTGCTCAGAGCTTTTCTTTGTAAATTCATTTTCGTAATTGCTGCATCAAGGATGCCCTTAAGCCCAAGCCAATGTATAGTCATCCATCTTCATATTTTATTTTTTCTCTCTCTTTTTTATTTTGTTTTTGACTTTGTTTTTTCTTCTCTTTTTTATTTTGTTTTTGACTTTGGCTGCCAGTTCTCTCCCCAAGGGAGAGTGTACCTTGTTCGACACCTTAATTTCTTCATCTAGTAATTTATGTTCAAGAGTATTTTTATTGCCCTATTCTCTATCACACTGCTTTGAAAATTGCATGTTATCTTTTCAATAGCCCATACATATTTGAAAATTTAAGATTAATCCAAACTAATTTGAACAGTGAACCTATACATATGTGATCCCATTGAAATTGCTCTGCGTTCAACGGCCAATTGGATACACTAGTTTACAACAGGATACACAGATATACAACCACTTACCGACCTTTTATTTGTTGTCAAGTTAATAACTATGAATAGTCATCAACTTCGAAGAAAGAGTAGACCCCATTTTCATACAACCAATTTTACTCATTTACAAACATAAATCGATACAAGACCAACAAATTAGAGATCTTCATCATAGGAAAGTAGACACGGAATACTCCAAAAAATAATTAAACTAAGTATGAAAAAATCTTAACAAACACAAAAATAGCATATATCAACCCGTTAGGTTACTTTGAGACTTGCCGTTATGGAGGAAAGGATCAAAATAGTCCATTTTCTTTGGGTTAAGGCTCAAAGTCATTTTTGAGTTTTCACATAAAGCACTAATAGTCCCTCATGTTTGCAATATTGGTGTGCTTTTGGTCCTCCTCCAAAATTTAACCTATTTTTTAGCATTGATTTTATTCATAACATATGTATGGGATGTTCAACGTTATTTTATATATTTAGTAGAAATAACAACTCCATGTGAAAGAATGTGAGAAGAAAATACTTTGTTTTGTTTAGTAGAAATTGTATTGCAAGTAATGTTGAGAGGTTCATCACGATAATTTCACGTGCAATAGTACAACTTTTTCTTTTTCTGCAAAGTCATATGTAAAGATGTTCTTAGTTTAGCTGCAGTAATATTTCCAGTGAAGAGAACAAAGTGTTTTCTTATCACCTTCTCTCAGATAGAATAATTATTTCTACTAAATATATAAAAAGACAATTGAAGATTCCTTATATAAAATTCTGGACAAAATTAATTTTAAAAATAGGCAAAATTTTAGAGGAGGACCAAGAGTGGACCAATATTGCAAACATGAGGGACTATTAGTGCTCTATCTGAAAACTCAAGGATGACTTTGTGTTTGTTAAAAGGAGGGTACAGTTAGGTGGTAAAGAGAGTTCAAAATATGAGCCTAAAATCAGGAGAACCCAATTTTACTAAATTGCTCAGTATTTTTATTTTGTTTCTTAGAAATATTATATCAATTAGTTAATTAGGTGTAAATTATGATTGGGAAAATTATGTATTATAACAAACTATTAATTTAAAATAAATGCTATAGTTACACTTTTATTTAATTTCAAATCGCATCGAACTTCTTGTCATTCGCCTCTTCCCTCTCTGGAATCTCGCTCGATCTCTTTTCCAGTCATCTCTCGCCTCTGTCACTTTACACAAATAGAAATGTATAATTTGAGTTTGTGTTTGTATAAAGCGAAGGAGACGGTATATACAAATACAAATAATATTTCTTCGTCCTATACACTTATGATCATACAAATACAAATCTTTCTCTACCCAATTCTCTTTTGAATTTTTCTCTCTCACTTTACACAAACACAAATTGTACAAATATAATATATAATTTGTGTTTGTATAAAGAAGAGAGAAAAATCTTTGATATCAAATACAAATGTTTTAACTCGATTGAATTGTATACGATTCAAATTTTATGCAGATATACAAACACATTTATTGATACATATGCATAGTAGGCTACACATATACAATTATCTAACCGATATACATATACAATCCATCTATCTCCATTCTCTGCCCTCTCACGCTCGTCTCTCTTCTCTCTTTTCCAATCTCGTTCGTCGCTCTAGCTTAACACAAAGAACATATACATATACAAACATAGTTTTCATATATAGAGACGAATTAACGCCTAATTTATACAAATCGCCACGATATGCAAATCATATGCTCCATAGCAAACATAATTTGGCTATGGTACGCAAATAACAAAACTATAGTTATAAAACGCTGATATGATTTAGCCTATATTAGGTACTCTAGCTAGAGTTTAAGAAAATTGTAATTCGCAACTATAGTTTCTCCAATTCTTGTTATTTTCCTGATTTGTATAAATCCAGAATTTGTATAATTAGTTCATGATTGTATAAATTTAAAATTTTGTATATGTTTGTCCTAGTTATTTGTATACGATTTATGAAAAATCCATAATAAATTACCATATTTGTATATTGACAAGCGAAATATACAAACGGATCTAAAAATTTCCAAAATGTATAAATTCAGAATTTATATATACTTATCCTATTTGTATATTCTCAAGCGAAATATACAAAGAAACATAAATATACAAATAGAACTATAGCTATAAAGTGTAATTATCGAAATTATATATATAAAGCTTTATTATGTCTATTATTTTATTATTTCTAAATTTTTCTCTAGACGGAGGATTGATCTCACCGACCTTCCTAAAATATGACTTCAAAAGAGCCTTAGTTTCGGCCTCTAAACCAAAGCACCCACCAAGCTTTTTGTTCTATGGGTGCTAGCTCACCATTATTTATATACTTAATAAATTTGGTATTTTCTACTTAAATCTGTGTAGTTGGAGTTGAAATCAATGGGAACACCCGTAGCATGCTACGTGGGTTCGCTCATGTGATTGGTATTTCAGATATATACAAATCACTCTAGATTCATATAGATACGTGTATTTAGTGTATATCTAAATATATACGAATTTTACTCACATCTCTCTTAATTTTTGTATATCTAGTGATAAAATGTGTATATCTAAGTATACAATATGTAGAAAGCTCTTTATTATTGATAAAATACGTAACAATTTGAAAGTATAGATAGTAATAGTATGTATAATTATCTAGTTTCTTTTTAATTTCATCAACTCATTTAAGTTGAACACCACTCGTAGTCTCGTAGACAACAATCTAACTTTTAATGTCCATGCTTTTAGGGATGACAATGTGGCGGGCTGGATGAGGAGCGGGTTAAAGTGGATTTTTTAAAAATTAATGTGGCGCGATTGCGGACATATGTGATTTTATGTGGGTTCAAACTTAATTTTAATTTTTTACATGTAATAAGAGTGATATAATATTATTTATTAAAATAACTTTTTTAAAGTGCTAAAATATTCAAGATAGTAAATGAAAATGACTCAATTAAAAAATACAATTTCTTTCATGTTTTCTAATTAAACTCTAAAAATAAACTAAGTCACCATCCTACTAAATTAATACGCATTGCTCCCTATGTCCCTAACTACTTGTCCACTTTTAAATTGACACATATATTAAGAAAATAATGATTGACATAGTGATTTACCATTTCAATCTTATTAATTATGAAGTGACTGAATTAAAAACTTAGAATTTTCAAGAAGTTCTACCTTTTCAAAATGATTAATTAAGGGTATAATAGGTAAAAAAAATTGTTCTTTCTTGATTTGTAAAAATGGATCAGTAATTAGGAACAACTAAAAAAGAAAAGTGAGCAAGTAATTAGTGACAGAGGGAGTACAACTTAATGAAAAAATAAATTCATAAAAATTCTTTTGATCAGAAAATTTGACCAGAATAGTAAAATAACATATTTCACTCTATGTTATGTTACCTTTTTGAACATTTTTACCCTTTTAATTTTAATATATTTTAATTTAAAAATAAAATGAAAATTAATTTATTTTAATAAAAAAAAAAGGATGTTATAAACTGTTTAAATATATAATTAAATTCTAACAAATTTTTTAATCATTTAATATTACTCTTTTATTTTTTTAAGTATGGAACTTTAACTAGAAAAAAGAAGGGCAACTTTCACATATAGCAAATAAAAAATTCATATTTGTATACTATAGCAAAGTTTGCATAATTGCGCTCCATAGCAAATATAGAAACTGTATAATTCGCTATACATATACAGTTGAAGCGAATTGTATAAAACGAAGTGTATAAAACGAGAAAGAGAAAGACACTTAGGCAGAGACTTGTATAAAAACGAAGTGTATAAAACGAATTGTATGATTATAAGTGTATAGAACGAATATATACAATTTGAATTTGTATAAAATGAGAAAGAGAGAAAGACAAAAGAGACTTGGCAGGGAATATACAATTGAATCGAATTGTATAAAACGAGAAAGAGAGAAATTAGATACAATTTGAAATTTGTATAAAACGAGAAAGAGAGAAAGGCAAAAGAAATCGGGCAGGGGAGTATTTTTATTGTATAATTATAAGTGTATAGGACGAAAAAATATGTACTTGCATGTGTATATACAATTTTCTCACTCTTTATACAAACGAAAACGCAATTTATACATTTCGTTTCTGTTTGTATAAGTGAGAAAGGCGAGGGTGGCGAGCGAGATCTGGGAGAGTGGCGAGCGAGATCTGGAAGAGGGGAGAGAGGGGAACAAAAATATATGTATTTATACAATTTTCTCTGCTTTATACAATTCGAAATAATTTTTATACACTTGTGTTTGTATAAAAAATGAGGAAGCGAGGGAGAGATTGGAGGAGAGTGGCGAGCGAAATATTGGGAGAGAGGCGCCTGGCAATTTTTTGCAAACGTTTGCTATGGAGCATAATTAAATCAAAACCTAGCTACTCTATTTATTTTAGATTATTAATTTGTTATTATATATAATTATCCCAAAAAAGAATGTACATGCTTTGCCATTTGGGCCCGTTAGAGGAAAAGACATTAAGAAGCCACATGAATATGCAACTTCAAGACTAGATGAGAGGAACAAACTCACGAGTGTCATAACAACTTAACACCTAATTGAAATCATTAATTTGCATTAATTGGATTCTAAAACATGAAGCATCATACCATCTCTGTTCATTCTTATTTGTTATGATGTGCTTTTTATAGTTAATTTAATTATTACTTTTTAAAATTATATTAGAGTACATTAATTTAATATTTTAAACAATAAATTTAAATATTTAAAAATTATATAAAAATATTACAAATTACAAATTACAAATTTTTACATTTTAAAATATTAATCACAATTCTTATTATTTAACTCTAAAAATAGAAATCATAACAATTTAAAATGAAAGAGTGAAAGTACTTAAAGATCACATTTTATTTGCTTTTTTTCCTCACTTTCTTTTCTGACAAGTGCCAATCTTTTCTACTTTTAAACTTATTGGGCCTAATGAACAAAAGTGAAATCTACCAGAAAGTTCTCTTTTAGCATTAGATTAAGCTTTTTCCTTCTTGTATTATGCTTCCCTCTCCAAAACTTTAGGATTATTCATTTCAAAGCATTCTAATATATATAATTATCATGCTTTTTTCAGTTTAATACTCAAATTATGGAATGTTGTTAAATGTTACCTTTCGAACTGTAACATTTTTTATTTAAAGCCTAATCTCTCTACAATGCAAGTGACTTGGAGAATGGCTTCACTCTCTTTGTAGTATGTGGAGCAAGAAAATAGAAAGAGAAAAAATGAAAACATATATGTCATTTTACTTTGGTGTAAACACTCGATGCGGATAAGTTTTTTCACTTTTTAGACATTAAAAGTGTAAAAAGAATTGTGACATTAACACATTTAAAGCAACAATGGGCCGATAAGCTTTTCTCTCCGAAAAATTACTCACTATGATTTTTAATCAAAAAATCATTAAAAAATTTTACTCACTAAATCACCGAATCTATTTAATTATTTTTTAAATATTAAATTTTTATTTAAAATCAAAATTCAAAAAATAAAAAGATAATCTATTTAAACTATTTTAATGACTCCAATCACTAAATACCATAATATTATATTGATCCTTTTATTTCACCTGATTGCACGTGTATGCATTTTTCTTCTTTGAAATTAGCTTCACAACTCATAAGCCACAATTTAAGCAATGAATTTCATAAATTTGTGAGAAAATTCAATTGTTGACCAGTCCCTAAAAATAGCATTCCAATTAACGGTATTTTAAAAATAGGCTATTTTTTATATTTTTAAATTAAAATATCATACTGAAAATTTAATAAAAAATCAATTAAAGAAATTAAGTGGTTTTTGAGTTAAAATCAAAATTGACTGACTTTTCGAGATATAAAACTATTTTTGAATGACTTTGGGTTGAAATCAATGTGGAGTGATTTTTGAGAGAAAAATTATCTGTGATATTCAAAGGTGCCGAAATGGGCTGGCCCAACCCAACTCAACCCAACCCTAACGGGCTAGAGAGTTAAATGGGTTGGGACGGACTGACCCTTTTAATTATAGGACCAATAAAATAGCGGCCCAATCCAGTCCTAAGTGGGCCACGGGTTGGCCCTTCAACCAAAAATAAACAATATTACTCTCTTAGAAAGAGTATCGAATGTTGACGTCTATGAACACGACATCAATTCATACAAGAATTCATTTACAAATCACACACTTCGGTGAATACTTACAAAAATACATTTATAAATCACACACTTTGGTGAATACTTACAAAAATACATAATAGCCAACGTAAGATTTAGCGGATAAATATTGATCATTCCATCATTTCTCCCACAAAAAAAATAACTGATTTAAAAGATTTCCAGCAACACAAGGCAGCCTAAATACTTGAAAAATCTAAATTTCTAAATATTACATGACTCATTAATTAATGTTTTACAACTCCGCTTCTACTTCCACCATCGATCATATTTGAATCAACATGTGATATTATTTCCTTAAGAAGTTCATCTTCATCTACAATTCACCCTGCAAGATTATATTGCAAAATACTTAAATTTTTTATTTTTCGAAATACTTATTCATAAAATATTTACAAATAAAACATGATTAAAAATATGTATAAAAATATTTTAAAAAATTAATATCCCACGGGCTCGCCTCTGATGCTTGCGGGTTGGGCTTAAGAGACCAACGGGCCAAATGAGGCGGGCTAAAAAGCCTCGTTCATAAATGGGTCAAAAATATTAAGCCCAATCCCACTTATTTCAAGGGTTGTATTGGGCCGAATTCGCGGGCCAAACCTATTTTGACGACTCTAGATATTGGTACTCTATTTGTTAAAAAAAATCAAATTTTTGTACTAGGAAAAGAAAAGGTTATTTGTGATACATGAATTTATCTGTTTCATATATTAGAAAATTAACGATAAAGTGCATGTATTTTTTTTGTTTAGTAACTGTGGAATAGGAAAATTGCTTAGAATTAAATTAATTATGATACATGTATACGTATGTTAGAAGAATTATTATGAATACCTACGCACAATAGTAATTTTAAGTAAGTATAAGTCGATGAAATTATTTGATTCTCCACTCCTCCCTGATTTTTCCAATATATTATATATTCCAGATAACTTATAATTCAGCTTGTTCATGTTGAATATTTTTGGATGTGGAGATGAAGGGCTTTATCGATTTTTCTTAATTTTATTATTTTAAAGTAAGAACGCGCTTCGATCTTACAATCTTGATCACACTTGTTGCTTGCTTCAGCAATACTCTTTACTTGAGCACTCACTCTTGTTTGCTCTCTTACTTTCTTACTTGCTTGTTACTTATTTCTTGCTTGGTTGCATATCAAATGAACCACCTCTATTTATAAGAGGTGATGGAAGACTCTAGAGAGATACATACTACTCTTTTCTAGAATATTCCTATCTTTTTTCTTATCTTTTCTAGAACATTTCTGGATTTCTATCTCTAGAACATTCATTCTAGAGATATTTCTTCAATTCTCTACAATTTCGAAATATTCTAAATTTTATCTTAACTTATCTTAAGTAAATAATTAAGTTAGTGATGAAATTCTTAACAGTTCAGTGACGGGGCCAATATATCAGTTGACATTTTTTCATAAAAAATTATATAGTGTATCTAGATAAATTATATTTTTACGTGTAAATATTATATTTTGACAAATGACACCTTTTAATTTTTATTGAGTTTACTTCTTTATATTTTGATGTTTTTAATGAAAATTTTAGCTCCATATCACTGAGCTTGTTGATTCCTACTATTAGTTGGGCAATACAAAGGTTTATTAACGTGGAGACACAAAAATGAATTATTAACAATGCCTGGTCCATTGATAGATTAGTTTGGATGGGAAATAGTAGAAAATAGATGAGAAATCATGATTTCCTTTTTGATTTGAGTATTCAATCATTTATTTATATCGAGTTAGTTCTTAGCAGTTTCCACAATTTAATAATTTTAACCAAAATAATTGAGTTGACCATTTTCAACCATGCAAATCCCATTACGCCAGCTATTAATTTAAGGGGCCATTTACTGACTGGTCAAGACATAAATTATTCAAGTATCAAATTCTATAAATATTAATGCTCTTTCTTTCTTTTTTACTATTAACTTAACACACTCCTTAAAAAACTATAAATACAAAGGTAATTTTACTATATCACTCTTTGAATAAAATAAATATAATGTCTTAAAATGTAATAGGAGAATGACTATAATTAAGAGAAAATTACGCGGCTAAGCAAATTTATACTATTTAATTACTCATCATAGCTATAGTTTGCTATAATTACCACTCGCGACTAATATTATACATTAATTACGTAGGCTGACTTCGAATTTATATAATTAGTCATGTATGTATATGTATAATTCACCAAGATATACAAATACATATGTATAATATACAATTTTTTAACCTGTATACATATAAAATTTACCTCTCTCCCACTCTCTGCACCCTCTCGCTCGCCTCTCTCCTCCCTCTCTCAATCTAGCTCGCCTCTCTCCTCCCTCTCCCAATCTCGCTTGCCATTTATACAAATGTATATGTATAATATACAGTTATATACATTTACAATTCACCTCTCTCCCACTCTCTGCCCTCTCTCTCTCGCCTCTCTCGATCTCGCTCGCCTCTCTCCTCTCTCTCCCAGTCTCGCTCGTGTCTCTCCTCCCTCTCCAATCTCTCTTGCCATATATACAAATATATATGTATAATATACAATTATTAACCAATATACATATACAATTCACCTTTCTCCACTCTTTTCCCCCTCTCTCTCGCCTCTCTCCTCTCTCTCCCAGTCTCGCTCGCCTCTCTCATCCATATAACATGTAGCTACAAATTGTAATTATCAAACTAAAGTTATAGAGAGTAATTAATTATTTTTAAGTGGCTATATGTAAAAGTTTCCCTATAATTAATGATAACAAATTAGAAATAAAGTGTAAAATTATCTATTAATTTTATAAAATGGACAAATATTATTGGACATCTATTTATAGTATAGTGGACAAGTATTGTTGGATCTCTATTTTGATAGCATTTTTTGCTTTGAATAAAATTAATAATATTTTATTTACAATTTAGAAAATCATATAGTATTAATATTGATATAAATTACAAGGAAATCTATATACTTCCTTCGTTCACTTTTGCTTGTCAATTATTTCAAAAATAGATTTTCATTTTAACTTGTCACTTCTGACATATCAAGGAAATATAATAATTTTTTTAATATTTTACCGTCAACATTAAATACTTACTTTTCGAATTATTTTTCAAGGCATCATTTTTTAGGGAATTGTTTGATAAAATGCTTATATCATAAATTATTTTCTTAGTGGGTGTGTCAAATTAAACTACGACAATTAAAAGTGAACGAATGAAGTATTATTTCATGTAGGATTTTTGATAGAATAACTAATACATAAATAATTAAACTCTACATAAATAAACGAATAGAATATTATTTTATGTAGAAAAAATGATACAATAACTAAGACATAAATAATTAAACTCTACATAAAATAATATATAGATTCATTCTTGTTCAATGTATAACTAGTGACCAAACAATATATTAAAAAGACATGATTGTAATGTGCTTAGACTAATTCAAACTTCACTATTTATGTGGTGATGTTTTTTATAGGTAAATGTTTATTGGTGAAAGTTATGGCCAATGCTTTAAAAAAAAGGCACGTTGAACAAAACGTATGGAGATGGTATTGGCTATTAATTGGGGACCCAAATTATCCTATCATTTCGAATTACGATTGCATTATTTCCATGTGATACAATTATGAAAGAATTGAAAATTACTTTATTTTATTAGATAGTAAATTTTATATTCATAACATTCTAAAATTAAATTCTGTGCTTTTTTTTTTGTATCTATAACAATTAAATATTTTTATAAATATATAATAATCAATCACTATAACACCAGTTTTTTTTTTTTTTTCCAAAACTGGTGATGTAGAAAAGTGTAACTATATTGTACATGACATGAACTTAACTTTTTGGGTGTAATTATTAATTATAGTTGCTCATGTTGTCAATCAAAGGTGACCTTATAACATAATTCATAATTGTATGATACTGGTGATGCCACGAAGTTTAGTTAAATACAATATTGCTATCATTATAAGTTTGATTATAGGTGATGACACGTAATTCCGTTTATTTTAATTTATTGACTAACACAACCCAAATATATAAGATAGCCAGATAGGAATGTTTTTTTGTCTTTACGTAAGTTAAAATTAGATCCTTCTCCCACTTCCATTATTGTTTCTTCCTTTTTTTTTAAAAAAAAAAAAAATTTATTTTCTATTTTGTTAATTTCACATAATAGCTCAACTAATAATATTAAAGGTGTTCACAATTTGGATAAATATCAATTCAAATAAATTGATTTAAGCAATTAATTTTATTAATTTTGATTTGGTTTGATTTGATTTGAATTTAGATTTTAGATTTATAAAAATTGATGATATCTGATTTGGTTTAAATTTTATTTAAAAAAAATTAAAGAAATAACCGAACGAACCGACAAATTATATGCATATGTTATATTGTTATACATAAAAAATATATTATTTTTAACAATTATTTTAGATATTTTGTATATGATTTCATCAGAATTTATTAATAATTTATCTATAAAAGCAAAAATACCTAAGATGAGAACATTTATGTTATTAGCTTCATTTATGTGAATATCCATAACAATTTTTGGTGGAACTAAGAATGTCACTGTCTCTTCCTTGTAGGTCAAACTGGTAAATTTTGTAGCTTTAATTATTCACTGTAAATTAAATGATTGAAAGTTATGTAATGTCAATCGATCTAACTATTTTTTCTTTTTGAATGAATTATTGTTCTTTTCGCCTCTTTTGAATGAATCGATTCTTTTTTTTGGTGTATGATTAATAATTGAATAACCTAACCAATCGAATCGAAACAGATAACAACCAAAACGATAAATTTATATTATATTTTGTTTGATTTTAATAATTTAATGATTAATAATTTAATTGATTTGATTTTGATTTTGACCAATAACCGATTCAAATCGACTTGCGAACACCTCAAATTATTATCTTAGAAAGTTATATTTTTTTATTCCAATTTTCTTCAACAAAAAAAGTACTCCCTCCGTTCCTATTTATATCGTCCTTACTGAATATAGATGGTCTTTAATATTTGTCATTTAACAAAATCAATGCATAAATAACAAATTATTTTCTTATTTTACCATTGAGAGTTATTAGTTTTGAAAGTATAAATTTGACCAACATAGAAAAACTAGATTATTAATTAATTATTGAAATTTGATTTCATGAGAATACTAAATAAGGGTATAAATAGTACACTTACATTGTTTCTTAATAGACGTGAAATCTAAAATAATGAACATATACATAGAAACATGTAAGAGTAATATTCAGTAATATTTTATCTGTTTAACAATAGTTTGTCCATTGTACTAAATATAATTGTTCAATTTAAAAAAATCAAGAGATAATTTACTTTTTATATCTATTTTATTATGTTTATTATCAAATTAATAATGAATAATTATTATTGAACAGAAAAATCACCCGTTTTACAATTTAATTAATTACTGAATTTAAAAATTCTTGCTTTTCTCGGAAACTAGGGAAAAAATGATTTTTTTTTCTATTAAGTTGAAAATGCTACAATGCACCTTAGATTATCCCTTAATTTAATCTCTTGTGAAATACACATTTTGAATTTATGAGAATGAATACTAGTGTTTGGATTTATGCGTTGAGTGGTCTATTCCAATTTGGATAATACAATATGAGGTGTCAACACGTTGATCCATAAAACAAACAATGAAAATATTATTATTTTTATTATATAATTAATATAAAAATAAAAACAAAAGGAAGCTAATTAAATTGAAGAGTTGATTTTGTACCGTTTCCATACACAAAATTTTGAGCAAAAGTTTAATATATGTTTGAAAGCAAATTCTTGCTATATTTTGCTAAATAAAAATCTCCTTCAAAATTTCATCAATATGAATCAAATTTCATGTATAAAAGTTATTTTCCAATTAAGAATGATGAATTGGGCTAGTTAGAACAAATTTGCTGAAAAGTAAAAAGTTAGCACATTTTAGTCAAAAGAATTTTTTTTAAAAAATCAAAAATCAAGGCACGTATGTAAAATTTGAATCTTCAAAATCACCTCAGCACACGAACTAAATTAGTTGCATACAATGCACAATAACAAAGTGCGTAATTTGAATATATAAAATGTGAAATACTTTCGATTACAATAACTATTGAAAATATCTGAGTAATTACGAACTATAAAAAATCTATTTGGAAAGCCACCTGGTAATTGGAATTTGTGTAATTACTAGGATAATAATTATCAGCTTAATAATTACACAATCTAGTAATTACATTGACTTGTTTGATTGTCATAGTATAATTACGCTGTAATTACATATGTCCTGTTTGGATGTCACAGTGTAATTACACATGTTCTGTTGGGATACACAATAACAATTATTTTTTAAAATAAAAACTAATTATTTAAAATTTATACTATACAAAATAAAAAACTATATAAATGATATTAAATTAAATATTTAAGATATATATAATTTTTTGAAAATATATTAATATATAAACATATGTTCTTACTATACAATGAAAAAATAATCGATTTAGATTTTTTCAAATTAATATATTTTAATTGAATTTGATCACAAAAACTATAAGTATGAAGTTTCTACTAATAGCGTGAAATGCATGTTTGATCAAAAAATTAATATATAAATAAAATGTCATAAATTATTAAAAGTTTGACAAAATAATAATCTATCAAGTCTAATTAAAAATGACTTGCAACGTGAATTAAATATTACTAAAACTAAAAATATAACATAAGTTATAAATTCAAAACAAAAAATTTAATAAAATAATTTTATCGCAAATTTCAACATAATAGATATGATTTATTTTTATTTAAAAAACCCGTAAATCTATAACCTCACTTAACAATAAATTCTATTTTAATTCAAAAATTGGAATACTAATTTTATCATGCTAATGAGAAAATAAGCATAACTTAAAGAGATAGATTATACGAAAAAAATGCATAGAATCACATAAAGCAAGATTGAAAACGAGAATAAAATAAAATATAATAATAAAAAATAATCTTTTAGGAATTTTAGAATAGTAAAAATAAAAAAAAAACTTAAAATAATAAAAGTAAAAAAATTAAAACAAAATAATTAAAAATAGAAATTAAAAAAATAATAATTTAAAAGTAATCAGTTGGTAATTACACCTGTGAATTGGAGAATGTAATTACCCCCTGTCAATTACCCCAATTACCTATTGACCAAATAATTACCTGTCCAATCAGAAAGAATAAATAGTAAAATTACACCTAATTACACCAAATCCGATTATCAAGATATCCTTCCAAAGAAGCCCTAAATATTGAAGTCAAAAGGCATACGCCATTCTCTCAATGCTATTATTTAGGATTGCAAATATGTATTGAAAGACAATAAACATTTATTACATACATACCATTTTTAGAGTCTGTTTGACATTTATTTTTGAGAAATTTCGTTTTATGTTTATCCAATTCATTTAAAAAGTGATTTTGATAAGTAAATTGTGTTTGGCTAATCTTTTTTAAGAAGAGCTTTTGAAAGCCAAATTATGGAAAAGGATAAGTAACAATGTGTTTTTAATACTAATATTATTTTATAAAGAAAAATTATTTTAAATATCTAGTACAATTTTTTAGTTAAAATTTTATTTTAATTAAATTAAAATATACATATTCATAAATTTAAAAACCATTCCACAGGTTAAACCACTATATACAAAAATTCATCACAAAAATAAATTAAGTCTTTTACATTTTTTTATCCTACAAAAATATTGTTGTTACCTTTATTTCTAATTATGTAAATAAAACGTAAAATAATATATAAATTCTAAAAATAACATAAAATAAGAAATTTATTACATAAAATAAAAAATAAAATTCTTGAGTGAAAGCTTAACCAAACTTATGAGATATGCTAATTAATTGATAAGGGATATATATATTAGTCTTTTAAAAAATAATTTTATGTTTCTAATTTTTTTAAGAAACAAATTTTTTTAGCTTCATTCCAACAACAGAACTGCTCTTGCTTCCATTTAAAAGCAGTTTTAATTTTTCAAAATAAATGTTTTCTTTTTTCTCAAAAGAAAGCATTTTTGACCTCGCAACTGTAATGTCAATCAAACTCTTAATTTGGAGGAGGCAAATAATGTTCAGATAATATTTTGATAAATGAGGACCACAAATATAAAAAATATTTACTATTATGACAATAACGGAGTCGTAATTTTCACTAGGAATTCAAAATCTAAAGAAGTAAACACATAAACTAGTCAAAAGGGATTAATATCTATTACATATTATACATAAAATTACTTTAATATGTGTAAATAGTATAAGTTTTCACTAGAGGGGGTTCAGATGACCCCCGTAACCACAAGATGGCTCCGCCCCCGAGTATGGGAAGATGTATTATTTTGATATTTTCTTTTATTATATCATAAAAAGGACATGAAAAATCGTAACAGGAACAAAAGTTTGTACATGATGTTAATGGTAATTATCATAAATATTTTAATGTTATATTTTATACGTTATATATTTCTTCTAAAATATTACTGTATACAATATTTGACTATGGCGTTATGAACACTATAACATAAATAACTTTTAACGGCATTAAATATTGATACTAATAAAGAGTGCTAAAGTCTTTACCGACATTAGTTAAGTGCCATTAGAACCAATATCGCTAAAGGCTTTAGGGACATATACAAAGAGTGACAATTGCCGCTAAAAATACATATATAGCGACAATTAAGAATTAAATGCCGCTAATGGTCATTTTTGTTGTAGTGGAAAGATTAATTTTAAAAAGTGTACAGTGCTATAATGAATTTCATCGTTGTTACAGGTAAAATGTTGGCAGAGAAAAGTAAATTATATCATGAAAAAACGATTCTAAAGGATGAAGAGTTTCACATGAATGGTCGTTATAGAGAGAATTTAGATGTTGGTGAGTTTTATAAGGAAGTACTATTAAAGAGGTTGAAAGAGTGTTATAATGAATGACCATTATCGAGGTTGAAGATTGCTATAACGAATGACCATTATAAAGCGAGATTATAGAGGTTGAAGAACTTTGTAACAAATGACCGTTATAGAGAGGCTATATAGTTGAAGAGTTTAATAACTAATGACTATTATAAAGAAGTTTGTACCAATGACAGTTGTAAAGATTGGAGAGTTTTAAAACGAATGACCGCTGTTGAAGATTTGTACGAATGACTATAGAGGTTGACGAGTTTTATAACGAACGACCGTTATGGAGAGGTTTGTACAAACGATCATTATGGAGAGGTTTGTACGAATGGCCGTTATAGAAGTTAAAAAGTTTTATAACGAATGATCGTTATAGAGAGGTTTGTACGAATGACCGTTTTAGAGGTTGAAAGTTTTATAACGAATGACCGTTATAGAAAGTTTGATTGTACTTACATAACTCTAACCCATAACAAAATACATTCTTTTTTAACATGTGATAACAAATGACTGGTTACAATATCATTAAGTTAGTAATTAATCTTTTCGTTTGTGTTACTTTTTTTATTTTTAATCTATTTAAAAAGAAAAGGAATAACCCCCCCCCCCCCATTATAATTCTAATTTCACCTTTATTGAAATTATTTATAACCAAAAAATGTACCTTGTTTTAGCGTATGAGTTTAAGTCTTTTTTTCTTTTTAAACTTCATTCTAATTAAACACATCCTATGAGAGTTTAACTTTTTTGCACTGCAGTGCAGTAAATTACTACACCATCAGATAACTTACTTTAATAAAATATTATAATAAAAAAGATATATATCAACCATTACTAAAAAGAGGAGAAGAAGAAAGAATATCAATAGTTGAGTCCTATTTGGATTCTAACCAAATTTAGTTCCGTAATTAACTTATTTTCTTTTCAAAATTAATACAATAATTAGGTTTATCGTAGGTTTTCACTTAAGATCATCGCTCATGTAATTCTTCAAACATCATACTTTCTGAACCTGGCAAGAAATAATTTTTAAAACTTCAAATATTCTGAAACTTGACAAGCTTTTTCTACTCAACGGTGTTAATTTCATATATGCAGTTGATTTTGATAAATGACACTCAAACGGTTATTCATACTCTTCGCAGGCAAAGCAATCAAAAAGAGATATATCTTGATTCCCAAAGCAACCAAAGGAAAAAAAAAGAGCTTCCAGAATCAATCAAGTATATCTTGATTGATATGATGAAATCAAGTAAATCAATTCAAAAGGAAAGGAAATCACAGACGCAACACTAAGAAGGAAAAAGAAACCAAAGAAAGGAAAGAAATAATAAGAGCTTTCAGAATCAATAAAGCATAACTTGATTGATATGATGAAATCAAGTAAAGCAATTCAAAAGAAAGGAAATCACAGATGCAACACTAAGAAGGAAAAAAGAATATTGAATAATGACAAAGCTGGATCCACATCGCAGGAATAAAAGAAGAAACAAGAAAGCTTCACCAAGAAAACTGAGTGACACTCACAATCTGCAGCAACCATGGAAATGGATCAACACACAATCAATCTAAAAGATTGATTCAATCAGCCATCATTCCAAAAAGGGAAACAACATCAGGCAATCAAATAGGACAACAAGCAATTCACATTGATTATGGAGATCACGAAAGATGACTGCGACAAAACAGAAGGCTCAAGACAGCAGATAGTATCACAAGAAGATCAACAAAGGATTCTACATAAGCATACTTTTAAGGCAGATTAAATTAAGGATCCAAGATTCTCAATCAAGGAAACATTACAAATCCTTGATTGAAGGAAACTCCCTTCGGTTTTCCTGTTAGAGCTAAAAGACCATCGGACACTACTCTTATATAAAAGAAGACTCAGTCCATCAGTTGAAAATACGCACTTCACTTGAACTTATATTGTAAAGATTCTTTTATCTTTCATAAAACTATGTGCATCTTTGAGTGAACAATTGTAAAGAAAAGAGAAAGAAAGATCTGAGTGTAGGTAATACAGATAGAGGATGTGTCAAAGAAGAAGGTCTGATTTGCATATCAGACGGGCTCTTAATCATAACATTCTGTAACACCCAAGTTCTCAACAAGCTCTTAAGGAAACCGATGTAACCCAAGGGGACTTGACTAGACACCACATCGGTAATCCGAACCAGTATAAAAACATTATGTCTTATTTACTTACTGCAAGTTATCATTAATGTTTGTTTGTTTTACTAACGTGCAGGTGAGTCGACTGACCAGAGTAGGAATTCGACTGAAGAAAATTTTAATTCACCCCCTCTTGAATTTCAATTGGTATCAGAGAAGGTCTCACAGATTCAGTGTTTAACCACACGTGAGCAAAGATCCAATGGCACACTATCAAATTCTTTGTGCGTTACTTCAAGACGGACATTCGTCACACCGACCACCATATTTTAATTGACAACATTATTCTCTATGGAAAGACAGATTCAGAATCTTTGTCTCTTCAAATGATCATCAAGCATGGATAGTAATCAAGAAGGGACCAAAGCCTATTCCAGGATTGACTGAAAAAGATGGCACTGAAAAGTCATTTGACCCTGAATCATTTGATATCACTAAGGAACAACAAGAGGTAATTCAAACTAATGCTAGAGCTATAAGTTTGTTATATTGTGCAGTGAGTGGAGCAGAACATGATAAAACATCAACATGCGAAACTGCAAAAAAAATGTGGGATAAACTAGAAGTGACTTATGAAGGGACTACTAAAGTAAAGGAAACTCGGATTAGTTCACTAGTAAATGAATATGAGTTGTTCAAAATGACCGAAGATGAAAATGTTAAATCCATGTTCTCGAGATTCAGTAAAATTCTCTGCGAACTCAAATCTCTTGGAATGGTGTATTCAAATGCACTACAAGTCAGAAAACTCGTTAGAAGTCTTCCCAAAACTTGGGAAACTAAAGCTGTCATTCTTGAAGATGGAGATCTGAAGAAAATGACATACGATAAACTTCGAGGCAACTTAATGGCCTATAAACAGAATCATATTAATAGGTACAACAAGGATGATAAAAAAAAAACTGTGGCACTTACTGCTGAGACATCTGACATTGGAAAGGAAGTTATGAATATCAAAGCGAATGAATGACTCTCATATATAGAGGAGTCAAACAAATGCTTAAACAAAGAAGACAGAGACCTCAATTGGAGTTCAGTAACAATGAATTCAAAAGAAATGATGATCGTTGCTACTATTGTGAAAGACCAGGACATATCAAACAAGCCTGTCCAGAACGAAGAAGGAGAAATAATCGAAAAAATGAAGAAGCCTGGAGTCAAGGAGAAACATCTGAAGATGATCATGATGACACTGCCAACATATGTTTCATGGCACTAGGTGAAAAAAGTGAGGTAAGATCTTTTAATTGTCCATATTGTGATGATTTACAAGAATCTTTGGATATGGTTACTGACGAACTGCATAAAGTCATTGATGAATACAATAAGATTGCTCAAAAAAAGAAAGATTGACAAATTCTTCTTGAAGCAAGACAGGCTGAAATCGACTTACTAGAAGAAAACATGGAGGACGTAAAAATGCAGTTGAACAATATCAGAAAATCTTCTAGTCATAGATCTGACAGATCCAAAAGATCTACTCTCAATTACAGGAGAAGATCTCACAATTATATTTCCAAAAGATCAATATCTAATTCTCCTTATCTTTCTGCTGAAAATTTTGTTAGTTTCTCTTGCTTTACTTGTGGTGTCTTTGGTCACAAATCTTTTAACTGCAGGAAATTTTCTACTGGAAAATGAATTTGGAGACCAAAAGTTTTTAATCCTAACCCTCAAGGACCCAAAACTATTTGGGTACCAAAAAGAAATTAATCTACTTGTTTTGCAGGAGCAGGCCAAAACAACCTACAGAACGGAAATGTAGGCGGATGCTCCACGCATATGTGCAGAAAGAAAGAAAATTTTAAAACTCATAACAAAAATAATGCAGGGTACTTATAGTTCAGTGAAAATGCAAAATGAGAAGTAGTAGGAGTTGGATTAATGACTCTTAGCTCATAATCAGAAGTATACCTGGTAAAGGGACTTAAACACAAACTGATTAACATCAGTCAACTATGCGATGTTGAAATCAAAGTCTCATTCACATATGGTAAGACAAATCTGGTGAGTTTGATTTAAGAAATGATGGAGAATATATTATGCACCCGTTAGTCGAGCTTCTAACATAAGATCTTTAAGTTTTGAAGAATTTGTTCTTGTTTTTTTTTTACTAACCCAAGGATGCAGAAAATAGAGTATATATATGATGAAACTACTCCTACAGTGAACTCTGAGAACCTCTCAAATAATTCTGATCATATTATTTAGCGTAGTCAACTACTCCAAAACTAGAGTTGACTGGTTCAATTGGAAAAACTGATATGCCTAGAGAATGGAGACATAATGCTAGTTATCCTAGTGTTGCAGGACAATAATGAACGCAGTTTGGAGACTATTCACGGTGTTTAAAAGGAAGGAATCTCTACAGTCAACAAGTCGATTCATCAAGTTGATTCTCTCAAGAGTAGAGTGCTACTCCAGTTCTATCTCTGTTTGTTGGACTACGTATTGGCAACATTTTTTCTCACAAGTGTTGCTCTATCTTAATCTATTATTTAATGTCTTATCACTATCCTGTATGTTTTTTTCTTTTTGATTATGCCAAAGGAGAAGATTTTTGCTCTCACAATTCTCATTCAAACAAGGGGAGCCAACACAACATGGAAGTCATGAAGACAGGGGGAGCTATAATTCTCAACATAGAAGTCATGAAGACATGGGGAGCTACAATTCCCAACGAAATCTACACACATAAACATCAGGGAAGTTTCATTGTCTCCCATAGTATTATACTAAACTGTGAATTAATTGTCATAATAAAAAAGGGGGAGATTGTTAATTTCATATATGCAGTTGATTTTGATAAATGACACTTAAACGGTTATTCATACTCTTCACAGGCAAAGCAATCAAAAAGAGATATATCTTGATCCCCAAAGCACCCAAAGAAAGAAAAAAAAGCTTCCAGAATCATCAAGTATATCTTGATTGATATGATGAAATCAAGTAAAATAATTCAAAAGAAAAGGGAATCACAGTTGCAACACTAAGAAGGAAAAAGGAACCAAAGAAAGAAAAGAAATAATAAGAGCTTTCAGAATCAATCAAGCATATCTTGATTGATATGATGAAATCAAGTAAAGCAATTCAAAAGAAAGGAAATCACAGATGCAACACTAAGAAGGAAAAAGGAATATTGAATAATGACAAAGCTCGATCCACATCACAGGTATAAAAAGAAGAAACAAGAAAGCTTCACCAAGAAGACTGAGTGACACTCACAATCTGCAGCAACCATGGAAATGGATCAACACACAATCAATCTAAAAGATTGATTCAATCAGCCATCATTCCAAAAAGGGAAACAACATCAGGCAATCAAATAGGACAACAAGCAATTCACATTGATTATGGTGATCACGAAAGATGACAGCGACAAAACAGAAGGCTCAAGACAGCAGACAGTATCACAAGAAGATCAACAAAGTATTCTACATCAACATATTTATAAGGCAGATTAAATTAAGGATAAAAAATTCTCAATCAAGGAAACATTACAAATCCTTGATTGAAGAAAACTCCCTTGGGTTTTTCCTGTTAGAGCTAAAAGACCATCGGACACTACTTATATATAAAAGAAGACTCAATCCATCAGTTAAAAATACTCACTTCACTTGAACTTATATTGTAAATCTTCTTTTATCTTTCATAAAACTCTGTACACCTTTGAGTGAACAATTGTAAAGAAAAGAGAAAGAAAGATCTGAGTGTAGGTAATACAGGTAGAGGTTGTGTCAAAGAAAAAAATTTGATTTGCATATCAGACGGGATCTTAATCTTAACATTCTGTAACACCCAAGTTCTCAACAAGCTCTTAAGAAAACCCTTGTAACCCAAGGAGACTGGACTAGGCACCACATCGATGATCCGAACCAGTATAAAAATACTCTGTGTTATTTATTTACTGCAAGTTATCATTACTGTTTGTCTGTTTTACTAACGTGCAGGTGAGTCGACTTACCAGAGTAGGAAGTCGACTGAAGGAAATTTTTATTCACCCCCCTCTTGACTTTCAAACGGTACGTCGCAAGAACAAATTTCATATATTTTGTTGTTTATAAGAATAAAATAACTCGTTTTGGACAAATCTTCATTAGCAAAATAATTCAATGTACTAAAAATAGGTGAATATAGAGTCGAGAGAGGTGAATATTGCATTAAAAGTATTGTCATATCGTCTCCAATTTTTTCGTTCTACTCTAAGTTATTGGGAAAAATTTTATTAGTTGAACTTTCACTACTGAATATATTTTACAAAGAATAGACATATTTTAAGCTATCGAACATTCATAAATGTATTTTGCAACATTAACGAAAAACTCAAATTTAGATGAGCAACATACAGAAGTTGAAGTTTCATTAGAAAGAAAGTGACAGGGAAGAAACAAGACAAATTGTTTCCGAAATAGTAGTTGGAAATACGAGAGACCCCTACACCGTTAAGTAGTTTCAGCCACTTGATGACTCATTTAAATTTTATCTCGATTATGCTCATCGTAGCGATTTTAGTGTGCGTCGAGGTCGAATGACTAAGTCAAGAAAAGATAAATCAATAATTGATCAAGAGTTTGTATGTTCAAGCAAGAATTTTGTCCAAAGAAAAATTTAGAAAGTAATAAATCACGAGATGAAATCAGATAAGGATGCAAAATGTTGTTATATATGTCAAAGAAAGAAGAAGGTAATTAGGTTGTTTGTAGGCTTGTTGCTAAGCACAATATGAACTTGCATCTCCAAGTAGTAAAAACTTCTTGCGATAAAAAAGAAAAAAAATTGATGCCAGAAAGAATCTTATTGATTTACTTGATAACTCTGGAGTTCGTCCAAGTAAAATAACGTTAGTGTTGATGAATCAAGCTGGGTGTGTAGATCGACTAAATTTAACAAATCAAGATATCCAGAATTATTTGCAAACTACAAGACAAAAAGATCTAGAAAAAGGAGATGCACAATTAATGCTACAATATTTCCAAAGGCCTCAATCTGAAAATCCAAGTTTTTTTTATGCAATTCAAATGGATGTAGATGGTCATTTAGCTAATTGTTTTTGGGTTGATGCTAGATCTAGGATTACTTATAAAAATTTTGAAAAAGTAGTTATTTTTATCCAACATAACTGACAAATAAATATAAGATGTCTTTTGTTCCATTTGCTGGAGTTAACATCACTCTCTATTTTGTTTTTTTTTGTGCTCTACTTTAGGATGAACCTCAAGACACTTTTGAGTGGTTACTTCGTACTTGACTAGAGGCAATGTTCGGAATTGCGCCTCATACAATCATAACAGATCAAAATTCTGCCATAACAAATGCAGTTGCAACAATATTTCCTAACACTAAACACCATTTTTATATGTAGCACATAACAAAGAAGATTCTAGAATATCTAGGTCATGTTTATCATGAGTATGTTAATTTAATAGCAAGTTTAGTTGGTGTATTCACGGTACAACTACTCTTGAGGAATTTGAAACAATGTGGACAGAAATAATGGAGATGTATAATTTAGGAGAAAATAGTTGGTTGCAGAGAATATATGCAATTCGTGAAAAATGGATACCAACATATGTGCGTACTACTTTTTGTGCAGGCATGTCAACAAGTCAAATAAGTGAGAGTATGAATAAATTTTTTGAAGATTATTTGAATTTAAGTACTCCAATGAGTACATTTGTGGTGCAATATGATAAGGCTATTGACGTTAGATATGATAAAGTAAGGGAGAAGGATTACAAGACAAAATATTCAAGGCATATCTTGAAAACTTTGTATTCTATGAAGGATAAAACGGTGAAGGAATACACAAGAAAAATATTTCAGGTTTTTCAAGAAGATCGAACTAATTCAATCTCAAAAATTTATCTCTGAAAAGATTGAGGTTAAGGACGGAAGAAACATTTATAAAGTGCATCAACTTCAAAGACAAAAGTCGACACGCATCATTAGTTTGGATCTTGCATTGAAAAGAACTATTTGTTCATGCCACAAATTTGAGTTCATGGAAATACTATGTAGACATGTACTAATGGTATATATAAAGAAATTGATTCACTCACTTCCGACATATTATTTATTAGATCGATGGATAGAAATGCAACCAAAGAAAGAGCTAATGATCCTTCAAATGAAACAAAAAAATTGAATTCTTCTACTTTATAGTTTAATAACATTATGATATATTCTATTGGGCTATCTGAACGAGCTACAAAGTCTGAAAAACATTATCGATTTGCACATCAGAAATTATTTCTTATGATACAGAGGAAGATTGTGTTGTATCAGGTGGTTAAGGTAGTGAAAAATATTGTGAAATAATATCATGTGAATAAAGTCAAGATACTACTTTGCTTGACCCTCCAGTAGCGGCAACTAAAGGGCGTCCGAAAACTTTGAGAATGAAAGGTGCTCTAGAAGTTACTCAAAAGACCAAAAAAGTTACTTCTCAGAAGCAAAAAAGGCAAAAAAAAAGTATGAAATTTAAGAGAAAAGAAACAACAATAATTGTTATAACTTCTAAGATTTTATGTGCAGTTCAAACTATGATATCGAAGCCGAGCAAAATGGTACAAAATATCTAACGAGGCTTATTCAATGTTAATTTTTGTGTATAATAGCTTGTCAGTTGGCTTACTTTTCATATATCTTCCTCTTCAACTAACAAAATTCTTTTAAATTTTATCATTTAATTTGTCAGCAATTACAACGATTTCTAAAACATTATCAAGGATTTATAGACAACACCGATTATGCTTATACCACATCATTTACGGTAAAGAACTATTCAGTTTTTATTCTATCATTTATATATTATGTATATACTAAAGTGTGTGTTGATGAATGGTTATAACTCTTCCTTTCAACTTCAACTCCATTCCAACAACACCATCCTAGTTATTGAGTAAGAAGATGAAAGATTTGGAGCTTTGAGAATACAGGAAATAAAAATAAGAAGAAGCAGTTATTTAGATTTTAGTTTATTAGTTTTCTTTGAAATTTTTTAACTTTTGAATAGTACTTTCATTGTTTATTTTGACATGTATATGGGATAAAATTATATATTTATATTGCAGTTTGTTTTCTATTTTGGGATCAAATAAATTATATTTTACATTACGTGTGAAAATAGATGCACTTTATATCATTCGAAAGTGAGCGTGAAATGTAAGATTCCTTTACAAATCAACAAATTTTACTTTAAAAATAGCTGATGTTATAACATGTGTTGTCGAAAATCTAAATAAAAACTTTGTTGTGCCATAATACAATTATGTACATATAGTTTTCTGGTGGTGCAAAAAACGTGTTCCTTCACGTTATGCAAACTTATATGATGCTCCAGATGTGATTGAACTTTTTACCGCATACTCCTCCCTAACCAGCTGCTAATAGCATCGTGAGTCTATGAATTTCCTCTTCATTGCGTAGTTTCGAAGATGTAAAATATGAGATATGTCAAAGATCATAAATGTAATTAAAATCACTTATTTGACAAATTTTTATTGATTAATAGTATCAGAATGATATACATGAATTTGGACTTATATTAGAATACATACTTAGATTCCAACAAGTTTGTCTTACAAAGAATGAAACTTCATTTCATACAAATTGTGAATACATTTACATATGAAAGTATAAAACGTCTCTCTTTTCTCGTCGAAGCATCTTTCATTCCTTTAACCCCATATAGTATATTGTATGAAGAATACCATCATCTATAGAAGATTAATGAATGAATTTCTCATAAATAATGAAATTTTATTAGAGTTAATTGATTGTGCAAACAAAATAAGACACACTAATCACATAATAATTCTAAAATTAAATTATTAATGAAGAGAGAATAGTTTCACTAACATAGCGAAATAGATTATTCACTTCGATTCTGCAAATTCACCTGCAAATGCTTTCTTTATACTAATCAATAAAATAATTAATAGTTAATTAGAGTGAAAAATGATAAAATAAAAACAAAATCATAACCATCCACGTGCACAAATAAACAAACAAAATTGTAATATCAAGATATGCAGATATGAAGAAAACATAAAGAGAAAGTAGGTCAAATGTGATGTGCAAAATGAAAAAAAAAAAAAAAAAACATAAAAGAGAAAGTAGGTCAAATGCGTATAAGAAGGAGTAACTGCCGCTGAATATCAGCTATTTTAGAGGGATAAAGACAGGATTTTAATTTCAAGGAGAGAGAAAACAAAGTTAATTTTAATTTTATATTGCGTAAAAAAGATTAGGGAGAAATTAAATTATCTGATGGTGTAACTTGTTTTAGCACATGAGTTTAAGCCTTTTTTCTTTTTAAACTTCATTCTAATTAAAAATATCCTATAAGAGTTTAATTTTTGTGTGCAGTAAATTTCTACACCATCAGATAATTTATTTTAATAAAATATTATAATTATAAAAAAAAATATATATCAACAATTTACTAAAAAGAGGAGAAGAAGAAAGAAGATCAATAGTTGAGTCCTATTTGAATTCTAACCAAATTTAATTCCGTAATTAACTTACGTTCTTTCCAAAATTAATACAATAATTAGATTTATCGTTGGTTTTCTCTTAAGATCATCGCTCAAATAATTCTTCAAACATCATACTTTCTGAATCTGGCAAGAATTAAATTTTAAAATTTCAAATATTCTGAAACTTGACAAGCTTCTTCTACTCAACGGTACGTCGCGAAAATAAATTTTATAATTTTCTTGTTTATAAGCATAAAAAAACTCGTTTTAGACAAATCTTCATCAGCAAAACAATTCAATGTACTAAAAATAGGTCAATATATAGTCGAGAGAGTGAATATTGCATTTAAAGTATTGTCATATCGTCTCCAATTCTTTTTTTCTATTCTAAGAAGAAGAAGAAGATCAAAGTTTGATTGTACTTGCATAACTCTAACCCATAACAAAATAAATTCTTTTTTAACATGTGATAACAAATGACCAGTTATCAATCTTTGATTTTTTAATTTCTTGTTTATTGTTCTTGTTAAATTTTATTTTAGTCTTTTTTCTGTTTGCATTTGTTCTGACATAGAAATATAATATCGTACTATACATTATACATTGGTGACATTGCGAATTATAGTATAACAAGTGTATACACACGACGACAAGAGAAGCACTGATGGGCAGAAGACTTGTATAAAACGAATGTATAAAATGAATTGTATGATAATAAATGTATAACGATTATATATCATGATTTGTATTCGAGGGAAGACAG
>CM040620.1:62809144-63123616 GCA_022817965.1 Solanum lycopersicoides | reverse complement strand
ATTCATAGTTAGTAAATTAGATCTTCTCGTGTTGTGTGTGAGCTTTTTTATTTTTAAATCGATTTACGAAAAAAAAAGGATGGACCTCATTCCCCCTCCTATTATATTGGCAGGGAATATACAATTGAATCCAATTGTATAAAACGAGAAAGAGAGAAATTAGATACAATTTGAAATTTGTATAAAACGAGAAAGAGAGAAAGGCAAAAGAAATCGGGCAGGGAAGTATTTTTATTGTATAATTATAAGTGTATAGGACGAAAATATATGTACTTGCATGTGTATATACAATTTTTCCACGCTTTATACAAACAGAAACGCAATTTATACATTTTGTTTCTGTTTGTATAAGTGAAAGGCGATGGTGGCGATCGAGATTTGGGAGAGTGGCGAGCGAGATCTGGAAGAGGAAGAGGGAGAGAGGGAACAAATATATGTATTATACAATTTCCTCTGCTTAATACAATTCGAAATAATTTTTATACACTTGTGTTTGTATAAAAAGTGAGGAAGCGAGGGAGAGATTGGAGGAGAGTGGCGAGCGAGATATTGGGAGAGAGGCGCCTCGCAATTTTTTGCAAACGTTTGCTATGGAGCACAATTAAATCAAAACCCTAGCTACTCCATTTATTTTAGGTTATTAATTTGCTATTATATACAATTATCCTATATATATTCCATTATTTAATGAGGTAGTTTCTCCTTCATTTGTTGGTCCACATGGTATCTGCCCCAACACAAAAAACTCGACCCATTCAAGAATGAACCCAATTGCTCGTTTTACACGGTGAACCATTTCTAAATAGATTCTGATCAAATTGCTCAAACTTTTAAGATACATAGCTTCATGAATCTTCTCTTGTTTTGAACTTATAAAGCTTTGAATCCTGTGAGTTTATCCTTAGTTTTGATCTTATAGAGGTTTTGAACTGCATGAATATATCCTTGGTTTATAACTTATAAAAACTTGAACACCATAAATTATTTTTGGATTTGAAACTCCAACAAATATATACCCTCAAGAATCATTTCTCATTTTTAAACTTGTAATTATAAAAGTTTGGAATCCAAAAATTCTTGATTTTATACCACAATGAGGTTTCCTTGGGTTCCACTTGTTAATCATTCGACTTCCAACGGTAGTATTTCATTAAAAAACTTTTAGTGGCTAAATGTTAATGTAGCTTTTAAAATAATGACTAATATTTGATAGGAGGTTTTAAAAGTGGTTACTTTCATCATAATGATAATGGGCCTTGCACCTTGTAACTCCTGTTTTCTGGTTAGTTCAGGACTTCATTGTTCCGCAGAAAAAAATATACAATGATCAAAACTCTGCATGTTAATGTAACTTAATAGGCTCAAAATGACAGAAGAATGGCAAGGAAATCTATATCAACAGATTGAAGAAACTAGAACTGGAAGAAAGTTGTATACCGTCAGTAAGTTGTCTTCTCATACTTCACAATTTTTTTCGGGAACAAATGAAATAGACGGGACACTGTGCAAACTAATGTTGATGAACTTTCTCAAGGTAAAAGAAAAAAGAATAAGAAACATTAATCCTATCAGCTCATCATCCTACAAGAAAGTGAATACCCAAATATATTATCACCAAATGAAGTGGTACACTAGGATACAAGACTGATGACAGTAGAGAGTACCAACAACAATGTAAAATACAGTTCCGAACTTCCAAATAGGGTTGTCGCTGAAGATACTTTCTGTTGCCTGAAATATATGTACGATCAATTTAGGGATGCGTTAAGAGTAAACCAAAACTATGTGTAACAGAAGCAAAGAGATCAAATCATACTTTTGCATATAATCAAGGGCACCACAGTACAGAGCATTCTCAGGTACTTGCATTTCTGTTTTGTTGCTATGATCTTCAGGATTGATAATTCTCATATACGTTTCCTGCCCCAAGTACCACCTGTCCAGGTTTTCTGCTCTGAGGTTCCACACCCCTACATTGTCGAGAGATACCAAAACTGCTGTCCATCCTCCAGGAAAAACCTAAACAAACAGGTACGGGTAAAATATAAATCCTACCTTGTTACAGGGAGCTTTCGAATTCTTCAATACAATACAAGAAAAGACGGCTGTACAAGACAAACCTGAGTTGTAGACCGGGAAATTGCATCCCATCTATTATAAGATCCCCTATTGTTCTCTGTCCACTCTCCAAAGCCCATCCTGAAGCAAATAGGCAAAAAATAACATTAAAATTCACATGGTAGGAAACTACATATATCTAGAATGACATTGTTTAAGCAGAAGCTATACCCAACAACAAAGAATGAGTAACCATCCATGTGAAAGCTCTGGACTACAGTGTCATTGTTCTGCAATACGATTTCTATAAATCCCTTGTATGTGGCATTGATAATGGACGTGTCCACCTTGGGTGGTCTGTTCATTGGCTTGGTTGGAAAATCAAGCTTGTAGTCACCCTTCACATAGTACAGATCAGCAAGCCTAATTGGAGTAGCAGGATTTTTGAATGAAATCCCATTAAAGGTAGCTCGAAGCTTTCCATCAATTGACACTGGTGGCACACTCTTTAGCAAATAAAAATCTGTGACATTAATTTGACCATAGTGGAAAGATCCTTGAGGATTCGGTCGAGCTCCACTTGCAGAAACATTTTGCCTGCAGATATTGCATCAGATTATTCAATGGCATAAAACAGAAAAGTTTGTCATTAAGAAGTAAACCAATTTGTATTGCTTGAGATGCCTAAAAGAGTATTGTAAAATAAACGACATGTATATGGTGTCCCAACTAAGTAAAGCCCACAAAATTAGGTTCTCCTATAATGAAATAATAATTCCTTCTTTGTCATGGTTATCTATTTTTTAGTTTCAATAAGCTAGTATCCAAATATATAAGGAAGTATTTGTCCAAGCCGTTGAATGAAATAATGACATGAAGAGGTATAAAAAGGAACCAGTAAAAGAACCTTATGGACATGGCCTGATTCAGTGCATAAGATGTGTCATATACATCATTTGGAGGGTCTGGAAGGGGTCCAGCTGCCTTTCCTTTGGAGTTGGAATAATGCAAAATACCAACACCAGTTACTTTTTGCCAGATTGTTTGATTTACAAACCTAGAACTCGCCACAATGTAGTAATCACTACTTGCATTCTGATCCATGGTAACCAAAAATGTGTATGACTGCCCAACATGAATATCTACACTAGTAATTTTGCTGTGAAGTGTAATATCCCTCCGTCTCCACCAAGAGTAAATTATGATTTTGAATCCTAAAATTCAAACAAGTGGAGACTCCAACATTGTGCACCCGAACCCGATAGGTTTTACCTGCAGCACAATATATTATCAGATGGAGAGGGGGTTAATATTCATGTCAAACAGCAGAAAGATTCATATGACTTGCTTTCAAATAAGCTGTTAATTTAAAACAACAAGGTCAATTTTTAATCTAACAGGTTTTACAGATGTGCTATTTTGCAATGTTTATGAACCATCAACTGCTCTTCAACTTTCTACAAGCTTGATAAAGCATGAATGTTGATATACAGGCTCAAAGGACAAAAAAGTTCAAGCGGACAGATAAGTACTCCATCTCACATCTTACTCAAGAATGCATAGGCTAAAGACAGCAATTCCAAGCGGACAGATCAATTTGAAGAACATCATAAATAAGCAGACTATTTTCTATCAAACCACTCGGGAGAAGGACAACCAATCAAGTATATCAAGTTGAGACTTAGTAAGCAAGTTGTGAAGAGCTTGACCTGGATCAACATTTATGGTTTCATGGTCAATCCCATCAGGTACAAGTGTTGTGTTGTATCTGTACGGGCCTTTCCCATTAATTAGTACTCCATCTGGCATCCCCAATTGCTTCCCATCATAAGGTCCTTCCTCAGAGTCTACAATTTGAAAGTAAACCAGAGTTGGTACTAGAAAATTCATACACATTACTGCATGAAAGAGTAAACAAAAACAGGAAGAGACACTAACCTTATGGCTCCGGGTGTACCAATCGCCAATAATTATCACTATATCCCCATCAGGAGGACTAAAGGGAATAGGGATAATATTACGGTTCGTAACAATAAAAGAACCAAAACCACCAGCTGCCCTCTGCATGTTGATGGAAGGAGCATAGAAAAAGCTACCAATCTGATCCTTTACTTGAAACTGGTAAGTGAAGTTCCATCCACCTGTAGGGATGGGGCAATTTGTACCAAGAACACCATCTTGCCAGGAAGTGCGTCGCATCTGAATTCCAGACCTGCCACAATTCAAAGAAAAATCAAAAACTGAAGGAGAGAGCATTTAATATCACACAATTGAAAATTACCAAGTGACAAGAAGTTCTTCATCCAATTTGTTCTTCACATCCACCACAACATTATAATTAGTTGTAACATTAAGGATGGGACCTGGAAATTTTCCATTCACAGCTACAACCTGCAATTGCATATCAAATCATGGCCTATTAAACCAACACTGAAAAACAAGGGCAGAATACCAGTTCACATCCAATTTATAATCACATAACTAAAGTAGAAACTATAAAAATTGTATAGAGCCATAAAGTAATTTTAATATGAATCCCAATCAAACAAATCAAAATAACTCAAGCATTTTGATCTCAAAACAAAAATAATAATCACCATACTGTAGAATTTACCAAAAACGGAATTATCACAACTTTAGGCAAAATAGTGGTCCCTTCCAACTTTTACCCAGAAAATGATTCTACTGTATAAAGAACAAAAAATCTTTAAAAAGTATCAGGAAAAATTGAAATCGACATGTATCACGAATAGATACTAATCTTTTTCATCTACTAAAACATCAACGTTAACAATAAATTCAAGAACAGCTCCAGAAAACCCCACATTTGAATCAGACTCAAAACTTAAAACCAAACAGTTGTTTCATCCCAAACAGGAAAAGGAAAAAAGAAAGAGAACTTCATACGTTGAAACCCAACAATCCCAAGATTTCAAAAAAAAAAAAAAAACGATTCGTTTGCTGAAATTGGGAAACTTCTGGGGACGGAGAAAATGATTCTTCCGTAAAAAAAAATAATTGTTGCAGAGCAAAATAAAAATAAAAAATGGATTGGTTGATTCAAATGAAAGTTGGGTTAACCTGTTGGGGAACGCCAAGAGGAGAGGCGGTGATATAAGAGTACTCCAATTCAAAATTAGCAAAAGGGTCAGCGGCAAAGCAGAGTGTGAAAAACAGAGCAATGCAGCAGAGACGATGCACAAGTAGAGAAGAAGAAGCCATGGAAAATTTTACAGAGCGAGAGATTTGTTGTATGTGAAAACAGACTTTACATGAGAGTGATAATAGTGTGAAGAGAGAGGAAAGAAGCAACAGAGTCTTTTTAAAACCTCTTTTGTCTTTTTTTGTTTTTCTGGTTGGGGTATGTTTGTAGGGTTTTTTCATTTTCTTTTTTTCTTTTAAAATGAAATGAGAAATTTTAGCCTCTTTTCACCAAGATTTCCGGCTATTTTATTTTATTTTATTTTTAATTAAGTCTACTGTTAAGTTAAATTTATTTACTTATTGAGAGTATCTTTTTGAAGTAACAAAAAATAGTTTATTCGGAAACTAAGAAATGTACTAGTTCTTCATTAATAGTTTTGAGAAAAATAAATTTAGAAATATCTTTTAAAAAGCTTATCAAATATTAAATTGTTACTCATTTTTCATCAAAAAAATAGTAATTTAATAAGTTAATTTTAAAAATTTGATAAAATAAGAAAAATGAAACGAGGGAGGATGAATGAGTAGTAAAGAAAAATGGTTTCTTTGACTAAAGTTAATTTTTACTTATGTTCTTCTCACCTAACTTATGTAAAAAGAATATAAGTAAATAAAATCATTTATTATAAAACATAATTTTCAAAGATTTAGCTTGCATTCACAAGTCACAAGGATTATTTGATGGATTTATATTGCTACCGTTACAAATTTTGGTTATATGATTTTCTTGCATATATTTTTCCTTGTGTAGTTATAGGGAAAATATATAAGAATAAAAAAGCGTTTAGTATTTTATTTTTATCTTTTCAACTTAGATAGAAATTGTAATTATTATGTACCAAAAATAACCTCAAACGCAATTTACCTTCACCAAAGTTAGAAAACATGGAGTTGACCATTTTTATTTATTTTTGGTAGGCTAGAATGATATGAACATAAAATGATCAATACAAGATTTTAAGAGTTGGACAAAAGAATTTACCATTAAATATTGATATGCTTACGTGGCAATGATCACAAAAGCAACCGGTTATTGCCGGTGACAACAAATTAAGTAGAAACAAATGGATCAGCTATGATGTGAACAATAGAAAATCCAACGTTCACATTTTTTAGCCAAATCGTTTAAAGGTCCCACTCGAATATGGTCCCACCCACCCCACACGAAATCGATACACACGCTCGTTTTGCGCTTTATCTTGTGAACTTCAATTTCCCCTTCCACTAACACATTGTCAAATTGTATACTGAATTTGCTTAATTTATATTTATTATAACTTTAATTTATATTTGTTTGATAATATTTTATCATATGTTACACTTTTATTAATTTATATTTATTAATACATTAATTTTTATTTTTGTTTGATAATATTTTCAACGAAGTATTGATACTTTAACTAACACGCATTCACATCTAATAATGTCCTGTTGTCTTCAAATTTTTTGAATGCATTTTTGGATAATAGTTAGGATCAATTACACTCTTTATCATTACAAAAGTGGACTATCTTTATTCTTTGGGGGTCAATAAGCACTATTGATTCACAATCACTCTACTATCTGTGATCACTTATAGTTGGTGTACAGGAGCGGACCCAGTAAGTAAGTTTCGGGTGCTCGAGCACCCATTGATTTTGAATTTTTTTTTATATATATATATATATAGAAAATATGATAAATACGTTATTAAAAATTAAATGAGCATCCATAGAATGAAAATAGTCATGGGCGCTGGTTTACACCTGAAAACGGGAGAGGCGCTAAGCACAATTGCGAGAGGTTCGAATCCTGCGAGCCCCATTCATTTTTTTGCTTTTTATAACGAATTTTGCACCTTTTTTTTTTCTTTTTCTTAAATTATTTTTTTTTAATTCTAATTAAGGGCTTTTTTTTTTTTACTTTTTTTTTTTGAAGAGTTTGAGTTAGTATACATTTACTTTTTTTATTAAAGAGTTTGAGTTAGTATAGTTTATACTAAAAAAGTAAAAAAAAAAATAGAGTTAGTATACGTTTACTTTTTTTATTAAAGAGTTTGAGTTAGTATACGTTTATACTATGTGATTGCTAAAAGGTTTATGTTAAAGAAAGTGAGCACCCACAACGTTTAAATCTTGAATCCACCACTATTGGTGTGTGTATTGAAAATAGTGAAGGCAAAGTTGTCACTGAGGGGGTGGTCAGATACAAGCGGACGAAATCAAATATAGATAACTAGATAAAATTCAATTATATATTAACAAGAACAATAAACATAGGAAATTAAAAAATCATATTACAATTTTTTTTCCTGTGGCCTTATTGAGTATGAAAACAATGAAACTGAGGCTAGGAAAAAGAATAGGCAGTATTAAGACACGCCCGCGGAGCCAAGGAGATTTGGCGAAACTATGAACTCATTTTACTACTGGACCAAGTCTTTGGCTTATGCCGTGGGCGTTCTATCATTATGTATATAAAAGTATGTTACTAAATCAAATTTTATATATATCGAGTAATTTTCAAATAAAGGAGGTTTTTTGGGATGCATGTAGCTCTGCCCCCGATTGGAAGACAACAAATTTTTGAAGTTGTTGTCGAAAAGAGAAGAGAGAAGACAAAGGGTGGGAATGTAAAAGTTATCGGTAGTGAGTATTTCTCAGGTTTGAAAGTTATTTTATTTGATCATAGATTTTAAAATTAAAACTTAGAATTTGATAATTTGAGTTTTTAAAGTAATGAATTTTCGAACTTGAAATTGTACTTGAATATGCAGTTTCCTATATATGATCTACCTCAGCTCCATCTAATAAAGGAATTCATATTTATCAAAATTCTAATATGATTGGCCCAAAATACTTACCGTGAATATATAGTTTACATTATTTTACATAGTTCAACGTTAAATTTAACTCATTTTCCATTACAATGTTTTAACACGTGACAATAAGTCATGTTAATTGGAGTAGTTTCTTTGGACGATGAGGAAAATATAAGTCACTTTTGTGACAATAAGGAAAAGGTCGACCCAACTATTAACGACCCACTAAAATAAAAATAACTTTTAATGGTAATGAACATATACAATAATAAAGAGTGTTAAAATTTTTATTAATATAAGTTAAATAATATTGAAAGTGTTAATTACTGCTAAAAATATATATTTAATAATAATTAAATTATTATCGTTAATTGCTTGACGCTAAACATAATTTTATCCTTACTTTTGTTTGTAACCCATCTTTTATCAAAGTTCGAAGCCTAAAGGGAACAAACGAATATCAAAAATTCTAAAGAGGTAGATTAATTTTTTTTTTAACCAAAAGGATAAAATCGTTGAACCAGCGATTTTGTCCGAACTTTTTTCACTTTTACAAGAATATCGCTACTCATGCAGCATTTTCATAAATATTTTTTTTTTCTTAAAATCGCTGCCTATGCAGCGTTTTCATAAAAAAAGTTTTTTTTTTTTGAAAAATCGCTGCCAGGGAGCGATTTCTGTGAACCTTTTTTCTTCCTTTTTAAAGATTTTTGTGGAACCTTTTTTCACAAAAATCCTGCCATTCCTTATATATATATATATATATAGATAGATAAGGAATAATTTGGATTTTTTTTAAAAATAAAATTGTTTTGGTAAAATTTTTATCAACAATTGTAATGCGATTTTATTTTGACCAAAATCAAAAAAACAATTTACCAATATTTTATGCGATTTCATTTTTAAAATATAATTGGCAGAAAATTTAAAAAAAATTACTTTAATAGATGCCTTATTTTAAAAAGGCAGAACAAAAAAATGTACATAATTCGCTGTCAACACAGCGATTTTCCCCCAAAAAAAATAAATAACTCCCACTAAAATCGCTACCTACACAGCGATTTAAAAAAAAGAAAAATTATAAAAACGTTATTGCCACAGCAAATTTAACTTTTATTTTAAAAAAAAATCCGCCAAAATCGCTGCATTGGCAGCGATTTTCTTTTATAAAAAAAAATATGGACAAATCGCTGATAGGTCAGCGATTTTGACAGTAACGATTTTGCCCTTTTGGTTAGAAAAGTAATTAATATCCCCATTTAGAATTTTTGATTTATCCTTTAAGCTTCGGACTCTCTTTTATCATGTTCTTTTCTTTATTATGAAATAATAAAATGTAATATGCTTTCCAATCCAACCCCTCAGGTTGATGCATGTTTTCTTGTCGACTTATCCACTGTCCCTAGTGTCATATTTTTAGGTTTATTTATACAATTTTTGATTAATTAGTCAACTTTACACCCAAAAAAAGAAAAAAGGATATTGAAAAAATTCCAAAGAGTTAATGAGTAATTTGAAGTTGGAAATGGCGTGATAGGTGGGCATATGATAGGAATGAGAATAACTTAATATGGTTGGTTATCTATTATTTTGGGCATAGATATTGTTTTTCCTAAAATAAAAGTGAGGGGGGCTAGCTGTTTACCAGCTAATAATAATAAATAATAAACCAAATTCTAGTATATTGAAAATGGAAAATATACTTTACCCGTTTTATTAAAATTTGATCGATTTATTAACTTAAACGGTGCAATCTTTTCTTTTAAATTCACACACAAAAGAATAGTCAGATATTTATATTAAGTCGATATACATGTGGCTTGTCAATTGTCATATAGTTTTTTTTTCTAAATCATAATTAATTAACATTCTTCACCATGATTCCGACACTCAGAGGAGTAATCAATGAATTGATGACTTAAATTATTTTATTTTTTAATTTCTCTGTGGTCTCCACTTCAATATGTCTCCTATTTTTTAAGTTTTGAATGGAATGGTTGATCGGACTGATAGATATAAAGATTTTCAAAAATATATTTATGATTGTTAAAGCATCATTATTTGAATCTTAATCAAGAAATTATGAGGAGCTAGGCTATCATAGTTACATTTAACGTGATTTGAGCCGGATTTTATTATCTTGATTGAGACTCCCAAAACAAATAGATTATGATAATAATAATAATAATAAAGTAGTAATTAGAATAATTGAGTGGTACACTTATGTCTTTTTATGGTGTGTTTCATCTAATTAATCTTGTTCTGGGGTGCTTGGGCCACTTATAAGGTCAGTGTCATGGAACAACTCATTTTGTTGTCGTCAATGGAACGTTTGTTGAAGTAGGTAAAGTTGGATCTACAAGACTTCTAAATGAGCGGGGAATGGATGATTTATATCACCATTTGTTCAATGTGATTTGATACTCTCTTTTTTTTCATTTCTGAGCTAGTTTGACTCTGAACGAAATTTATAAAAGAAATGAAGACTTTTAAAACTTGTGATTCAAAATGAATGATAGAAATTTATGTGTCTGTAAATCATTTCATTAAAGATAAAATAGACATTTTTTAGTTAAATTATTACTTAATATAGAAATGTGTCATTTTATTTGGGACGGACTAAAAAGAAAAAATAATCACATAAATTGAAATGGAGGAGTAATAGTTATTTTTGGAAATATATTTTTTTCTTTATAGAAAATTATTTTCTAATGTTTGGTTATGGGAAATTTTTTTGTTACAATATTTATCAAAATAGAGGGAATGATCTTAATACTTACGGGAAAAAGTTGATTTCTTAGACGTATTTTGACCTTCAATAAAGTAGTACGGAGTATTATTATTGTTAAAAGTACTACTCTCATTGTTTTATTTTATATGATATTTTGATTGACACATTTTTAAGAATTTATTTTAAAAAAAAAAGAACTTGTGATGTGAAACAATCATTCAATATTTGTGTGGTTGACATTCATTTCTTAAGGATGAAAAGAAAATTTTAAAGTTAAATTGTTCCTAATTATAATAAAAAGAAAACATTTTTTTTGGGACGAATTAAAAAAGAAATGGTACCACTTAAAATGAGATAGAAGGACCGAGGGAGTAAGAGGGTAATTAGATTGGATTAAAAATTGGTCAAATCTACTTTTAACTCAGCTTTTGACTTCTTCAAGTATTTGACAAATATAAAAAATAACTTAAAATAAGTCAAAAATAACTTAAAATAAGTTAAAAATCAAAAGTACGTCTCCCCTTACTTTTTATTTAATGACTTAAAAATTATTTAAATTTGACTCTTTTTTTTTTACTTAAAAACTATTTTTTAAAGTTAATTTAAACGGGCTCTAATAAGAGGGTGTTTGGATTGATTTAAAAGTTGGTCAAACCTATTTTTAAGTCTATTTTTTATTTCAGTAAGTGTTAAAATAATTTTAAATAAGTCAAAACATCACTTAAAATAAGTTAGAAAGTGTCCGACAAAGTTAAAAAGACTTTAAGATAAGTACTAAATGACTTAAAATAGGTTAAAAATCAAAAGTAGGTCTTCCCTTCCCTTTTTATTTTTTGACTGAAAAATCATTTCAGTTTGATTTTTTGCTTTGACTTAAAACTATTTTTTTAAAGCTATCCAAACGGCTCTAGGTCTTTTTTTAAAAAATTGATTTATATATTGCCTTCTAGATAAATATTATTTTTATCATTTTAATTTGTTTGATTAATTTTAACTTGACACGAAATTTAAAAATAATTTTAAATTAAAAATACAGAAAATATATTAATTCACTCAAATTACACCTTATAATTAGTGCAGCACGATCATGGACAATTATTATAAACAAACAAATTAGGACTGAATCCCACAAAAAATATAGCGATATATTTTTTTACTTAAAGCCTAAAGGGGGATAATTTACTCTATTTTCTGTTGAATCTTATTCCTTAAAAGATTTACAAGAAATTTTTTATATTGAAGTCTTAGTGTAAAGGTTAACTATTTTAACAATGGAGGTAAAGCGAGTTTTTGTTTAAAAATATTCTTAAATTATATCTCAAATTTAAATTATATTCTTAAAATATTATTCTTATAAGAAAATACCTTCAAATATTTAAACGTAAACAATTTTAGCACTTTTATTAGATATCATCAAAAAACTAAGGGATCCTAAACAAACATGAGCAGTTCAAGTGACTATCAATAGACGTTTTCCTGCATAATTTCATTACTTCCTATTAGAAGTTCCTCAAAAAATATCAAAATCTTAGACACTAATGATTACGGAAACAAAAAAAATATTTGGAAAGTGTATATACATATTTGCTATTTTTCTCATTTAGTAACGGAAAAAAGTTGGATCTAATTATCTTTACCTTTTTCATGGTCAAACTGTATTTAGATTAATAAATTTTTGGGTCAATCTGACATTGAAGTGATCAAATATTGATTATGTCTCGCATTTGAGTTTTATTCTACATTATTAGAAACGAAAGTTTTCAATAAACACCGCTTCTAGATTGAATTGAGAAGAAACAAATTTCAACTAATAATATTTTTAATATATTTACACGAAAAATAAATGGAAAAAAAAACTGTCAAATTAAAAGATTTTGCATCATGTTAAACTCAATTATCGAAAAATTACACAATAGAATTTTTCGCAAATCTAAGAATAATAATTACGAAGGCATGACTTAATTTTTGTGGGATCTGTTAGTTTTCTAATAATTCAAGTAGAAGGATTAAAATTGTTCACTTTTAAATACTTGAAGAATGTTTTCTGCTAAGATTGATGTTTTAAGGATGTAGTTTGAAGATGATTTTGGCCAAAAACTCCAAATAAAGACCTAAACTATTTTCTATTTTCCCTCCTGGTGGTTAGTCTCTACCGAATACTCCCATCAATCATGGCGTATTCCAAAGAGGTCACCATGTTTACGTGAATCCTTGTTCTTCTTCCAAAATTAAATATAAAAGTATTATATTAATTTAAAAAATATTTAAATATAAATGTATAATCTACGCTTTAAATTTCATATTATGTCGCACGGTGATGATTTGATTCACCTTTCTAAGTGAAGTTAGAAGTTTGAATATTTTATTGTCACGGCTAAAAACACACGTGATGAATTGTCTATTCCCACCAAGACAAGTCATCCTCAATCCAACAAAAATGAAAGAAATGCAGAAATATAAAGCAAGAACAAGATAAAGCGAGAAACCTTATTCTTTCTATCAAACCCCCCAAAATCTAATTGTCACGTGTACAAGCCATTAATTCATAAAGTGCACAATTAAGAAATAAGTACAAGTCTCAATCTTTGTTTCTTAAATAGAACAAAGTATATATATAAAAAAAAAGGAAATGAGCATTCGTCTCTCCAAATTTTTGACAAACCTCAAAATTAGATTAAGGTGAAAGAGATTACATGGGGCCAGGCTCGAAAGTTATACAAATGTAGGAGCAAGGGGTAAGTACTAACATGACGGAACTTAGCAAGCAATCTAATAAACAAGGAATCTCTAGGTAGAAATCAAGTACCCCTTACACTCCAATCGAACCTCCTCAAACTACAAACTACACAAAAATCAGTCGAACATAACATTTCTATAACACACGACTCACTCGGCCCAATATTCGCAGCTCAATAATCACAAATCAACAACCAAACGAATCAAACAAGTCAATCTCAATATCAAGTAGATCAGTCGCGCGCAACAGGTACATCAATCATAATTACAAGCAAGTCACACATAAACATTAAATGTGTTAAGTCACAATAATCAATCCCTCATTGGAATCATTTTCATCAATACAATATCACTAATCGAAAACAGTTTCCATCGGCGTTATATCAAGTCACTAATCGAAATCATTTTCTATCAACTTTATATCAAATCACTAGACGAAACCATTTCTCATCAGCTTTATATCAAATCACTAGCCTGAACTATTTCGCATATACTTATATCACTAGCCAAAATCATTTCTCATTTTTCATTGGCTTTATATCACTCACCGATAATCACCTCAACATTATAAACACTTCTTGAAAAGGACCGCGGCATCAAACTATCACATGTCTCATCATCGTGTTCAATAATCAATGTACACAAGCAATATCACACCACAGGGAAAAGACAACAATTCATGCAATTCATTCATGTTGTCAAACATTTCATCAATCAATTAATACGGGTCACAACAAGGCAATTCACATAATTATGTTTATCACATAGCCTTTTCAATTTCAACTCTTTTTTATTCATTAAGATTCGTCACGTAGAATTAGCCTTTCTCCTCATTCTCACTACTCTCAACACACAATTCAACAAAGAGAATACACAAATTCTATTAGAATATAAGGTTTAGAATCACTTGCCTTAAATCAATCAATAATAACTTTAGTAATTGAGTCTTCCCCTTTCGAATCACTTTCAAAGCCACACAATCTATATACAAGCAAGTTTTCACAATCACGTTTTAAAATCAACAATCCCACATCATTTACTTTTGAAAAAATGGGTCAATCAAGGGGCTCAAAACCCAAATTCGAAAATAAGGTTTGAATTTGAAATTTAATACTTGAAAACATTACTCAAGGCTTTAGGAACTCATTGGACAAAATCAGTTCACAATCTTCATTTTAGTTAAGGACTTGAGGTATTGAAAAATCTTGTCATTTACCAATGAAAATCTCAATTTTTGATGTTAGAATTTATAAATAACCAAAGAAAAATGAAGGTCTAGGATCATGAAAGGTTACCCAAATGATTTACCACGATAAATTCTTTCGAAAATTACCACCAAGGGTTCCCCAAGATCAAAAATAAAAAATGGGGCTTAAACCACAAAAATTACAGGTCAAAACCCCATTGTGATGTCGCAAAAGAAAATCCCACAAAGAGGTGCATCTCGCAAAAGCGATGTGACTCCGCTTTTGAGAATCTCGCTTAAGCAAGAGGCTCTCGCTTCTGCGAAGGTCACGCTAAGGTCAGTACCTTCTTAAATGCAAGGCCTGTGGACACTAGCAACTCCGTTAACTCTCAAAATATCGGAAAGACTATCGAAATTCATTAAAATCTCGTACACACAAATCACATAGGCAAATCAAGATACTTAACGTTTCAGATTCAGTGATACTGTCAAAATATGAATCTGAGGTCTCTTTGACCCAACATTTGTGAAAATTACAAAAAAATAACACAACACCGAAAAGGGTTAAATAAGTTCGGGACATCTCAAAAAATCAACCAAGACCTGATTTAGGCCTAAAATCATCCCCCGAATACAATAGAACTCTTGAAATTCTTTTTGAGCATTTGAACGTCGAATGTTGGTCAAAGTCAACTCTAAGGCTAAATTTTCACAATTTTACAACTTTAATCATCTCCAACCCACCTCTATTTTACTCATTCTCTATATTTGGAGAGTAAAATAGAGAATGCCCTCTCCAACCCACCTCCAAATCACCCTCTACTCTCTATTTATAGAGAGGTGAATTTGGAGAACTACTATTCACACTCTCTATTTTACTTTTTTAATATTTTATTATTATTTTCATTACTTTCCAATTAACATATTATTTTACATATAGTTTCATTAATTAAATATCTAATATTCATAAGTCATTTTAAATGTAATATAATATTTTTTAAAAAAATATTATTTAATATTTGCTACTTTAATTTCAAATTAATATATTCTTTTATAATTTTGATCAAAAATAAAATTTTATTTTATTATTAATTTTCATTATAAAGAATACACAAAATTACAATGGTAAGATAAATTTTTTAATTTAAATACAAGATAACAATACAATACATAACATAATAAGTTAGATACAACATAAAATATAATAATAACATAATAATTAATTCGCGATGAAACAAGAACCATGTCAAAAAGATGTTGAACGAGAATTCGGAGTTTTGCAATTATTGCAAGCCCGTCACATTTTCGGAGAAAGAAAGTGCTACATGATATAATGACTACATATATCATACTACACAACGTGATAATTGAGGATGGACGTAATCTTAATGCACCAATTCAAGATATCGTAGAGGCTTCAACTCCAACGACAGAAATGGTGTTAGATGAAAATCTTTAATTTGAACAATTTTTAGCTAGATCTAATAAAAAGGACAAAAATGATCATTTTGAATTTCGTAATGCATTAATAGAGCATTTATGGGAACAACGTAATAATTTCAAAAATTGAGTAATTATATAATGTTTATCTAATCGTATTTCAATTTTATCTGAATTTGTTCGTTAATTTATATATTATATAATATTCCCGTGCAATTTATGGTATTTAAAATTTTTGAATAAAATATAATAATTAAATAAAAAAATTGAAAAAATAATTTTTTTGTATCACATGAGAATTATATAAAGTAATTATTGGGAAAAAGAAATAAATGATTTATCTCATGAAATAAGAAAATAAGAATGAAATAGAAATAATAATATAATATTGAAGAAAGTGAAAAAGATTATTTTTTTAGAGAGTAAAATAGAGAATTGGGTTGGAGTTGATTGTCTGAAAAAATAAAAAACTTTATATTTGGAGAGTAAAATAGAGTATAGGATTGGAGATGCCCTTAGGACCTCAAATCCTAAAAAGACTCTGAATAAGAAATTGACAACTCTCACTAATTAGATTTCACGTTCCGGGACTGATGAAATCTACGAAATTCTATTCAGTAATCAAAACTCCAAAAGGCACTGAAATTCACTTTCTTAACAACTTAACATTTCGAACTCAAAGCGTACAAAATTCTCATCTTGTAGCTCAAAGTTCGAAATCAACTTTTCAAACTCAATCATAAAGGACTCGGGAGCGATATCAGAAGGGGCAAAATCACAAATTCACAAAAAATTCTAAAAATAACCGACATGGACATTACATTTATTTATTTATTTTTATTTTCCTTTCTAGAATTGGGTAACACCTCTTTAAATAGTTTGGATAGATAAAAAAGTAATATTAGATCTACAATTTAATATATTTAATAATTTTCAGTGATAAGAAACTAAATGTCAAACTAATCAAATTTATTTCTTAAATTCACTTTTTCGTTATAACACCTATTATCTCAAAATTTTGAATACGGCTATACCATCGATATAAATCTTTAACAAGTTATTCTAGTGTATAATGATATCTACCCCATCGATATATATATATATATATATATATATATATATATATATATATATATATATATAAGTGTGTGTGTGTGATAAATATAGCTGATGATATTTAATTTAGCCAAGCAAATCCCACATATATTCTATGTGAACTTATTAAGTAACGGTTAACACCTTTAATTCTCGATAATTAATTCTTTCAATTCTAATTTACTTTTTTTAAGTAAAACTAGAATTTATAGTTTGACTTACGTTTGCAACAGTCAAACAGTGTCAAAAGAACAAAAAGCAAACATCAATCAACACGAATTGTATATTGAAGTTTTACCTATCCTTAAGAACTTTTCACCATTCAGCTCAACTATCCTAGAAAGAAGTTCAGTCACTCATATAATAATAATAAAGCAAAACATAAAACAAGTCAGAGCTGATTGGTTAAGCAGATGCAGAATATTTATCTGATCCGCATAAAACAAGATCTCAAACACGCTATTTGTTTGCATATGGAGGCGCAATAATATCCTGATGATCAATGAAGCAAATGTGCTATGCAGAAATAAAAGTCCTTCATGAAGCAAGTCGAGAGTGCGTCTGGTTAAGATAAATGACACACCATATTCAGAAAATGTGTGGTTTTTCTTTGAAAAAGAATATACCAACCACAATGTACGAAGATTGGAGACATCATCGTAAGAAATTAAGTAATGTTTTAATTAGGGGGAGTATAATACGCATTGCACTCTTTTTTCCTTGATCGAGGTTTTATCCCAATGGGTTTTCCTGGCAAGGTTTTTTAATGAGGCAACAAATAATGCGTATCAAAAGATATGTGTACTCTTTTTCCTTCACTAGAATTTTTTCCCACATGGTTTTTTCTAGTAAGGTTTTAACGAGGCACATTATCTATGGACATCCAAAGGGGAGTGTTATAAATCCATTGAATTGTGTGGATTGTCCTTTAGATATACTCAAGACTTAATTGTATTCATGAATACATGTTTCCAAGGTGATAAGAATCATTTGGATAACTATGTATCTACTAATTGGGCATTTATCATGGTGGCCTTTGTGGTGATATCTCAACTCTATAAATAGAGATATCTTTCACCTTTTGTAGAACATACTTGATTAGAAGAAAGTCTTATCTTCCATATTGCTTCTCTTGTCTTCTTCTCTTTATATTTATATTGCCATGAGCTTGATTTTATAATATATATATATATATATATATATATATATATATATATATATATATATATATATATATAGGTGATAAATATAGCTGATGATATTTAATTTAGCCAAGCAAATCCCACATATATTCTATGTGAACTTATTAAGTAACGGTTAACACCTTTAATTCTCGATAATTAATTCTTTCAATTCTAATTTACTTTTTTTAAGTAAAACTAGAATTTATAGTTTGACTAACGTTTGCAACAGTCAAACAGCGTCAAAAGAACGAAAAGCAAATATTAATCAACACGAATTGTATATTGAAGTTTTACCTATCCTTGAGAACTTTTCACCATTCAGCTCAACTATCCTAGAAAGAAGTTCAGTCACTCATATAATAATAATAAAGCAAAACATAAAAATTGAGAGCATAAATTTGCAGTTCTTTTTTAATTAAAATGGTTAATAAATACACTTTTTCTTTTTGGATATTCAAAATTCTTAAACTAATTTCTTGTGTATATTTGTTTATAATAGTTAAATGATCTTTCTCTATATATATAACAATACCTTATTAAAATAATTATAAAAATCTCAAACAAATATTATCAATATAATGATGTGTGACTGTATATTCATCTAAAGAACACATGATATACAAAAAAAGAATACTTACTATATTTGCAATAAATAAATCAAGCAATGAACTATATTTGCGATCATTATTATTTTAAGTGAGAATTGAAATATCGTTGGAATAGTAACAAAATAAGGTTCATCCGCATGCTAATGACCCTCCTCTTCAACACTAATAAAACAACACCTTATTTGATTATAGTAGTCATGGGAAGGATATTGAGGCTTTGTTTATCTGTGCTTGATGAAAATTTGAATGCTTTAAATAATAAATTATTAAAACTCTATATTTTTATTAAGATTTAATTAATTAATTGATTTAAATCGATCTTAATTATCAAGATTTTAAACAAAAAGTTAGTATCAATCAACAATATATTGTATAGATAATATTTGTCACTATTTGTTTATAGTCATCCGTCATTGTCACTAACTACATCTATCATCAAAACTATTACCATTGTCAATCACCATTCGCCTCCGTCATCACAATTACTACTAAGAACCACAATTGATGCCAACCATTAACTGCTACTATTCGTTCCACCTTATCATTGTAATTATATTCATTGTCACTATCATTACCAATGTCAATCACTATTATTGTAATCAATTCCTAACATCAACACATTGTCAATCACTATATATTCTTCGACCACCACCAGTATCGTCGTCGCCATCACTTCCACCTCCACCATCACTATAAACCACATCACAACGGTTAATCCTTACTATTAACTACCTACATCATCACAATTAGCATCGCAGCCAACTACCATGCCAACGCATCGTCAACCACCAAACATTCTTTAACCACCACCAACTACTAATATCAACCAACTTCACAATCACCGCCACCATTACTAGTTGTCACCATCATGACAGTCACTACTACATCAACCACCTCCGTCGCAATTATCACTATCACTTTTACAAGCCACTAATTACCAACTATTACCATTATCACTATAAATCATCTCTGTCATCACCGGCGTACATAAATATTGTTTTTTAATCCAATAATAGTAAATCTATATTTTCTTTGATATTTAATATGTTTATATATATTTAAATTATTCACATTCAAAAATTTTATCCCATCGGTGGCCCTCTAAATTTGGCACTAATTTTTACTTAGACACTTCAACTAGACTTTGTTCATTTTAAACATCTCATGTCATGTCCCGCTGTGTTATTTTGACACTTTTTGCTGACATGATATAGTGAGTGTGATACACTCCTCACCAGCGTGGAGAGCTTATATTTAACCTGTTTTTATTTAATTTTTTCTTCTTCTTCCCCATTTTAGCCACCATTTTTCAAAACTTAAACTCCTTCCATGGAGAAATAGATCTAATAAAGCTACAACACCAAGAAATTTCAAGCTTAAATAATTTTTTTTATTTTGTTGCCATTCTTCCTCGAAATGTTTTGAAAAAAATTGAAATATATTTTCTTAAAAGAAAATCTAGAAAATTCTTTTAGGGAACTCTTTGTTTAAATTTGAAGAATTTGATTTTATTTGAATTTTGTAAGTAAGAAGAATCAATTTTTGCAAAGAAATTGTGCTTTTGTAAATAATTCCTTTCAAATAAATAATTACTATAAAAATATATCGAAGAAAATTAAACAATCGGGGTAGGGTATTGTGGAATGTGAAGAAGACAATCTGGTGGGTGGGTGGGGTGGGGGGGAGGTTGAGGACCAGGGGTGGGGGTGGTGGAGAAGACAACATAGGGCTTAACATAGGGCTTGTAAGTGGTTAATTTTTTTTTAAAATTATTTGGATAAAAATTGATTCATGTCATTAAGTCATTAGCTTTTTTTTTTAAAAAAAACTCAAAATTCATTATTTAAAAATTATTTTCAATATATATGCCGCGTGTCTTTGTTTAATTCTGTCATTCTGACATGTCATCGACGAGTATGTTACACACACCTTATATATTTGGCTGATTATAAAAAAAAAGTGTCAAAATGACACACCAAAACATGACATGAGGTGTCTAAAATGGACAAAACCTAATTGAGATGTCTAAGTGAAAATTAATACCAACTTTAGGGGACTAGCGATGAGTTAATCTACTGTAAAAACAAATGAAGCTTTAGTGAGGCTAAAATATTTAGGCATTAGCCCCAACATCAATGCCGAGTTCTAAAGCACTTTAAGATTCAGAAAGAGCTTTTAGTGCAAAAAGGACCTTATAGTTAAGTACTTCAATCAGTGAGACAGAAAGTGTTTTTGTTCAACCCATGAACAACAAAATGGTACTTGTACAAAATAGGAAATCATATACATCAGTGGACTATAGGAAATGTGGTTAATTAGTTTAGGGTTAAAACCAAAGCTATCACTTCTTTTAAAGATATATGAAGGAGTACTATATTGTGATGAGAAATTTTGGGAGGTAAAATAATACCTAAGCATCAAAGAAAATTTTATTTTTAGGACTCAAACTCGAGACTCTAGTTAGCGATTAAGACATTTTTACTCCTCCACCTTTGTGATGGAGAATTCAATTTCTCTTTGAATTGTGAAAAAAGCTAGTATATATAGCGGTAATTAATTAAGACAGAAAAACATTTTCTTATTAATAATAATAAAGCGAAAGTAGTTCTATGTTAAGTCAATTTTATAAATTTGTTCTTAATTTTATGTCCTTTCAGTAAGAAATATTTTATAACGGCGTAAAAAATCTAAAATATATTCAATTATAATTTACATTGAAATTATAAGGGATTATGTCCACTCATTTCCTCCTGTGCTGCTCCCTTAATGGTAAGATTGGCTGTAGAGCACAAAACAAAATAACATCATGATTTCAAGGCATAAAAAGGGGTAGTATGTATTATTAGAGAAAATAATGCACTATTAGAGTTAGTATTATTGATTTTTTATTTGGTATAAATTATAATAGATTGATATCTATTTAATATTATATTTTATGTATAATTAATACATAGCAAATCATGATATTAATAATAGAAAGAGTTTTTACACGTGCATAAGCATTGTTTTGGATGGAGGATATTTTGTACATAAAAAAATTATACGACACATGTTATATTTAATATGTAAAATCAAATAGTAAATAACATATAATGTCAACATAACTATCTCTACCTTATTAATTTAAAACATTATTAATATACGTTACTCAACATTATATTACTATTTTTATACATTCTATTAAAACACTCTGAAATGGTCCAATTCTATGAGGTTACTGAAAACTGAAAAGAACAAGACTCAGGCGTCTCAAGTGCAATAAATATAGGAGTAATAACAAACTGAAAGAGAAAGTCAATGAAATTAGTAGTATGTAAACATTACGTAAAGCAAACAGGCACTACCAATTTTATACATTCAATAAGGATCCGTTTTATAATACCCATAAACCTGTATTATTATTTAAATGGAAAAAAAAAAGTAATGCAAAAAAGGAAAAGCAAAGAAGAATATTAAATAATATATTCAGAATTTTATATAAAGTCGAGCCCAATTATATACTATTTTAACAGAGAAGAATGGTCAAATGGTTCTGGCAATTCTATATATTTTATTATTTAATATGAGAGCTTTTCCTTTTTGTCTCTAATATAAAAAAAATATATAATAATAGTATAAATGAAAAGGTAACTTGAGCTCTGATCATCAGTTTAAATATTTTGAATGCTTGACTACTTTGAATTTAGCGGGAAAAAAAATATTTATGCAATATAAAAATTATAATTTATTTTGTTTTCAAAAGATGAGAAATCATTAATCAATTTGGTGTAGCCTGTAGGATTAGGTGTTTTTTTGAGTCACGGTCCACAATATAGGCCCAAATTCATCCCAATGATCTGGGCCTGAAATTTGATATTAATGGCTATCTGGGTGAAACTATTGACTTAAGGATAGTTCGAAAAGTTAAAAAATAGACCAATTTTCATATATGAAAAACATAAAAATTATATTTGAATATTATAGTTATAGTTTGTATAATTATGCTTAATGATAAATTTTATATTTGCTATGGAGCATTAGATTGTATAACTCGTTGGCAATGCTTCAGATTTGTATAATTTCGCTGGTAGGCCATTTGTATAAATCGTTGGCAACCTCTCTTTTGTATAAATCGCAGACAGTCTCTCAATTTTATTTTATATATTTGTATATCTGCATAAAATTTGAATTTGTGCACAATTGAATCGAAATAAAACATTTGTATATCAAATCTCTCTCTCGATTTATGCAACAATAATTATACATTGTAATTTGTATAATTTGTGTTTGTATAAAGTGAGAAAGAGAGAAAGACAAAAGAGAACTGGGTAGGGAAAGATCCGTATTTGTATCATTATAAGTGTATAGGACGAAAATATACGTATTCATATTTGTATATACATTTTTCTCTCCCTTTATACAAACACAAACGCATTTTATACATTTGTATTTGTATAAAAGCAAGAGTGGCGAGTGAGAAACCTATGGAGAGAGGAGAATGACAACATTTTACTACGGGTTAAATCAAATTGTGTTTATAACATTTAATTTGAATTAATAGTTTGTTATTATATATTTTTCCCTAAAAGGTATAAAACACAAAATACAGAAACCTCAATACTTTAGACGTTAATTACATAACATATCAAAAGTTTTTTAAATACAGAAACCTCTATACATAGCAACCAATAAATAAGTTGTGTATTACTAATATAATTATATTTGAAATAATTGAGATTATGTATCAGTAATAATATTTGTAACATATCATTATACACAAACAAAATTGTGGTGTATTTCATAGAGGTCGAGTGATGTATCCGGATGCTAAAAGAGAGAGAGAAGGAAAAGGAAATTTTTGTATTTAATTCAAAGATAGGAATTTTTAGAGAATATAATATCTTAAGTTGTGTAATTATGTAATTTTCTCTAAAAAAATATTATTTTTTGTTGTTTTAAAAATAATTTCATTTCGTAATTTTTTTTCAATTGTTCCATTATGTGTAGAGATGTCAAAGTTTTGCTAAGCCCATGGAGCCGGTCCAACCCAACTCGGTATTGGGGTAAGGTTGTGATAGGAATTACAAGACCATTCAACATTAGGACTTATAAGCCCTTGAGTCTTGATCGGGATTTATGTACGGTAACTAAAAAGTGTATGAGCTAGCTAATTACTTAGATGCACGTTATGCTGTAACATTACAAATCTTACTAGATTTTGGTGCATTTCGATACGTCTATTTGTTCTAGATACACTTCATTCAAGTGGATTCGCATGTATCTAGGTTATATAAACAAATACACGCTCTCGCCTCCCACCCATCTCGGTCGCTCTTATCTCGCTTGCATATTTGGGATACATCACAACAGATACATGTAGCTCGGGCATGTAGTATTCAAGATACATGTTAATCACACTAAATTTTTTGCTAGTGTTATTGAAAAAACACCATTGTTGCCATATTTGATTTTGAAAATAGTCTCCTTTACTTGATGTTATAGAGCTTTAAGTTTAAAAAGGAAAAAAAAAACCGAAAAAAAAGGCTAACCTGCCCAGTTGTGGCCCTTCTAAGATTAAGTTGGTTTGAACAATTTAGGCACTTTCAAATAAGGTCCCTTCAAATAAAGGGCCAACCTTCCTTAGCCCATGAAATTTCTTGGCCCACGAGGCTTGAATTGTATGGGCTGGACTGATCTTTTTTTGTAACTCTAAATTTATGTGTACGGGAATTAATAATAGAAATGTATAACTATTATTGTATATGTATAAAGAATGTATCATGTATAGGTAAAAGTGGATTCACGATTTGCACTAAAGGGTTTCAAAAGGGGAAATTTCAAAAACAACAAACATTAACCCTTAAAAGGATTCCATAACTACAGTTTCATTATTTATGATTCATAATAATATTCTTGTTTGCTATGCATTTATATATATGTATTTGAATTTTGGAGAAAAAGTACAAATAGAAATTAATTTGTATTAAAATGAATACATATTAAGAGGCTTTGCTTTATTACTACTACTTATTATATAAAAGAAAAAATAATCAAGTGTGTCAACATTCCCAAAGTCGGTTTTGTAACTCCATCGAGGAAACCGAACCCTCATCAGCAATAAGAAACCAATAAATTATTTGTACATATTTGCTGAGCTTTCTTAGTTTACATAGAATCCAGGTAAGCCCTACTCGATTTCCAAGAACCCATACATTATACTCTAGATCCGCCCCGTTGACATTGCTAGATGACAACTAATCCTAAGGTAGGGCGAATTCAATAGAAAAATAACTAAAATGGCGAATAAGTAGTAATAACACTACATATTGATCTCCCTCACTTTGTTCTCTCTTCCCTTTCTTGATGGGAGTGTTGGTGAAATAACCTTCAAATGAAAAAAAGAATGAAAAAGATTACAAGTCCTGCAAGGGGATGGATCGAATATTAGCTGACTCAAGTGACCAAATCTTGATGGAGGCAGTGACGCGAGCCCCTGTGGCATTGTTGAAAACGAAGAGTCGTGCTGCTCCATTCACTGCCTTTGTTGGGTAAATTCGCGATGTTATCACTGTTCTTCCTCCTTGAGCAAAGCTCTCCACAATTGAGTGGTCCACCTAAAATTCAGTTTATAAAACTTTTACTCAAATGCAACTACCAAGTACTTTTTATTATTGTGAAGTGAACCAACTAGACTACAAGAATTGATATTAAGAAAGGTAAAATAAGGGAATCATCATCACTTACCAATAATCTCATTGAATGTTTTTCACCGTCCAACACAGGTACTGAACTACCATAAACTTGTTTACCAACTCCCGGAGCCTCTGAGGATCTGCATATATCAGATCAACAACGCGCTACTTTTATACATCTCCATTTTACAAGGACAAATTAATTGTGCCAGATAGAGAAAATAGAAGCAAACCTAGTTTGATCAGCACAGAAGTGAGTCTCTGCACGACCATCAGCTCCTTGAGAAATGTAGAAGTAAACTGGCGTTAGCTCAGATAGCGTTTGATCAGCAATTACAACGACACCAAATGGTCCCAAAATGCCTCTGCTAGCAGCACCTCCACTAGTAGAGCAACTGAAACCTACATGGTCTGCTTCAATTATTCCCTGAAGCGCGACTTTGTCCACTTCAAATGAGGCTTCTATATCCAACTGCACAATAGCCAAAACAAGTTTTAGTACTGCAGATTAAGCGCGTATAACTAAAAACTTTGTTATTTTAAACAAAGTCATGCAACAAACCTCTGCAGCTGAGTCAACATGGAGTAGCTCAATTGAGCCTGGTTGAAGATCGACTTGCTTAACAATAGGCTCACTCGCTCTTAAGCTTTCAATTTCTTCCACTGGCCACTGAAGTAGATGTGTCCCTGTCTTCTTGTCGTAAAGCACTGTCCTTGGAATACTCTGTTATTATTCGTTGTACGAAACTATTAGACACGTTTCATATATAATTGAGAATTTACTTCAAATTCACTTCACCTACAAATGCATTGCTTATACAACTTTCTCTAAATAAGAAATTTCCCTACTGATAGATATAATTTTACATGATTATTACGATACAACTAGACGATGTGTATGGTGCAAAGTAAAATAACAAAACAATGTGTTCATCGAAGTCCATACCTGTACAGATGCCCATCCCTTCTGCAGGTCAGCAGATTCACTGTCAGTTTCCCCAATCCATCCCCACAGTACTCTTCGTTGTTTCTTCGGGTCATAAAAAGTCTTTGATGCATAATATTTCCCATAGTCCAGTCTCAACCCAATTCCACAATCCAATTCCGGGTTATCGGGTGTCCATTTGTTCTTTGTCAAGTCGTACGTCCCAATAGCATAGTGGTCTTGCTTATTGTCATCTAAACTTGCTTTTAACACATGCTTTACACCCGGCCCGTTATATGATGTGTCCAACCCGTTTGTTTTTTTAGTAGATACCGGGTAAAAGTCCACACACTCCCACATACCCGTACCCGGAACCGCATGCAGCACTCCATCCAATAGCTTAAAGCTTGTGAAGTTGGAAGTTTCATAAACAAGTGCAATACCCGTTTTACCAATCTTAGACCCGATTGTTAATAGCCATTGCCCATTTTGCGGTCCGGTCCAAGCAGTAGTCGGATCTCTAAAGTCCTTGACACCAATGCCGGGTGGAGGAACCAGAACCGGGTTGCCTTTGTACTTGACCCAGTCTAGAAGGAGAGGATCAGATAAGTTGGCGGGGTAGGCAAGATTTTGCACTTGCACATAATTATCAGTGTCACCGGTATAAAGCATCATGATCTGACCATCGGGTAGGATGGTAGCAGACCCAGTCCAGACACCGTTGATATCGTACCATTGATCAGGAACCATGGCAAAAGGCAAATAGAGCCAGTGGATCAAGTCCTTGGATACAGCATGACCCCATGTGATATTTCCCCAAATAGCTGAATCTGGATTGTACTGATAAAAAAGATGGTACCATCCCTTGTGATACAATGGTCCTGTTAACCAATTTATTCACGTTAGTAGAAATTTCAAAGTAATTATATAAATTTTAGGGTAAGACTTTTCTATGCAATTTGAATTTTATAATACTCTACAAAATCTCAATATGTTCCGTACCAAAATTGCTATGCTTTTTGCGGCAAAAAGATAACCTTCTTTTTTGAAAATTTGGCCACGAGTTTTTATTTTTGACTTTTGGATAAGATTTCAAAAAGCTAACTAGTGGTATGTTATGTCCTCCTCCCCTAAAATTTAAATAAATAAACTCATGAAATTTATGTTATATATTTTTATCCATATGGAATTTTTTATGACCTCGAAATGGTAGTAGTAATTGCTAAGCGGCCAAGATAACCTACTCATTTCAAAAAAAAAAAAAAAAATCAAGTGGAAAGATGGATTAATTTGAGTGGGGCCCAACTATTGGAATTATTACATTACTCCAAAAAAGTATGGCCCACATAACGTATTGGTTGCCGAACTTGTATAAAACTGACCCAATCATGTTTTTTTTATTTTATTAGAAAATTGCCCAAAAGCAAAAAAACATTTCTGCCACACGATCTCATGTTAATCCCAATTATATTGGAACAACAAGCCTGATTCATCAACTTGTGGTCTTTATTAAAATTTGTTCAACCAATTTTTATTTATGAATATGTAGAAAGGTTAGAATATACTCCATCAATCCTACTCTATTTGACTTGTCGTGTTTTCTTAAAATTTGTTATTTCAAAATACTTATCCATTTAGAAAAATAAGATAATTGATTCCTCCCCTATTTCAACCTTAATCTAAATAATGTATAGTGAAAATAAGAATGATTTAACTTAATTATTTTCCTAATTAGTACTCCCTCCAATCCAAAATTATTCATAATTTAACATGAATTAATTGTGACTAAAACATATGTAATTATGATGATCTTTTCACATTAGATTTGACATAATCATTATAGGGGTTAGGAAGGGCAAATTTGAAAAAAAAATAATTAAACATCACATTGATTATATCAAACATCAATTATTTTGAACAGAGTGAGTATTTGTTTTTGAGTATAAGGTAAAAGGATTAACCGAGATGATATACATAAGCACCCGAATTAATGATTTGCTCATGGTTTAATAATATAATTAATTAAATACTAACAGAAAATAGTGATGATAATTAACTTTGAACTCACCATTAGGATCTGCAGAATAACATCCAATCAGAATCCAAAAGATACCCCCAACAGATCAATAGCCATAAATATCATTAAGAAAAGAAAAAAAAACTGGTATAAGTATTTATAATTAATTTCAATTTTAAGATCAAATAAAAAGGAAATTACATAAAAGTCAAAATAAGAAAGTTAATTACCGTTCATCCAATTTTTTTGAGGTTGAAAATGGTAAGCAGTTCTTTGCCAGCTAAGAATAGCATTGGACCACGCATAAGAAACGTGACTAGCACCGACTACATCTCGAAAAGTTTTATCGGAGACTCCCTGAGAAACGCCTCTTGACGACGATGGTGGCGACGGCGAACGGGAGTCGATTTGCAAGTCCGGTGAGTGGTTGTTGAGGATCGGAAGGAAGGCTACAGAAAGTAAAAGGAAAACGGAGAGGAAAATGCCGGAGATGATTTTAAGGGACTTCCGGTGGCCGGAATCGGGTTGATCCGGGAGGAATGTGTAATGGAAGGCGGAGTTTTCCGGGTCATAATACTGGGTGGCCATAATGGAAGATAGAGGAATGGGGGAAGCTACTAGTCTACTGCTTTATATATAGGTGATGAACAAAGAAAATGACTGGGGCCAACTAAATTTGAGTAAGAAAAGGGCTTTTATAATTTGATTTGAGGTACACTTGGGATTAGAGAAAATGACCAAAACTATGCTTACTGTTTGGTTAATTTTTTTATTTTACTTCTTCATTTATTTCACTTCATTGAAATGGCTTAATGTATACTTTATTTTAATAGTTAATATATTTTACTTGATTGAAATAATCATTAATATATAGATAAAATATATTTATTTTGGTTCTTTATTTAACAAAATTTACTATTTTTCTTGCTCAAAATAAAAACGGGTATTAGGTCAGTAAAATAATATTTGAAAGAGAAAATAATAAATTTTGTTGGAGAAATTAAAAAAAAAATGGTGTTAAATTTTATGGAGATCTTTCTTTGGAGGTAAAAAAATAGTCTGTGTTTTAGGACAAAAGACCAAAATGACCACTTTTTGTTATACATTTATGACCATTTTAATCAAGTAAAATATATTAAGGATTCAAATGAACACATTTATTATATATTAAAGACGAGTAATTTTTTTAGATAGTCACCCTTGTTTGAGAAATTACCTAGGAATATCACTTATGTTTGTTTTAGGACTACAATATCACCCAACTTTACCTATTTTCCTCAAACTATACTTGACACAAAAAATACATTATCTCTCTTCTATTAGGATGCCATGTCACACTTTATTTATTTTATTATTATTAAAAAAAATGCTTCAAACCTATTTAAACGTTAGGTTGCAATATGCTTTTTAAAAAAAATATTGTTTTCTATTTATGTTTTTTGAAAATGTTTTATTTTTTAGATATATAAAGATAATTTTAAAATGAATGAAAAAAGTACCCCATTTCAACAAGTAACTACTAATGGACTGTTTTAACTATTTTTAAAAAATAAGTTTTTAATTTTAATGATAATTATTGTTTTTACTATAATTTTTTGATTAGTTTTTTAAATAAAAATTATAGTTTTTTTATGGTGCACTTTTTCTTCTCATGTTTAGATAGATATTTCTATATTCCATTTTGTTGGAGCATTCCCTAAAATTATGAAAGTGTGATAAATATAAATAGACATTACAGTTTTTTTTAATAAAATAATTCAATTTTCAGTTTTTATTTTTTAATCTTAAAAATTGAAATTTGAAGCATTTAAAGATCTTTCATTTTTTCCCCGTAATAGCCATTATTGTTTTTTTATTAAAAAAAAAACAGTTCAATTTTATTTTTTTCCTTTAAAATTGAAATTAGAGGCATTTAAAAATCATCCATTTTTTGTCGTTACAGTTGTTTTTAACAAAAGAACTTTTATTTTCTATTTAAAATAGCTATATTAAAATTCTTGTTTTTTAAATTATATTTTTAGAGCATATTTAAAATGCTTTTTGAAAAATTCAAATTCTTGAATATTAGTGGTGCTGACATGTGACACTTTTTACCTCTCCTATTAGATATAGATAGATTTTTTTTTTAAAAAATAGACAAACCCACATATTATACCCAGTAAAAAGAATTACATTAAGAACTGTAATATGAGATCCTCTGGTTCTTCAAAAAAATATGTTAATTAAAAAATGTGACATGGCACCCTAGTAGGAGAGAAATAATTTTTTTTTTTGTGTGTCAAGTATATTTTGAGGAAAATAGTCAAAGTTGACATATATATTCTAAAACAAACATAAGTGATATTTTAGATAATTAATATCTAGGGAAATTACTCTATTAAAGACTATCGTCATGGACCATTTTGTATATTTTCTCTTGGTATTATATTTCAGAGTAGTAATTTTCATTATAGATCAAAATGTGGAAAAGTAAATATTTAAAAAAAAATTGAGACTTTGAATATTAATTTAATATAAATAGTAAAACTTTTCGTATAATGAGATCAGAATAAATCCTACTTGAAAGGGATTTACAGGTTGATTTGTCTTCATTGAATGCTTAGTTGGATTCAAACAAAATAGACAAGTTCTCATCTATAAAGACAGAAATTTAAAAATTGAAATCCTCTAAATGTGCAAAAACATATTTATAAAACCAGTTACTTGTAATGTAGTTATTTTATAGGACGTGTTTAATTAGACTAAAGTTAAAAAGAAAAAAGAATTAAACTCGTGTGCATTACATTTTCTGGTTATAAATAATTTCAATAAAGGTGAAATCAGAAGTATAATAGGGGGGGGGGGGAAATGTCATTCCTTTTCTTTTTAAATAGATTAAAAATAAAAAAGTAACACAAACGAGAAGATTAATTACTAACTTAATAAGATTGATAACTGGTCATTTGTTATCACATGTTAAAAAAGAATTTATTTTGTTATGGGTTAGAGTTATGCAAGTACAATCAAACTTTGATCTTCTTCTTCTTCTTAGAATAGAAAAAAAGAATTGGAGACGATATGACAATACTTTAAATGCAATATTCACTCTCTCGACTATATATTGACCTATTTTTAGTACATTGAATTGTTTTGCTGATGAAGATTTGTCTAAAACGAGTTTTTTTATGCTTATAAACAAGAAAATTATAAAATTTATTTTCGCGACGTACCGTTGAGTAGAAGAAGCTTGTCAAGTTTCAGAATATTTGAAATTTTAAAATTTAATTCTTGCCAGATTCAGAAAGTATGATGTTTGAAGAATTATTTGAGCGATGATCTTAAGAGAAAACCAACGATAAATCTAATTATTGTATTAATTTTGGAAAGAACGTAAGTTAATTACGGAATTAAATTTGGTTAGAATTCAAATAGGACTCAACTATTGATCTTCTTCTTCTTCTCCTCTTTTTAGTAAATTGTTGATATATATTTTTTTTATAATTATAATATTTTATTAAAATAAATTATCTGATGGTGTAGAAATTTACTGCACACAAAAATTAAACTCTTATAGGATATTTTTAATTAGAATGAAGTTTAAAAAGAAAAAAGGCTTAAACTCATGTGCTAAAACAAGTTACACCATCAGATAATTTAATTTCTCCCTAATCTTTTTTACGCAATATAAAATTAAAATTAACTTTGTTTTCTCTCTCCTTGAAATTAAAATCCTGTCTTTATCCCTCTAAAATAGCTGATATTCAGCGGCAGTTACTCCTTCTTATACGCATTTGACCTACTTTCTCTTTTATGTTTTTTTTTTTTTTTTTCATTTTGCACATCACATTTGACCTACTTTCTCTTTATGTTTTCTTCATATCTGCATATCTTGATATTACAATTTTGTTTGTTTATTTGTGCACGTGGATGGTTATGATTTTGTTTTTATTTTATCATTTTTCACTCTAATTAACTATTAATTATTTTATTGATTAGTATAAAGAAAGCATTTGCAGGTGAATTTGCAGAATCGAAGTGAATAATCTATTTCGCTATGTTAGTGAAACTATTCTCTCTTCATTAATAATTTAATTTTAGAATATTATGTGATTAGTGTGTCTTATTTTGTTTGCACAATCAATTAACTCTAATAAAATTTCATTATTTATGAGAAATTCATTCATTAATCTTCTATAGATGATGGTATTCTTCATACAATATACTATATGGGGTTAAAGGAATGAAAGATGCTTCGACGAGAAAAGAGAGACGTTTTATACTTTCATATGTAAATGTATTCACAATTTGTATGAAATGAAGTTTCATTCTTTGTAAGACAAACTTGTTGGAATCTAAGTATGTATTCTAATATAAGTCCAAATTCATGTATATCATTCTGATACTATTAATCAATAAAAATTTGTCAAATAAGTGATTTTAATTACATTTATGATCTTTGACATATCTCATATTTTACATCTTCGAAACTACGCAATGAAGAGGAAATTCATAGACTCACGATGCTATTAGCAGCTGGTTAGGGAGGAGTATGCGGTAAAAAGTTCAATCACATATGGAGCATCATATAAGTTTGCATAACGTGAAGGAACACGTTTTTTGCACCACCAGAAAACTATATGTACATAATTGTATTATGGCACAACAAAGTTTTTATTTAGATTTTCGACAACACATGTTATAACATCAGCTATTTTTAAAGTAAAATTTGTTGATTTGTAAAGGAATCTTACATTTGACGCTCACTTTCGAATGATATAAAGTGCATCTATTTTCACACGTAATGTAAAATATAATTTATTTGATCCCAAAATAGAAAACAAACTGCAATATAAATATATAATTTTATCCCATATACATGTCAAAATAAACAATGAAAGTACTATTCAAAAGTTAAAAAATTTCAAAGAAAACTAATAAACTAAAATCTAAATAACTGCTTCTTCTTATTTTTATTTCCTGTATTCTCAAAGCTCCAAATCTTTCATCTTCTTACTCAATAACTAGGATGGTGTTGTTGGAATGGAGTTGAAGTTGAAAGGAAGAGTTATAACCATTCATCAACACACACTTTAGTATATACATAATATATAAATGATAGAATAAAAACTGAATAGTTCTTTACCGTAAATGATGTGGTATAAGCATAATCGGTGTTGTCTATAAATCCTTGATAATGTTTTAGAAATCGTTGTAATTGCTGACAAATTAAATGATAAAATTTAAAAGAATTTTGTTAGTTGAAGAGGAAGATATATGAAAAGTAAGCCAACTGACAAGCTATTATACACAAAAATTAACATTGAATAAGCCTCGTTAGATATTTTGTACCATTTTGCTCGGCTTCGATATCATAGTTTGAACTGCACATAAAATCTTAGAAGTTATAACAATTATTGTTGTTTCTTTTCTCTTAAATTTCATACTTTTTTTTGCCTTTTTTGCTTCTGAGAAGTAACTTTTTTGGTCTTTTGAGTAACTTCTAGAGCACCTTTCATTCTCAAAGTTTTCGGACGCCCTTTAGTTGCCGCTACTGAGGGTCAAGCAAAGTAGTATCTTGACTTTATTCACATGATATTATTTCACAATATTTTTCACTACCTTAACCTCCTGATACAACACAATCTTCCTCTGTATCATAAGAAATAATTTCTGATGTGCAAATCGATAATGTTTTTCAGACTTTGTAGCTCGTTCAGATAGCCCAATAGAATATATCATAATGTTATTAAACTATAAAGTAGAAGAATTCAACTTTTTTGTTTCATTTGAAGGATCATTAGCTTTCTTTGGTTGCATTTCTATCCATCGATCTAATAAATAATATGTCGGAAGTGAGTGAATCAATTTCTTTATATATACCATTAGTACATGTCTACATAGTATTTCCATGAACTCAAATTTGTGGCATGAACAAATAGTTCTTTTCAATGCAAGATCCAAACTAACGATGCGTGTCGACTTTTGTCTTTGAAGTTGATGCACTTTATAAATGTTTCTTCCGTCCTTAACCTCAATCTTTTCAGAGATAAATTTTTGAGATTGAATTAGTTCTTCTTGAAAAATCTGAAATATTTTTCTTGTGTATTCCTTCACCGTTTTATCCTTCATAGAATACAAAGTTTTCAAGATATGCCTTGAATATTTTGTCTTGTAATCCTTCTCCCTTACTTTATCATATCTAACGTCAATAGCCTTATCATATTGCACCACAAATATACTCATTGGAGTACTGGAATTCAAATAATCTTCAAAAAATTTATTCATACTCTCACTTATTTGACTTGTTGACATGCCTGCACAAAAAGTAGTACGCACATATGTTGGTATCCATTTTTCACGAATTGCATATATTTTCTGCAACCAACTATTTTCTCCTAAATTATACATCTCCATTATTTCTGTCCACATTGTTTCAAATTCCTCAAGAGTAGTTGTACCGTGAATACACCAACTAAACTTGCTATTAAATTAGCATACTCATGATAAACATGACCTAGATATTCTAGAATCTTCTTTGTTATGTGCTACATACAAAAATGGTGTTTAGTGTTAGAAAATATTGTTGCAACTGCATTTGTTATGGCAGAATTTTGATCTGTTATGATTGTATGAGGCGCAATTCCGAACATTGCCTCTAGTCAAGTACGAAGTAACCACTCAAAAGTGTCTTGAGGTTCATCCTAAAGTAGAGCACAAAAAAAAACAAAATAGAGAGTGATGTTAACTCCATCAAATGGAACAAAAGACATCTTATATTTATTTGTCAGATATGTTGGATAAAAAACAACTACTTTTTAAATTTTTTTATAAGTAATCCTAGATCTAGCATCAACCCAAAAACAATTAGCTAAATGACCATCTACATCCATTTGAATTGCATAAAAAAAACTTGGATTTTCAGATTGAGGCCTTTGGAAATATTGCAGCATTAATTGTGTATCTCCTTTTTCTAGATCTTTTTGTCTTGTAGTTTGCAAATAATTATAGATATCTTGACTTGTTAAATTTAGTCGATCTACACACCCAGCTTGATTCATCAACACTAACGTTATTTTACTTGGACGAACTCCAGAGTTATCAAGTAAATCAATAAGATTCTTTCTGGCATCAATTTTTTTTCTTTTTTTCGCAAGAAGTTTTTACTACTTGGAGATGCAAGTTCATATTGTGCTTAGCAACAAGCCTACAAACAACCTAATTACCTTCTTCTTTCTTTGACATATATAACAACATTTTGCATCCTTATCTGATTTCATCTCGTGATTTATTACTTTCTAAATTTTTCTTTGGACAAAATTATTGCTTTGAACATACAAACTCTTGATCAATTATTGATTTATCTTTTCTTGACTTAGTCATTCGACCTCGACGCACACTAAAATCGCTACGATGAGCATAATCGAGATAAAATTTAAATGAGTCATCAAGTGGCTGAAACTACTTAACGGTGTAGGGGTCTCTCGTATTTCCAACTACTATTTCGGAAACAATTTGTCTTGTTTCTTCCCTGTCACTTTCTTTCTAATGAAACTTCAACTTCTGTATGTTGCTCATCTAAATTTGAGTTTTCCGTTAATGTTGCAAAATACATTTATGAATGTTCGATAGCTTAAAATATGTCTATTCTTTGTAAAATATATTCAGTAGTGAAAGTTCAACTAATAAAAATTTCCCAATAACTTAGAGTAGAACGAAAGAATTGGAGACGATATGACAATACTTTTAATGCAATATTCACCTCTCTCGACTCTATATTCACCTATTTTTAGTACATTGAATTATTTTGCTAATGAAGATTTGTCCAAAACGAGTTATTTTATGCTTATAAACAACAAAATATATGAAATTTGTTCTTGCGACATACCGTTTGAAAGTCAAGAGGGGGGTGAATTAAAATTTCCTTCAGTCGACTTCCTACTCTGGTCAGTCGACTCACCTGCACGTTAGTAAAACAGACAAACAGTAATGATAACTTGCAGTAAGTTAATAACACAGAGTGTTTTTATACTGGTTCGGATCATCGATGTGGTGCCTAGTCCAGTCTCCTTGGGTTACAAGGATTTTCTTAAGAGCTTGTTGAGAACTTGGGTGTTACAGAATGTTAAGATTAAGATCCTGTCTGATATGCAAATCAGACCTTTTTCTTTGACACAACCTCTACCTGTATAACCTACACTCAGATATTTCTTTCTCTTTTCTTTACAATTGTTCACTCAAAGGTGTACAGAATTTTATGAAAGATAAAAGAAGATTTACAATATAAGTTCAAGTGAAGTGCGTATTTTTAACTGATGGATTGAGTCTTCTTTTATATATAAGTAGTGTCCGATGGTCTTTTAGCTCTAACAGGAAAACCTAAGGGAGTTTTCTTCAATCAAGGATTTGTAATGTTTCCTTGATTGAGAATTTTTTATCCTTAATTTAATCTGCCTTATAAATATGTTGATGTAGAATACTTTGTTGATCTTCTTGTGATACTGTCTGCTGTCTTGAGCCTTCTGTTTTGTCGCTGTCATCTTTCGTGATCACCATAATCAATGTGAATTGCTTGTTGTCCTATTTGATTGCCTGATGTTGTTTCCCTTTTGGAATGATGGCTGATTGAATTAATCTTTTAGATTGATTGTGTGTTGATCCATTTCCATGGTTGTTGCAGATTGTGAGTGTCACTCAGTCTTATTGGTAAAGCTTTCTTGTTTCTTCTTTTTATTCCTGCGATGTGGATCCAGCTTTGTCATTATTCAATATTCCTTTTTCCTTCTTAGTGTTGCATCTGTGATTTCCTTTCTTTTGAATTGCTTTACTTGATTTCAATATCAATCAAGATATGCTTGATTGATTCTGAAAGCTCTTTATTTCTTTTCTTTCTTTGGTTCCTTTTTCCTTCTTAGTGTTGCAACTGTGATTCCCTTTTCTTTTGAATTATTTTACTTGATTTCATCATATCAATCAAGATATACTTGATGATTCTGGAAGCTCTTTTTTTTCTTTCTTTGGGTGCTTTGGGGATCAAGATATATCTCTTTTTGATTGCTTTGCCTGCGAAGAGTATGAATAACCGTTTAAGTGTCATTTATCAAAATCAACTGCATATATGAAATTAACAATCTCCCCCTTTTTTATTATGACAATTAATTCACAGTTTAGTATAATACTATGGGAGACAATGAAACTTCCCTGATGTTTATGTGTGTAGATTTCGTTGGGAATTGTAGCTCCCCATGTCTTCATGACTTCCATGTTGAGAATTGTAGCTCCCCTTGTCTTCATGACTTCCATGTTGTGTTGGCTCCCCTTGTCTGAATGAGAATTGTGAGAGCAAAAATCTCCTCCTTTGGCATAATCAAAAAGAAAAAAAACATACAGGATAGTGATAAGACATGAAATAATAGATTAAGATAGAGCAACACTTATGAGAAAAAATGTTGTCAATACGCAGTCCAACAAACAGAGATAGAACTGGAGTAGGACTCTACTCTTGAGAGAATCAACTTGATGAATCAACTTGTTGACTGTAGAGATTCCTTCCTTTTAAACACCGTGAATAGTCTCCAAACTGTGTTCATTGTTGTCCTGCAACACTAGGATAACTAGCATTATGTCTCCATTCTCTAGGCATATCAGTTTTTCCAACTGAACCAGTCAACTCTAGTTTTGGAGTAGTTGACTACGCTAAATAATATGATGAGAATTATTTTAGAGGTTCTCAGAGTTCACTGTAGGAGTAGTTTCATCATATATATACTCTATTTTCTGCATCCTTGGGTTAGTAAAAAAAAACAAGAACAAATTCTTCAAAACTTAAAGATCTTATGTTAGAAGCTCGACTAACGGGTGCATAATATATTCTCCATCATTTCTTAAATCAAACTCACCAGATTTGTCTTACCATATGTGAATGAGACTTTGATTTCAACATCGCATAGTTGATTGATGTTAATCAGTTTGTGTTTAAGTCCTTTTACCAGGTATACTTCTGATTATGAGCTAAGAGTCATTAATCCAACTCCTACTACTTCTCATTTTGCATTTTCACTGAACTATAAGTACCCTGCATTGTTTTTGTTATGAGTTTTAAAATTTTCTTTCTTTCTGCACATATGTCTGGAGCATCCACCTATATTTCCTTTCTGTAGATTTTTTTGGCCTGCTCCTGCAAAACAAGTAGATTAATTTCTTTTTGGTACCCAAATAGTTTTGGGTCCTTGATGGTTAGGATTAAAAACTTTTGGTCTCCAAATTCATTTTCCAGTAGAAAATTTCCTGCAGTTAAAAGATTTGTGATCAAAGTCACCACAAGTATAGCAAGAGAAACTAACAAAATTTTCAGCAGAAAGATAAGGAGAATTAGATATAGATCTTTTGGAAATATAATTGTGAGATCTTCTCCTGTAATTGAGAGTAGATCTTTTGGATCTGTCAGATCTATGACTAGAAGATTTTCTGATATTGTTCAACTGCATTTTTACGTCCTCCATGTTTTCTTCTAGTAAGTCAATTTCAGCCTGTCTTGCTTCAAGAAGAATTTGTCAATCTTTCTTTTTTTGAGCAATCTTATTGTATTCATCAATGACTTTCTGCAGTTCGTCAGTAACCATATCCAAAGATTCTTGTAAATCATCACAATATGGACAATTAAAAGATCTTATCTCACTTTTTTCACCTAGTGCCATGAAACATATGTTGGCAGTGTCATCATGATCATCTTCAGATGTTTCTCCTTGACTCCAGGCTTCTTCATTTTTTCGATTATTTCTCCTTCTTCGTTTCTGGACTTGTTTGATATGTCCTGGTTTTCACAATAGTAGCAACGATCATCATTTCTTTTGAATTCATTGTTACTGAACTCCAATTGAGGTCTCTGTCTTCTTTGTTTAAGCATTTGTTTGACTCCTCTATATATGAGAGTCATTCATTCGCTTTGATATTCATAACTTCCTTTCCAATGTCAGATGTCTCAGCAGTAATGCCACAGTTTTTTTTTTATCATCCTTGTTGTACCTATTAATATGATTCTGTTTATAGGCCATTAAGTTGCCTCGAAGTTTATCGTATGTCATTTTCTTCAGATCTCCATCTTCAAGAATGACAGCTTTAGTTTCCCAAGTTTTGGGAAGACTTCTAACGAGTTTTCTGACTTGTAGTGCATTTGAATACACCATTCCAAGAGATTTGAGTTCGCAGAGAATTTTACTGAATCTCGAGAACATGGATTCAACATTTTCATCTTCGGTCATTTTGAACAACTCATATTCATTTACAAGTGAACTAATCTGAGCTTCCTTTACTTTAGTAGTCCCTTCATAGGTCACTTCTAGTTTGTCCGACATTTCTTTTGAAGTTTCGCATGTTGATATTTTATCATATTCTGCTCCACTCACTGCACAATATAACAAACTTATAGCTCTAGCATTAGTTTGAATTACCTCTTGTTGTTCCTTAGTGATATAAAATGATTCAGGGTCAAATGACTTTTCAGTGCCATCTATTTCAGTTAATCCTGGAATAGGCTTTGGTCCCTTCTTGATTACTATCCATGCTTGATGATCATTTAAAGAGACAAAGATTTTGAATCTGTCTTTCCAGTGAGAATAATGTTGTCAATTAAAATATAGTGGTCGGTGTGACAAATGTCCGTCTTGAAGTAACGCACCAAAAATTTGATAGTATGCCATTGGATCTTTGCTCACGTGTGGTTAAACACTGAATCTGTGAGACTTTCTCTGATACCAATTGAAATTCAAGAGGGGGGTGAATTAAAATTCCCTTCAGTCGACTTCCTACTCTGGTCAGTCGACTCACCTGCACGTTAGTAAAACAAACAAACATTAATGATAACTTGCAGTAAGTAAATAACATAGAATATTTTTATACTGGTTCGGATTACCGATGTGGTGTCTAGTCAAGTCCCCTTGGGTTACATGGGTTTCCTTAAGAGCTTGTTGAGAACTTGGGTGTTACAGAATGTTACGATTAAGAGCCCGTCTGATATGCAAATCACACCTTCTTCTTTGACACATCATCTACCTGTATTATCTACACTCAGATCTTTCTTTCTCTTTTCTTTACAATTGTTCACTCAAAGGTGCACATAGTTTTATGAAAGATAAAAGAATTTTTACAATATAAGTTCAAGTGAAGTGCGTATTTTCAACTGATGGACTGAGTCTTCTTTCATATAAGAGTAGTGTCCGATGGTCTTTTAGCTCTAACAGGAAAACCCAAGGGAGTTTCCTTCAATCAAGGATTTGTAATGTTTCCTTGATTGAGAATCTTGGATCCTTAATTTAATCTGCCTTAAAAATATGCTGATGTAGAATCCTTTGTTGATCTTCTTGTGATACTGTCTGCTGTCTTGAGCCTTCTGTTTTGTCGCTGTCATCTTTCGTGATCACCATACTCAATGTGAATTGCTTGTTGTCCTATTTGATTGCCTGATGTTGTTTCCCTTTTTGGAATGATGGCTGATTGAATCAATCTTTTAGATTGATTGTGTATTGATCCATTTCCATGGTTGTTGCAGATTGTGAGTGTCACTCAGTCTTCTTGGTGAAGCTTTCTTGTTTCTTCTTTTTATTCCTGCGATGTGGATCCAGCTTTGTCATTATTCAATATTCCTTTTTCCTTCTTAGTGTTGCATCTGTGATTTCCTTTCTTTTGAATTGCTTTACTTGATTTCATCATATCAATCAAGTTATGCTTTATTGATTCTGAAAGCTCTTATTATTGCTTTTCTTTCTTTGGTTTCTTTTTCCTTCTTAGTGTTGCGTCTGTGATTTCCTTTCCTTTTGAATTGGTTTACTTGATTTCATCATATCAATCAAGATATACTTGATTGATTCTTGAAGCTCTTTTTTTTTCTTTGGTTGCTTTGGGGATCAAGATATATCTCTTTTTGATTGCTTTGCCTGCGAAGAGTATGAATAACCGTTTGAGTGTCATTTATCAAAATATACTGCATAAATAAAATTAACACCGTTGAGTAGAAAAAGCTTGTCAAGTTTCAGAATATTTGAAGTTTTAAAAATTATTTCTTGCCAGGTTCAGAAAGTATGATGTTTGAAGAATTACATGAGCGATAATCTTAAGTGAAAACCTACGATAAACCTAATTATTGTATTAATTTTGAAAAGAAAATCAGTTAATTACGGAACTAAATTTGGTTAGAATCCAAATAGGACTCAACTATTGATATTCTTTCTTCTTCTCCTCTTTTTAGTAATGGTTGATATATATCTTTTTTATTATAATATTTTATTAAAGTAAGTTATCTGATGGTGTAGTAATTTACTGCACTGCCAGTGCAAAAAAGTTAAACTCTCATAGGATGTGTTTAATTAGAATGAAGTTTAAAAAGAAAAAAAGACTTAAACTCATACGCTAAAACAAGGTACATTTTTTGGTTATAAATAATTTCAATAAAGGTGAAATTAGAATTATAATGGGGGGGGGGGGTTATTCCTTTTCTTTTTAAATAGATTAAAAATAAAAAAAGTAACACAAACGAAAAGATTAATTACTAACTTAATGATATTGTAACCAGTCATTTGTTATCACATGTTAAAAAAGAATGTATTTTGTTATGGGTTAGAGTTATGTAAGTACAATCAAACTTTCTATAACGGTCATTCGTTATAAAACTTTCAACCTCTAAAACGGTCATTCGTACAAACCTCTCTATAACGATCATTCGTTATAAAACTTTTTCAACCTCTAAAACGGTCATTCGTACAAACCTCTCTATAACGATCATTCGTTATAAAACTTTTTAACTTCTATAACGGCCATTCGTACAAACCTCTCCGTAATGATCGTTTGTACAAACCTCTCCATAACGGTCGTTCGTTATAAAACTCGTCAACCTCTATAGTCATTCGTACAAATCTTTCAACAGCGGTCATTCGTTTTAAAACTCTCCAATCTTTACAACTGTCATTGGTACAAACTTCTTTATAATAGTCATTAGTTATTAAACTCTTCAACTATATAGCCTCTCTATAACGGTCATTTGTTACAAAGTTCTTCAACCTCTATAATCTCGCTTTATAATGGTCATTCGTTATAGCAATCTTCAACCTCGATAATGGTCATTCATTATAACACTCTTTCAACCTCTTTAATAGTACTTCCTTATAAAACTCACCAACATCTAAATTCTCTCTATAACGACCATTCATGTGAAACTCTTCATCCTTTAGAATCGTTTTTTCATGATATAATTTACTTTTCTCTGCCAACATTTTACCTGTAACAACGATGAAATTCATTATAGCACTGTACACTTTTTAAAATTAATCTTTCCACTACAACAAAAATGACCATTAGCGGCATTTAATTCTTAATTGTCGCTAAATATGTATTTTTAGCGGCAATTGTCACTCTTTGTATATGTCCCTAAAGCCTTTAGCGATATTGGTTCTAGTGGCACTTAACTAATGCCGGTAAAGACTTTAGCACTCTTTATTAGTGTCAATATTTAATGCCGCTAAAAGTTATTTATGTTATAGCGTTCATAACGCCATAGTCAAATATTGTATACAGTAATATTTTAGAAGAAATATATAACGTATAAAATATAACATTAAAATATTTATGATAATTACCATTAACATCATGTACAAACTTTTGTTCCTGTTACGATTTTTCATGTCCTTTTTATGATATAATAAAAGAAAATATCAAAATAATACATCTTCCCATACTCGGGGGCGGAGCCATCTTGTGGTTACGGGGGTCATCTGAACCTCCTCTAGTGAAAACTTATACTATTTACACATATTAAAGTAATTTTATGTATAATATGTAATAGATAGTAATCTCTTTTGACTAGTTTGTGTGTTTACTTCTTTAGATTTTGAATTCCTAGTGAAAATTACGACTCCGTTATTATCATAATAGTAAATATTTTTTATATTTGTGGTCCTCATTTATCAAAATATTATCTGAACATTATTTGCCTCCTCCAAATTAAGAGTTTGATTGACATTACAGTTGCGAGGTCAAAAATGCTTTTTTTTGAGAAAAAAGAAAACATTTATTTTGAAAAATTAAAACTGCTTTTAAATGGAAGCAAGAGCAGTTCTGTTGTTGGAATGAAGCTAAAAAATTTTGTTTCTTAAAAAAATTAGAAACATAAAATTATTTTTTAAAAGACTAATATATATATCCCTTATCAATTAATTAGCATATCTCATAAGTTTGGTTAAGCTTTCACTCAAGAATTTTATTTTTTATTTTATGTAATAAATTTCTTAGTTTATTTTATTTTTAGAATTTATATATTATTTTACGTTTTATTTACATAATTAGAAATAAAGGTAACAACAATATTTTTGTAGGATAAAAAAATGTAAAAGACTTAATTTATTTTTGTGATGAATTTTTGTATATAGTGGTTTAACCTGTGGAATGGTTTTTAAATTTATGAATATGTACATTTTAATTTAATTAAAATAAAATTTTAACTAAAAAGTTGTACTAGATATTTAAGATAGTTTTTCTTTATAAAATAATATTAGTATTAAAAACACATTGTTACTTATCCTTTTCCATAATTTGACTTTCAAAAGCTCTTCTTAAAAAAGATTAGCCAAACACAATTTACTTATCAAAATCACTTTTCAAATGAATTGAATAACATAAAACGAAATTTCTCAAAAGTAAATATCAAACAGACTCTAAAAATGGTATGTATGTAATAAATGTTTATTGTCTTTCAATACATATTTGCAATCCTAAATAATAGCATTGAGAGAATGGCGTATGCCTTTTGACTTCAATATTTAGGGCTTGTTTGGAAGGATATCTTGATAATCGGATTTGTTGTAATTGGGTGTAATTTTACTGTTTGTTCTTTCTGATTGGACAGGTAATTATTTGGTCAATAGGTAATTGGGGTAATTGACAGGGGGTAATTACATTCTCCAATTCACAGGTGTAAATACCAACTGATTACTTTTAAATTATTATTTTTTTAATTTCTATTTTTAATTATTATGTTTTAATTTTTTTACTTCTATTATTTTAAGTTCTTTTTTTATTTTTACTATTCTAAAATTCCTAAAAGATTATTTTTTATTATTATATTTTATTTTATTCTCGTTCTCAACCTTGCTTCATGTGATTCAATGCATTTTTTTCGTATAATCTATCTCTTTAAGTCATGCTTATTTTCTAATTAGCATGATAAAATTAGTATTCCAATTTTTGAATTAAAATAGAATTTATTGTTAAGTGAGGTTATAGATTTACGGTTTTTTTTTAAATAAAAATAAATCATATCTATTATGTTGAAATTTGCGATAAAATTATTTTATTAAATTTTTTGTTTTGAATTTATAACTTATGTTATATTTTCAGTTTTAGTAATAGTTAATTCACGTTGCAAGTCATTTTTAATTAGACTTGATAGATTATTATTTTGTCAAACTTTTAATAATTTATGACATTTTATTTATATATTAATTTTTTTATCAAACATGCATTTCACGCTATTAGTAGAAACTTCATACTTATAGTTTTTGTGATCAAATTCAATTAAAATATATTAATTTGAAAAAATCTAAATCGATTATTTTTTCATTGTATTAGTAAGAACATATGTTTATATATTAATATATTTTCAAAAAATTATATATATCTTAAATATTTAATTTAATATCATTTATATAGTTTCTTATTTTGTATAGTATAAATTTTAAATAATTAGTTTTTATTTTTAAAAATAATTGTTATTGTGTATACCAACAGAACATGTGTAATTACACTGTGAAATCCAAACAGGACATATGTAATTACAGCGTAATTATACTATGACAATCAAACAAGTCAATGTAATTACTAGATTGTGTAATTATTAAGCTGATAATTATTATCCTAGTAATTACACAAATTCCAATTACCAGGTGACTTTCCAAATAGATTTTTTGTAGTTCCTAATTACTCAGATATTTTCAATAGTTATTGTAATCGAAAGTACTTCACATTTTATATATTCAAATTACGCACTTTGTTATTGTGCATTGTATGCAACTAATTTAGTTCGTGTGCTGAGGTGATTTTGAAGATTCAAATTTTACATACGTGCCTTGATTTTTTATTTTTTTAAAAAAATTCTTTTGACTAAAATGTGCTAACTTTTTACTTTTCAGCAAATTTGTTCTAACTAGCCCAATTCATCATTCTTAATTGGAAAATAACTTTTATACATGAAATTTGATTCATTTTGATGAAATTTTGAAGGAGATTTTTATTTAGCAAAATATAGCAAGAATTTGCTTTCAAAAATATCTGAAACTTTTGCTCAAAATTTTGTGTATGGAAACGGTACAAAATCAACTCTTCAATTTAATTAGCTTCCTTTTGTTTTTATTTTTATATTGATTATATAATAAAAATAATAATATTTTCATTGTTTGTTTTATGGATCAACGTGTTGACACCTCATATTGTATTATCCAAATTGGAATAGACCACTCAACACATAAATCCAAACACTAGTATTCATTCTCATAAATTCAAAATGTGTATTTCACAAGAGATTAAATTAAGGGATAATCTAAGGTGCATTGTAGCATTTTCAACTTTATAGAAAAAACAAATCATTTTTTTTCCTAGTTTCCGAGAAAAGCAAGAATTTATAAATTCAGTAATTAATCAAATTGTAAATCGGGTGATTTTTCTGTTCAACAATAGTTGTTCATTATTAATTTGATAATAAACATAATAAAATAGATATAAAAAGTAAATTATCTCTTGATGTTTTAAATTGAACAATTATATTTAGTACAATGGACAAACTATTATTAAACAGATGAAATATTATTGAATATGGAAAAATCCTTTTGGCCAAAATTTTTTGACCAGAATGGCCAGAATGGTGCATTCACACTATAAACAGATTTGTTTTTTGACATTTTTACCCTTATTTAAATTTAAGTTTATTAATTATTTTTTAAAACATAAAAGTTTTCCAATGCATGGAGATTAGACTTGTTCCCACATTCTCATAATTTCATAATTACATATTAATTTCAATTTCTTTTAAAAAAATTACAAAATAATAGCCTTAATAATTTCTTTTCTTCCCTCTACTTTCCAATATAAATTTTAAAGAACACAAATTTGAAATTTACAATTAAGAAATAAAATTTAAAATTTAAATGATAAGATAAACACTAATAATTTATCTCACAAGCAATTCAAATTAAAAATCCATAAAATAACTTAACAAGTAAAATATTAATCAAAAGTGTCATATATATATTGGTCATTTATATACTACTACTGCTATTACTATTACTACTACTACTACTACTACTACTACTAATAATAATAATATAATAAATTATATTTCTCAACTTTGTGATTTAGAGATAATATTTTTTTTTGTTAAAAGAAGGTGGTTCACATCTATTTCAATTGTTACATATATAACTTTGATATAACTAAATCTTTTTTAGCTGGAGAAGTCAAAAAATTGATTCAAAATTATTTTTTTGATAAAATAAAAATTATACAAGGTATGTTTGACCCTTATCATAGTATTTTGAGGTATATTTGAAGAGTCAAGATCATTTTTCGCTGATGAAAGTGAAAAACTTATTAAACTTTTTTAACAAAATAAAAATATAAAAGGTATATTTGACCCTTCTCGAAATATTTCGAGTTATATTTGATCTTCTTCATACATGAATTTTTGTCCTTTTTTATTTTATTTTTTATCTTCTTTAATTTCATGATTAATTTTGATATACTATGTTGATGATCAAATTTAATTTTTCACTTATCTTCTTGCAAAGTATATTATAGATGCATCAACATTTTTACAACTACAAAATAAAATTCAATATAACCGCAAAAAAATGATTAATTTTAGTTTGTTTTTTTAGAAAAAATAATTATTTTTATTTCGTTCACTTTTTTTTTTATTTCTTTTTAATTCTCATGCTTTCTACACTAAAGAATGAAAGCGAAAAATTAAACATGAACAACAAACTCAAATAATGATAAACAAATATATTCATAAGGGCGATAATTAAGACCCAAATTAATTGTTGAATTAAAAAACTCAAAAATAAAATCACGGGAAAAACTATTTAATTTTCCTCTATGTGAATATTGTTTGGTTAAATAACTAAAATAAATAAATTAAAAATCTAAAGTATAACTTTCGTTAGTCAAAAGATGATATATAAGTTATTTAATTTGCTCATATAACAATAAATGTATATGTGACCTTTTCTTTACGGAATATATATTATCTCTATATCACAAAATTAAGGAGTATATCAAATCTTTTCTCCTAAAAATAATTCGACATAATCTGCACAATATTATTATTATGAAGATCAAACAAATAATGTGATATAGTAATGAAACGTAAAAAATATTCTATATCTTATTTGATTATTCTATATATATCAATGTTAGTATTATATTAAAAAGAGAGTAGTCAACATTGATATTAAGACAATTATATAATAAGAAATAACTTTCTTAATTCAAGACATCACTACGAAAATTGCATTATTATTAATTAATAGTTATTTAAAATAACTTAGTCCCAAGATTATATTATTATTTTTCTAAAAGAAAACACACACAATATATAAACAGTTAATTAATTAGTGAAAAATCGTATTAATCATTATCATTCACTTGTAAATTTCAGAATTCATCTTTATTTTACTTATATTGCATATTGCTGAGAATCCCTGAGAGTAACGTGTTAATGTTAATTATAGTCTTGTATCCGCACTATATTACTTCAATTTGATAACTTATAGATCATTACTCATATTTGTTATTAATATGAAAAGTATATAATTTTATAAATTATTATGTTTAAATAAATTTAGGCTATTTATTTGAATATTTTAACATATAATCTAAAACTATATTAATAACGACAATCAAAACTCGAATCGCTTTAGAGATGCAAATATCACAATATTATAAAAATCATATATTTCATCAGTGTTGATCATATTTAACAACAATCATATTGAATATGTGATAGTTTTGCACCATTATATTATGTTGACTTGATAATATGTGAACTATTACTTATTTATTATTATTAATATGAGTTCTAACTAAATAAGTTTATGAAGTTGCGTTCAAATAAATTTAAAATACATATTTAAATAATTTTGTAAGTATAGTTTGAAAATATTTCGATAAATCAGGCAAAACTCAAAACACTTTATATATGATAAACATTAAAACATACAGAAATCATAAAAATTTTATTACTTACAAGTATCGAACCTAATTAATTTTGTAAGAATAATATCACAAAAATATTTTTTAAATATATTTTTAGTTTATTATTTAATAATTATATTTTGATATAATTAGTTATAAATAAACTTAGTTAGAGGTGTAAGTGTATATTTCTTATAGCACATAAAGTGAAAATGTTTAAAATTTGAAATATAGAGAGTGTAATAAACGGAGTCATATTACAAATAATAATAATTAATGTATTAATTATATATACATAGAGAATTGACATTAAAGCAAATAAATTATGTTTTTTTTTTGCAGGAAATTATGATTTTCTTGGTGCTCTTAAATTTTTTTTTACATTGATGAAGTTTCAATAGATACATAAAATAAAGGAAAAATTACATAAATTGATATATTTTAATAAATAATTACTGATTTTAGCAATTCTTTTTATTTATTACCATTTATAGCAATACTATGTTAAATCTGCAATATGTATTAAAAGTGAATTATATATACAATATATATGAATTATATATGAATTACAATTGGTTTTTAAAATATATTAGGTTTGTTTGGTAAAAATTTGACACATTGTATTATAAGTGTATTAAAATGTGTGATAACTGAATTATCTATATTTAAAATTTGTATTATATGTGAATAAAAAATTATTCTTTATAATATGAATTAAACTTGTATTATAAATGAATTAAAAGTGATCAAGTGAAAAAGAAATATTATTGCTATAAATGATAAATATTTTTTTATTATAGTATATTTATGTAAGTTTCCCAAAAATAAATAATTTTATTGTTTCAACCAATTTAAGTGCTTAAATGTAATTACATACTTTCACCATATTCTAATTTTTTTATAAGAAGAGTAAAAAAAAAAGTCAAGAAGGAGAAGTGAAATGACAAAAACAAAAAGAATTGAAGAAGTAATAAAGCATGGGACCCAGAAAATTAATTTCATCAAAATAATTAATGCTCTTACTATTTTGGAAATATCAAAAAGTTAATTTTATTTTAGAGGGAAAGGCTATAATAGTCTTTTTTACTATTCTGGCCAAATTCTGGCCACATTTTTCTGGTCATTTAGCACGATTTCACGTCTTTTAAGAAACCATGTAAGTGTACTATTTATATTCTTATTTAGTATTCTCATGAAATCAAATTTCAATAATCAATTAATAATCTAGTTTTTCTATATTGGTCGAATTTATACTTTCAAAACTAATAACTCTCAATGGTAAAATAAGAAAATAATTTTTTATTTATGCATTGATTTTGTTAAATGACAAATATTAAAGACCATCTATATTCAGCAAGGATGATATAAATAGAAACGGAGGGAATACTTTTTTTGTTGAAGAAAATTGGAATAAAAAAATATAACTTTCTAAGATAATAATTAGAGGTGTTCACAAGTCGATTTGAATCGGTTATTGATCAAAATCAAAATCAAACAAATTAAATTATTAATCTATAAATTATTAAAATCAAACAAAATATAATATAAATTTATCATTTTGGTTGTTATCTGTTTCGATTCGATTGGTTAGGTTATCCAATTATTAATCATACACCAAAATAAAAGAATGATTCATTCAAAAGAGGCGAAAAGAACAATAATTCATTCAAAAAGAAAAAATAGTTAGATCGATTGACATTACATAACTTTCAATCATTCAATTTACAGTGAATAAATAAAGCTACAAAATTTACCTTTTTGACCTAGAAGGAAGAGACTAGGGCTGCATATCGGTCGGTTCGGTTCGGTTCGGTTTTGAACATTATCGGTTTTGCTTATCGGTTATCGGTTTGTAGACTAGCTAAACCATTAAAGAACCATTAAGTTATCGGTTTATCGGTTTATCGGTTATCGGTTAATCGGTTATCGACTCTTATCGGTTTGGTTATCGGGTTAACCATTAACATATCATACAATTTTTTAAAATAAAAATCACATGAAAATTTGAAGATAATCCCACGCACTTTGCAAATTAAGTCTACAGAATTGCAAATTGCAATTTGCAATTTGCAATTTGCACTGCAATTTGCAGGCAGAAAGTGAAAACCCATTTAGTGCACTGCAATTTCAAGTTTCACCAAAAGGAAATGCAAAATTGCAACAACAACATCAACTCATTGCAACAACAACATCAACTCATCAAGTTTCACCTTTGTCTTTCTCCTGCAGTCCTGCTCCTCCTTGTTCAACACAACATCAACTCATCAAGGATCACAATATGTACACAATATTACTGGTATCGGGTAGAAAATTAGGAATTAATTGTAAAATTAGAAAATTAGGAATAAAAAATATTAATATTAATATGGATCTTATCGGGGTATCGGGTAGCCCGAGATTTTTGGCTTCCCAACCCGACCCCCGAACCGATTATCCAATACAATATTTTTCTAAACCGAGCCCCGAATCGTTAGCCCAATAACTCGAACCGTTAGCCCAATAACCCGAAAATCGGTTCGGGTTAACAGTTTGACCCAATTTTTGCACAGGCCTAGAAGAGACAGTGACATTCTTAGTTCCACCAAAAATTGTTATGGATATTCATATAAATGAAGCTAATAACATAAATGTTCTCATCTTAGGTATTTTTGCTTTTATAGATAAATTATAAATAAATTTTGATAAAATCATATACAAAATATCTAAAATAATTGTTAAAAATAATATATTTTTCATGTATAACAATATAATATATGCATATAATTTATCGGTTCGTTCGGTTATTTCTTTGATTTTTTTAAAATAAAATTTAAACCAAATCAGATATCATCAGTTTTTATAAATCTAAAATCTAAATTCAAATCAAATCAAATCAAATCAAACCAAATCAAAATTAAATAAAATTAATTATTTAAATCAATTTATGTGAAATTGATTTTTATCCAAACTGTAAACACCTTTAATATTATTAGTTGAGCTATTATATGAAATTAACAAAACAGAAAATAAATTTAAAAAGAAACGAAGAAAAAAAAAGGAAGAAACAATAATGGAAGAGGGAGAAGGATCTAATTTTAACTTACGTAAAGACAAAAAAACATTCCTATCTGGCTATCTTATATATTTGGGTTGTGTTAGTCAATAAATTAAAATAAACGGAATCACGTGTCATCACCTATAATCAAACTTATAATGATAGCAATATTGTATTTAACTAAACTTCGTGGCATCACCAGTATCATACAATTATGAATTATGTTATAAGGTCACCTTTGATTGACAACATGAGCAACTATAATTAATAATTACACCCAAAAAGTTAAGTTCATGTTATGTACAATATAGTTACACTTTTCTACATCACCAGTTTTGGGGAAAAAAAAAAAAAAACTGGTGTTATAGTGATTGATTATTATATATTTATAAAAATATTTAATTGTTATAGATACAAAAAAAAAAGCACAGAATTTAATTTTAGAATGTTATGAATATAAAATTTACTATCTAATAAAATAAAGTAATATTCAATTCTTTCATAATTGTATCACATGGAAATAATGCAATCGTAATTCGAAATGATAGGATAATTTGGGTCCCCAATTAATAGCCAATACCATCTCCCCATACGTTTTGTTCAACGTGCCTTTTTTTTAAAGCATTGGCCATAACTTTCACCAATAAACATTTACCTAGAAAAAACATCACCACATAAATAGTGAAGTTTGAATTAGTCTAAGCACATTACAATCATGTCTTTTTAATGTATTGTTTGGTAACTAGTTATAATTATGTGGTATTAGTAATACTAACATTAAACATGAATGAATCTATATATTGTTTTATGTAGAGTTTAATTATTTATGTCTTAGTTATTGTATCATTTTTTCTACATAAAATAATATTCTATTCGTTTATTTATGTAGAGTTTGATTATTCATGTATTAGTTATTCTATCAAAAATCCTACATGAAATAATACTCCATTCGTTCACTTTTAATTGTCGTAGTTTAATTTGGCACACCCATTAAGAAAATAATTTATGATATAAGCATTTTATCAAACAATCCCCTAAAAAATGATGCCTTGAAAAATAATTCGAAAAGTAAGTATTTAATGTTGACGGTAAAATATGAAAAAAATTATTATATTTCCTTGATATGTCAGAAGTGACAAGTTAAAATGAAAATCTATTTTTGAAATAATTGACAAGCAAAAGTGAACGAAGGAAGTATATAGATTTCCTTGTAATTTATATCAATATTAATATTATATGATTTTCTAAATTGTAAATAAAATATTATTAATTTTATTCAAAGCAAAAAATGCTATCAAAATAGAGATCCAACAATACTTGTCCACTATACTATAAATAGATGTCCAATAATATTTGTCCATTTTATGAAATTAATAGATAATTTTACACTTTATTTCTAATTTATTGTTATCATTAATTATAGTCATCCTATTATATTTCAAGACATTGTATTTATTTTATTCAAAGAGTGATATAGTAAAATTATCTTTTTATTTATAGTTTCTTAAGAAGTGTGTTAAGTTAATAGTAAAAAAGAAAGAAAGAGCATTAATATTTATAGAATTTGATACTTGAATAATTTATGTCTTGACCAGTCAGTAAATGGCCCCTTAAATTAATGGCTGGCGTAATGGGATTTGCATGGTTGAAAATGGTCAACTCAATTATTTTGGTTAAAATTATTAAATTGTGGAAACTGCTAAGAACTAACTCGATATAAATAAATGATTGAATACTCAAATCAAAAAGGAAATCATGATTTCTCATCTATTTTCTACTATTTCCCATCCAAACTAATCTATCAATGGACAAGGCATTGTTAATAATTCATTTTTGTGTCTCCACGTTAATAAACCTTTGTATTGCCCAACTAATAGTAGGAATCAACAAGCTCAGTGATATGGAGCTAAAATTTTCATTACGAAATATCAAAATATAAAGAAGTAAATTCAATAAAAATTAAAAGGTGTCATTTATTAATATATAATATTTACACGTAAAAATATAATTTATCTAGATATACTATAATTATTTTTTATGAAAGAATGTCAATTGGTATATTGGCCCCGCCACTGAACTATTAAGAATTCATTACTAACTTAATTATTTACTTAAAATAAGTTAAGAGAAATTTAAAATATTCCGGAATTGTAGAGAATTGAAGGAATATCTCTAGAATGAATATTCTAGAGATAGAAGTCTGAAAATGTTCTAGAAAAGATAAGGAAAAAGACAGTTAGGAATATTTTAGAAGAGAGTAATATGTATCTCTCTAGATTCTACCATCACCTCCTATAAATAGAGGTGGTTCATTTGATATGCAACCAATCAAGAAACAAAGTAACAAGCAAGTAAGAAAGTAAGAGAGCAAACAAGAGTGAGTGCTCAAGTAAAGAGTATTGTTGATGCAAGAAACAAGTGTGATCAAGATTGTAAGATCGAAGCGAATTCTTACTTTGATATAATAAATTTCAAGTTGAGAGAAATCGATAATGCCCGTTGTCTCCACACCCAAAAATATTCAACATGAACAAGCTGAAATATGAGTTATCTGGAATAATATATTGGAAAATCGGGGAGGAGTGGAGAATCAAATAATTTCATCGACTTATACTTACATAAAATTACTATTGTGCGTAGGTATTCATAATAATTCTTCTAACATACATATACATGTATCATAATTAATTTAATTTTAAAGTATTTTCCTATTCCACAGTTACTGAACAAAAAAAATACATGCACTTTAGCATTAATTTTCTAATATATGAAACATATGAATTCAAGTATCACAAATAACCTTTTCTTTTCCTATAGCACAAAGATTCAATTTTTTTTAACAAATAGAGTACCAATATCTCAGATAATTTTTCTCTCAGAAATCACTCCACATTGATTTCAACCCAAAAGTCATTCAAAAATGGTTTTTTATCTCGAAAAGTCACTCAATTTTGATTTTAACTCAAAAACCACTCAATTTTTTAATTGATTTTTTGTTAAAATTTTCAGTATAATATTTTTATTTAAAAATATAAAAAGTAGCCTATTTTTAAAATACCGTTAATTGGAATGCCATTTTTAGGGACTGGTCAACAATTGAATTTTCTCACAAATTTATGAAATTCATTGCTTAAATTGTGGCTTATGAGTTGTGATTTGTGAGAATAGAACAAAATACTAAAAAGATGCTAATAAATAAATAACATTTTCTCCTAAATTATAGGCAAAGAAGGAGCTAATTTCAGAGAAGAAAAATGCGTACACGTGCAATCAGGTGAAATAAAAGGATCAATATAATATTATGGTATTTAGTGATTGGAGTCATTAAAATAGTTTAAATAGATTATCTTTTTATTTTTTGAATTTTGATTTTAAATAAAAATTTAATATTTAAAAAATAATTAAATAGATTTGGTGATTTAGTGAGTAAAATTTTTTAACGATTTTTTGATTAAAAATCATAGTGAGTAATTTTTCTGAGAGAAAAGCTTATCGGCCCATTGTTGCTTTAAATGTGTTAATGTCACAATTCTTTTTACACTTTCAATATCTAAAAAGTGAAAAAACTTATCCGCATCGAGTGTTTACATCAAAGTAAAATGACATATATGTTTTCATTTTTTCTCTTTCTATTTTCTTGCTCCACATACTACAAAGAGAGTGAAGCCATTCTCCAAGTCACTTGCATTGTAGAGAGATTAGGCTTTAAATAAAAAATGTTACCGTTCAAAAGGTAACATTTAACAACATTCCATAATTTACAGTATTAAACTGAAAAAAGCATGATAATTATATATATTAAAATGCTTTGAAATAAATAATTCTAAAGTTTTGGAGAGGGAAGCATAATACAAGAAGGAAAAAAGCTTAACCAAATGCTAAAAGAGAACTTTCTGGTAGATTTCACTTTTGTTGATTAGGCCCAATAAGTTTAAAACTAGAAAAGATTGGCACTTGTCAGAAAAGAAAGTGAGGAAAAAAAGCAAATTAAATGTCATCTTTAAGTACTTTCACTCTTCATTTTAATTTTTTTATAATTTCTATTTTTAGAATCAAACAATAAAAATTATAATTAATATTTTAAAATGTAAAAACTTATAAATTAATATACTCTAATATAATTTTAAAAATTAATAATTAAATTAAATATAAAAAGCACATCATGACAAATAAGAATAACAGAGATGGTATCATGCATCATGTTTTGGAATCCAATTACTGCAAATTAATGATTTCAATTAGGTGTTAAGTTGTTATGACTCTCGTGAGTTTGTTCCTCTCATCTAGTCTAGAAGTTGCATATTCATGTGGCTTGTTTTTGCTTAATGTCTTTGCCTCTAACGGGCCCAAATGGCAAAGCATGTACATTCTTTTTTCTAGTTAAAGTTCCATACTTAAAAAATAAAAGAGTAATATTAAATGATTAGAAAATTTGGTCAGAATTTAATTAGATATTTAAATAGTTTATAACATCCTTTTTTTTATTAAAATAAATTCATTTTCATTTTATTTTTAAATTAAAATATATTAAAATTAAAAGGGTAAAAATGTTCCAAAAGGTAACATAACATAGAGTGAAATATGTTATTTTATTATTCTGGTCAAATTTCTGATCAAAAGAATTTTTATGAATTCATTTTTTCATTAAGTTGTACTCCCTCTGTCACTAATTACTTGCTCACTTTTCCTTTTTAGTTGTTCCTAATTACTGATCTATTTTTACAAATCAAGAAAAAACAATTTTTTTTACCTATTATATCTTTAATTAATCATTTTGAAAAGGTAGAATTTCTTGAAAATTCTAAGTTTTTAATTCAGTCACTTCATAATTAATAAGAGTAAAATGATAAACTCACTATGTCAATCATTATTTTCTTAATAGACGTGTCAATTCAAAAGTAGACAACTAATTAGAGACATAGGGAGCAAAGCGTATTAATTTAGTAGGATGGTGACTTAGTTTATTTTTTAGAGTTTAACTAGAAAACATGTAAGAAATTGTATTTTTTAATTGAGTCATTTTCATTTACTATCTTGAATATTTTAGTACTTTAAAGAAATTATTTTAATAAATAATATTATATCACTCTTATTACATATAAAAAATTAAAATTAAGTTTGAACCCACATAAAATCACATATATCCGCAATCGCGCTGCATTAATTTTTTAAGAAAACCACTTTAACTTGCTCCGCATCCAGCCCGCCCCATTGTCATCCCTAGAAGCATGGACATTAAAACTTAGATTGTTGTCTACGAGACTACGAGTGGTGTTCAACTTAAATGAGTTGATGAAATTAAAAAGAAACTAGATAATTATACATACTATTACTATCTATATTTTCAAATTATTACGTATTTTATCACTAATAAAGAGCTTTCTATATATTGTGTACTTAGATATACACATTTTATCACTAGATATATTAAAATACAGAGAGATGTGAATAAAATTCATATGTATCTAGATATACACTAAATACACGTATCTGTATGAATCTAGAGTGATTTGCATATATCTGAAATATCAGTCACATGAGCGAACCCACGTAACATGCTACGGGTGTTCCCATTGATTTCAACTCCAACTACACAGATTTAAGTAGAAAATACCAAATTTATTAAGTATATAAATAATGGTGAGCTAGCACCCATAGAACAAAAAGCTTGGTGGGTGCTTTGGTTTAGAGGCCGAAACTAAGGCTCTTTTGAAGTCATATTTTAGGAAGGTGGGTGAGATCAATCCTCCGTCTAGAGAAAAATTTAGAAATAATAAAATAATAGACATAATAAAGCTTTATATATATAATTTCGATAATTACACTTTATAGCTATAGTTTTGTTTGTCTATTTATGTTTCTTTGTATATTTCGCTTGAGAATATACAAATAGGATAAGTATATATAAATTCTGAATTTATACATTTTGGAAATTTTTAGATCCGTTTGTATATTTCGCTTGTCAATATACAAATATGGTAATTTATTATGGATTTTTCATAAATCGTATACAAATAACTAGGACAAACATATACAAAATTTTAAATTTATACAATCATGAACTAATTATACAAATTCTGGTTTATACAAATCGGGAAAATAACAAGAATTGGAGAAACTATAGTTGCGAATTACAATTTTCTTAAACTATAGCTATAGTACCTAATATAAGCTAAATCATATCAGCGTTTTATAACTATAGTTTTGTTATTTACATACCATAGCCAAATTATGTTTGCTATGGAGCATATGATTTGCATATCGTGGCGATTTGTATAAATCAGGCGTTAATTCGTCTCTATATATGAAAATTATGTTTGTATATGTATATGTTCTTTGTGTTAAGCTAGAGCGGCGAACGAGATTGGAAAAGAGAGGAGAGAGAGACAAGCGTGAGAGGGCAGAGAATGGAGATAGATGGATTGTATATGTATATCGGTTAGATAATTGTATATGTGTAACCTACTGTGTATATGTATCAATAACTGTGTTTGTATATCTGCATAAAATTTGAATCGTATACAATTCAATCGAGTTAAAACATTTGTATTTGATATCAAAGATTTTTCTCTCTTCTTTATACAAACACAAATTATATAATATATTTGTACAATTTGTGTTTGTGTAAAGTGAGAGAGAAAAATCAAAAGAGAACTGGGTAGAGAAAGATTTGTATTTGTATAATCATAAGTTTATAGGACGAAGAAATATTATTTGTATTTGTATATACCGTCTCCTTCGCTTTATACAAACACAAACTCAAATTATACATTTCTATTTGTATAAAGTGACAGAGGCGAGAGATAACTGAAAAAGAGATCGAGCGAGAATCCAGAGAGGGGAGAGGCGAATGACAAGAAGTTCAATGCGATTTGAAATTAAATGAAACTGTAACTATAGCATTTATTTTGAATTAATAGTTTGTAATAATACACAATTTTCCCAATGATAATTTACACCTAATTAACTAATTGATACTCCCTCCGTTTCAAAAAGAATGACCTAGTTTGACTTTGAACGGAGTTTAAGAAAAGAAAGAAGATTTTTTAATCTTGTGGTTCTAAATTAAAGTTATGTTAAATGTACTAAAATGCCCTTTAATCTTGTGGTCATAAAATGCCACGTGGAAAGTTAAAGTTAAAATATTGCCAAAAAAGGAAAGGGGTCATTCTTTTTGAAACATACTAAAAAGGAAATAGAGTCATTCTTTTTTAAACGGAGGAAGTATAATATTTCAAGAAAATAAATAAAAATACTGAGCAGTTTAGTAAAATTGGGTTCTCTTGATTTTAGGCTCATATTTTGAACTCTCTTTACCACCTAACTCTACCCTCCTTTTAACAAACACAAAGTCATCCTTGAGTTTTCAGATGGAGCAAAATAGTCCCTCATGTTTGTAATATTGGTGCACTCTTGGTCCTCCCATAAAGTTTTGCCTATTTTTTAACATTAATTTTGTCCAGAATTTTATATAAGAAATCTCCAATCGTCTTTTTATATATTTAGTAGAAATAATAATTATATATGAGAGAAGGTTATAAGAAAAACACCTTGTTCTCTTCACTGAAAGTATTACTGCAGCTAAACTAAGAACATATTAAATATGACTTTGCAGGAAAAGAAAAAATTGTACTGTTGCACATGAAATTATCTTGATGTACCTCTCAACATTACTTGCAATAGAATTTCTACTAAACAAAACAAAGTGTTTTCTTCTCACATTCTTTCACATGGAGTTGTTATTTCTACTAAATATAAAAAATAATGTTGAACATCCCATACATAGGTTATGAATAAAATCAATGCTAAAAAATAGGTAAAATTTTGGAGGAGGACCAAAAGCACACCAATATTGCAAACACGAGGGACTATTAGTGCTCCATAACCCAAAGAAAATGGACTATTTTGATCCTTTGAGCCTTAACCCAAAGAAAATGGACTATTTTGATCCTTTTCTCCATAACGGCAAGTCTCAAAGTAACCTAACGGGTTGTTATATGCTATTTTTGTGTTTGTTAAGATGTTTTCATACTTAGTTTAATTATTTTTTGGAGTATTCCGTGTCTACTTTCCTATGATGTCTTGTATCGATTTATGTTTGTAAATGAGTAAAATTGGTTGTATGAAAATGGGGTCTACTCTTTCTTCGAAGTTGATGACTATTCATAGTTATTAACTTGACAACAAATAAAAGGTCGGTAAGTGGTTGTATATCTGTGTATCCTGTTGTAAACTAGTGTATCCAATTGACCGTTGAACGCAGAGCAATTTCAATGGGATCACATATGTATAGGTTCACTGTTCAAATTAGTTTGGATTAATCTTAAATTTTCTAATATGTATGGGCTATTGAAAAGATAACATGCAATTTTCAAAGCAGTGTGATAGAGAATAGGGCAATAAAAATACTCTTGAACATAAATTACTAGATGAAGAAATTAAGGTGTCGAACAAGGTACACTCTCCCTTGGGGAGAGAACTGGCAGCCAAAGTCAAAAACAAAATAAAAAAGAGAAGAAAAAACAAAGTCAAAAACAAAATAAAAAAGAGAGAAAAAAAATAAAATATGAAGATGGATGACTATACATTGGCTTGGGCTTAAGGGCATCCTTGATGCAGCAATTACGAAAATGAATTTACAAAGAAAAGCTCTGAGCAGAAACAGTAAATTAAAATATCCTGATTCTCGTCTCTGGAAACTTTTACTAAGCACCTCCGCTCCCTAAACCATCCCCGCAACTAGTCATTCCATCTTCATATGAAAAGAATCCAACAAAATGGGGTATATATGTATTCGATAAGTTAATTGCTACAACTTGACTTCTTCCATGATACCAAACACTTGAGGAATTCCATCACCTAAATCCACAGAAATGCAATCTCTATAAAATCTTATAGTAAGAATGTAGGTTCCTGAAAGAAAAAACTTCAATTACTTTCATACCTCAGATGGATCCCTCAGAGAGTAGAATGCATTGCTTTCTTTTGGAGCAGAAGAAACTAAGAATCCGTAACCTTTATTTCCCTCTCTCAACACCTGTTAACAAGAACATTTGACAACTTAGTAAACATGGTTGATGATTCCTCAAGGAAGAGTAGGTCTGTTAAACTTTACCTTAAATGCATCTTCATCTGTACGATCATCTCCTATGTAAATGGGAAGAACATCATCACAATTATTCAACCCTAAAAAACATGCACTTGCGTTAGTTTTAACTGTTGGAACATCCAATAACTAGTTCCATAAAGCAATCAAGGACATCACTCACCCAATGATTCAAGTAAGAACTCAACAGCTTTCCCTTTGTCCCAGTTAAGCACAGGCCTGACTTCTAAAACCTGAATATGGTGGAGGAGAAGCTAGTTAGAGGAGTTAACTTTCCTACTGCCCTGCAAAAATGCACTGCACAAGCATGCTCAAATGTGTACCTTCCGGCCATGTGTCAATCGCAGACGGGGGTAGTGTTTTAACAATTCATCAACAGATTCGCCGATGGTAGACCAACTCTGTAATAATTTAAGCAAGCACAATACAAGGGATAAGAATTTTCAGACAGGTAAAGTAACATAATCTTTTTTTTAAAAATCAGTGAGAAAAGTAAAAGAGTCTTTTAATTTGACTTTAAGCAAAAGTTTCTATTCATACCTTCTCATCTACATTACGGTAGTGTACCGAAACACAGAATTTGTTGTTCTCAACCTTTGCTCCGCTAATGTCTTTTGTGAGCTCAACAAGAGATCTAAGAACCTGTTTGAGTATATATTAAAAACAATGTCACAAATAGAAATAATAATCATTTAGCACAACACTCTTATTTACCTCCTCGATCATTGGTAAGAACTCACTAGCAGGTTGGAAAAGATTAACTTCCTTGCCCTGTGTTCACAGAAGTTGATTGTTGTCAGTAGCTCATAAGACAAGATGGGTGGATGTCTCATTTTTTTCAATAAAGATTAGATTTAGCATCATTACCTGCTTGTCAGTAGATCTAATACAACTATAGTCATCAGAAATGGCTCGAACAGGGCTCATTATATCCATGCCGTGACTACCAGCGTAGTAAAGTTCAGATAATCCGACAAAGTCATACCTGGACACGAGAATATCCAATCAATAAGAGAAGAATCTTGTAAGCCTTAAACATAGAAATGATAATATTTACACATAAAAAATATGTCTAGTTCAAACACACTAAATGAAAGCATTGATAAGCACCTTATCACGACTTCTCCCACTAATAATTGCAGTGGGAAAATATTTAGCCACATTCCTCACAGCAGCACGCATCTGAAAAAGAGTGACGTAGTGTAAAAAAGGAATCCTATAATAAGTGTCGCACAAACTTTCTCCCATTAAAAAGTTAAAATACTCACAGCACTAGACATGAAAGCTCGATCTGGATCATCTACAATTGGTGATAAAGTCCCATCATAGTCCAGAAAAAGTGCTAATCTTTTGCCTTTTGCATAATTTGTGATTTGTTCAAATGATGAAAGTGCCGAGGGATACTTGAGCTGCAAAAGCACAAAAAAAAATATTACAACACTTCTCTTATATTCTTCCTCAAGTAGGATCCAGGCAAAATATTGACTAAATTAGATTACAAAGAACATAAAGAGCATTACCATCCATATGCAGTAGGCAAGATCATTTTCATTTGATGCTAGTTCAGCAGTGGAATCCTTACTTTTCTTTCTATGTGTAGGAGATGAAGATTTCATGGCATCCACCAACCAAGTATTTGATCTAACATCATCTAGAATTCCAGGCTTCTTCCTTGGGATAGTAAGGAAGAGTGTGGGGGAGAAAGTTGGCCCAGCCGAAGAGTATGGCATCAAAGCTGAGTGGATGCCCAATCTGGACGGAGTCAGTGGGGCAGGATCGGTGACAACAGGGGATGTATTTGATTTCAGGTCCATTGTGCCCAGTATCTTTTTATGGCAGAAAATAAGTTTTAAAACTATGCAAACAGTTGACAATGGTTTGAGTAACTCTGCTCTTAAATTGTTTCACACACTTCTAACCAACCCTTTTGTCAATGAAAAACCACTTCTTCAAAGTAACCTTATCACTGCAGCCAGGCGTACAGTCCATCAAGAAAAAGAGCCCTGACAATCACCAGACAATGAGTGAGTTACGGAAAGAATTCAATATCAAATTCATAATTCACTATCTAATGTAAATCTTACTTGCACATCTTCCCACTTCTTAGCCTCACTTTTCTAGTCAGTCAACAAACTGCAAAATGTGGATCAGAAGGATATATGTTAAAAAGATGTATGTCTCAATATTGCAGAGATGTAATAAACGGATGAAAGGTTAAAGTGATGCAGCATCTAGAATGCAACAGAACGTCTAGAAAGTTTGTAACATCAAGCAATTTGCATAATAAGATTAATCACAACCAGGAAAAGGGGAAAGGTCGCACCAAAAAAAGAAAAGCAAGTAGAACAAGACTTGAAAGAATTCTAATTTAAAGAATCTCAATCAATACCATACACAAAAAAGACAAATCAAAGGGTTCTGTAGATTCCATATAGCATACAATTGAAACACTGCATGAGTTGCTGTGAACTTATTAAAGGGCCTAACTACTAGCAAACAATTTTTCACATTAATGAAACAGAACAGATACATTCTCTGATTACCTTTGAATGAATAAAACAACAGGTTATCTGAGAGGTTTCATAAATAAATTAAACTATTGGTTCAAATACTAGCTAATATTTGGTAAGAAAATTTGACAATTGGCAGTAGGTAGCTGTTAACCTCCCCATAGCCCACAAATTGAGAGGAAAAAAACAGCAGATGCAACCACATATTATGGTCCTACAAAGAAGCATGGGGAGGCATTAAATATGGACCCCTCCCATTAAATTCTAGTAATAGAACAAAACCATGACATTGAAGATAAACCAAGAATCATGCTAAATACACATTTCTCCATATTATAGTTGCTTTCATACACCAACTTGGTGACCACCACCAAGAAATAGAAATATTTGGACATAACGATTGCCTATCGAACCTTTTATTTTCAAGAACAATGTTTTCTCTCTTCAAAGATCAAAATATATATATCCATCAACACTTGGGTACAAAGATATAATGTATTGATTATATCTGTGGAAAAAAAAATGTATCGACTTAATAATATTACAGGAAGAAGAATCTGGCAACAATTAAATTGAAAATGATTTTCGAAAAATTGACAGATGAACATGATATCTAAAAATGACATATATCACATCATACACAGCTCCATTACAAAAATAATGGTAGAAAAAAAAAAACAGAAATAACCGAACTTATCAATCACTTGAAACAGCACCACCGATTTCACAATATAATATCTAACATTTCTATTCAAAACAAAGAAAATCATGATAAATAATTGCGCATAACAACGAAAATATGAAAAAGAACTTTTACAAAAAAACAGAGGACACAATACTCCAAAAAAATAATAATTAATTATCAAAAACATAATTTGTACTAACCGGAGTAGGGATGAACAATTGAATGCAGCTGGGGAAACGTGTAAATGTGAAGGACGCCTAAAACAAAAATGTTGTTTGTCCTATAAAAGAGTCGATAACAGAGCCAACAAGCTCGAAGAATAAGACGATAGGAAATGACGTCAGCTTACCTCCGGCAACAATGAAACCCTAGAAGAGGAAGAAAAATCACGGAGAAGGAAATGTGGGTAAGATAATATGAGAGGGGAAAAAAAAGAGAAAGAAGAAAAGTGTAGGGAGGAAGGGTTGTTTATATAATGAGAGACGTGGTGGAGAAGGCAAAGGGTTCCCCCGTTTGTAGTTGAATTCCAACCGAATCAGAAAAACCCAAAGTTTTCAAAGCGCGGTTTGACCACGCTTTTCATTTCCCCATGGCGTGCGTGACAGTTGAAAATACACCAACCACCAAACATTTTAAATGAAAATTTACTTTTTCAACATCTTCCACTCCTCCTTAGTAAAAAGAAAAAAAATATATTCTCCCTTCATTTTAAAAAGATTGAACTAGTTTAACTTGGAACGAAATTTAAGAAAAGAAAAAAGATTTTTTAATCTTGTGGTTCTTAATTAAAGTTATGTCAAAGTCTCAAAACACCCTTTGATCTTGTGGTCTTAAACATGCCACGTGGAAAGTTAAAGTTAAAGTGTTGTCAAAAAAGGTAGGTGTCATTCTTTTTAGAACAAACTAAAAAGAAAATAGGGTCATTCTTATTTAAATGGAGGGAGTATATATATATATTTAGCATAGTGAATTAATATTTTTTTTTTATATTCTTTTCTAATTTATACATAAATTAGAAAGAGATGGAAAATGTTTCATTAACCTATTGTCTTTTACTAAAACACCAAGCTTAATTGTTGTTATTAGTAACTATTAGCATGATTTTGACAATTTAATAATAAATTTAAAATAAGCGTTGAAATTGATGCATGGAACATCAAACTTTCCCCTCTTGGACTGGCTTCCCTGCGCACTGAATTTACTAATATCAACCAATAACTCTGGCTGGCTCCACCAACATTTTTCCTGCCATCACTTTGAATTGACCAGTAGGAGGTCGTTTAATAGCCAACTTCACTTGGCTCTAGGAGGCTCGCTCCGAACAGGTTCGGATCATTTACAATATACGGGCTTTACGAAAGAAAGGATTAGGTTAGAAGCGTTTTCAATATGGACTAAAGTTATGTAATTATCGCATTTCATCTAGCTATTACCTGTATATTATTTAATTATTCATATATTAGTTATTTTAATTTTTTATCCTCATATAAAATAATAATATAAACTGCCAAGCTAAGCAAGGGCCCCTTCCATAAACACGAAATATTGAGAAGGAAAAAATGGACGCGATGACACGTGGAAAAGAGACTTTAAATGTTGAAGGACACCTGTGATTGTGTCAGGATGACGTGGCCACGTTTATTGTGGGTCCCAATGACTTAGTGTGGTCATTTTCATGCCAGCTGGGCTCGCCTGCGGTTAAAAAACTCAAGGATTGGGTGGCACAAAATGTTCAAATATATGGGACCCATTCTTTTTTTTGACCCGACCCATCATGCCAAAATACTACTATTACCGGTTACATTTGAGAATGTTTTTTTAATAAAATTATGACTACTTTTAAGTTTTAACATCTTACACCCTCCTTGTTTTCTAGCATACACTGGGAGTGGGACCATAAAATTGAATGAAAGACGAATAAAACCTCACTCATAATGTTTTCTATTCAACTATTGATAATCTTCGTATATTTTTGATAAAGTAAATAAAATTTAATACGAATAAGATATTGATAGTGTTATAAAGTAAGTATTTTAATATGCGATTTTATCTCATCAGATGAAACTTCAAAATTTTTGAAAAGTTAAATTTGAGTATTTCATGTTTTTTAAATCAAATGTATCACAAATTTATATTTATTAATGAAAATTATTTTAATCTACAGGTTGTTTATTTAATATGTAAACAAAATTTATAGCTGATATTATTGTTCTTATCAATTTATAAATTGTTTATATAGAATATAACAATTATTCGAAAAAAACTTATCCGCTCCGAGTGTTTACACTAAGTCAATGCAATTTTTATTATTATATAATTTGATGAAGTAAAATGAATAATAAATTTCAACACATGACATGCATGTATTGATTTGGTGTAAACTCTCGTACCAGTAAGTTTTACCTCCCAATTACTCTTATCAATTAAATTTGTTATTATTTCAAATCAACATTTACCATGTGAGAGGATCATGTTAAAGAATAGTACACTATAATTCATGTTCAATTTTTTTTATTAAACTAGAGTTTGATATCCCTTCGAGGACATCTGATAAAAAAACTAGAGCTTGATTAATATATACATTTTTGAAATAACTTTATAATAGTCTGTTATATTTTTATTATGTATTTTTGCTTAATTGATAAGATTATATTTAAAATTTAAGATCTTTTTAATATAATTTTCAAAGCTTATTGGGGGTGGGGTAGGGGGAGGTTATATTTATGAGCAAACATGCTATTTAAAAACCTAAATTGCATGCTCAAGAAAAAATTCAATTCCATATCGTATAATTTAGTTCCATAATTTCATCTCATTTGGTTAAACGTCCCCTAAATATTGGTCCATGATAAGATGAAGTATATGGACCAACTAATAAAAAATGGTATATAAATTAGAATAGAGAAAATCATATTTTTTTTATTAATATATCAAATATAAAAATAAAAATAAAAAACTCACTTATTTTATGAGAAAATATTTTTTTCCTACCAAAGACATCCTACATTGCTTAATTCACACAACTTTTTCTTTTCCAGTTAATCGACTATAAACCACAACTTGGCTTAATCTGATCTTTTTATTTCAGTCTTATAATCGTATTGATAAAGACATAGTTTAATAAGAGATAATTAATTATTTTATTATTCATTTGATATTAATGATCATATTTAAATTTTCAGACTTTTAATTAAAATTTAAACTATAAATCCTCAGATTTTTAATTAAAATTAAAACAATTTTATTATTGCGACACAAACTATTATAAAGTTCTATCAATTATAAACTATAATTGAATGTTAATACAAGTTGGATTAGTGGATAGTACTTGTGCCTTTTGAGTGATTACATGAATCTTTGATTGATTACTGCTGCTATTTGTGGGTCCCACCCGAGCTGGCAATGAGTCGTAAATAGAAACCTATAGGTCAAACAGAAAAGCTAAGTAATAAATAACGACCTCGGCGGATTAAATTAAATAAAATTACTATCACATATAAAAAATAAATTTAGTAGGCATTTAGCTCTGCGATATCACGATATGATATTGTGAGATGAAATTAATATTTATACATAAAATTTTACGCTGATTCCGTCTCATGATTCCATATCATAATTTTATGTCATGATACTATATCGCGTGACTAAAGGGACCCTTAAAATATCCAAATCCAATTTTTTTTTTTATTTACGGATGAGATAGGAAAGAGATTAAAAAAGGAAAAGGGAAAAGAAAGAAAATGGTATACAAGTGAGATTTGGTATGCAAGTACATGTGGGGTCTCTCTAAAGATCCTTTAATGTTTGCTTCTTTTCGGAACAGACGACGCATCTTTTTTTGGTCATTTTCCGCCGAAACAATTATTTTTCGGAATTCAATTCAAATTTTCTAATTCTTATATTTGTAAAATTACTTGTTATATAATAAAGTAAATTATATTATTACTGTATATAATCTAGATTCATATGTAAATTAAAAGGAATGGTAGATACGATTGTGCCAATGCAACTTGCGTTGCAGCCAAAAGAAGCAAGTGGCGGTGGTGGGGACTAATATTAATTATTAAATGATACTATGATGGGATGATGACGCAAATTGTAGTCTAATTAATGGGTAGAAAAATTCGTTAGTCATTCTTTGGTTGTGCAATCATAAATTAGTTCATAATAAATAAATATAAATTGTATTAGATAAATTTTATGCGATGAGCTCAACTAAGAAAGAGACCAAGTAGCATCCCTTTTTGGACTATCACATTAGTTGCACGCCAACTAACAAATGTCAGGTGGAATTATATATATCTCGATTTGCCTTGCAAAATATCTTTGATACATTAACTTAATCGTCTTTTTGCTTAACACTTATTTAATTTAGATCTTTTTTTAAAATTATTTTTCTCCTGAAAATAACATATAAATGTATAAATTGCATAATATTGACCCACCGATTGAAAGAAATGACGTTTGAAACGACATGTATCACATGCAATGCTATTCATTTGCCAAACTTACAGAGAAAAACTGTATTGGCTATATTAAATGTAACAATTATATTCTAGAAGAAAGCTTTTGTAATATGGATGTGTAATTAAAATCTTACGAAACTTGAATGGAAGATACTTTGGGCAAAAAGAAAATAAATGTTTTACAAAAGTCAAGAGTCCAAATGTAGGTAATGCATGCGTGTTGCCTACTTGGATGTGTACAAAGCTGAGTCTACTCTGAGGCATCACAACTCACACAAATCCAATTTTTGATAGTAGAAATGAAAGCAAATTGACTACGTCAAATTACTAGATAGTAATAAAACGTGCATTAATATGTTATTAGAGTTTGACTCATTCAATTCGTGTTTATATAATGAAAGGAGTGAACGGGAAGGTGGACCAAACATTCTTAATTTAGGAAGGTCGAATAGAAGGAAGTGAGGGTGGACCAAACATAATTTAGGTATCAAGAAAGAGGCGGTATGATTTATACAACGAAAAGGAAATAAATGTGAGAGGGATCTAAATTATCATTCAACTACAGCTTATTATTATTATCACTCTCCTAACTGGTGGGGATTCATTTTTTTTATGAGCTGTCCAATTCTGTCACTGCCATGGGACAATGATGTAGATCAAATGGGAAAGGGTCAAATATATCACTACTATGAAAAATAACTTAAATATATCTTTCGTTATATTTTTTTTATTATACGTTTAGTTCATATTTATCAGTATTATGAGAAATAACTTGAAGAAATACCTAGTATATGTTATGTATTATTTTATAATGTATCATATTATATAGTATGATGTTGTATTATATTATATTATATAGTATAATATTATTTTAATAAATAAGTATAATATTTAGATAAATTACACTGTTCTTCATCATTATATAGCCACATGTCAATAATTTAAATGCTAAATCTATGAGAAAAATAAGATATGGTATGTTAAAGGATAACATAAAATTATTACTCCCTCCTTTCAAAAGAGAATGATCTCATTTCCTTTTTAGTTTATTTCTAAAAGAATGACCTTTTTCTTTTTTTGGTAACATTTTAAAATCAGCTTTCCACGTGACATGTTTAAGGACACAAGATCAAAGGGCAAATTTGTACATTTAACCTAATTTTAATTTAGGACCACAAGATACAAAAGAATTCTTTATACTCTTAAACTCCGTGTCAAGTCAAATCAGACTATTCTTTGTGAATATATTAGGTAAAGACAAATTAAGAAAAAATATATTAAGATAGTGATGTGACACACCAAGCTAGCGTTTGATCCACTACAACAAACACAACTTTTAGCAGTAATAAATATACACATTAAAAAAAAAACGTTAAAGTCTTTACTCACATTAGTTAAGTGTTATTAGATCCAATGTCGCTTAAGCCTTTAGGGACATACACAAAAAGTGTTAATTGCCGCTAAAAATATATAATATTTAGCGGCAATTGCTAACTAATTGCCGCTAAAACTCATTTTTGATGTAGTGACCATAGATTTCTAAATATTCTTGGCAAATATTATTTGTATGAAAATTTAGATAAAATTGTGTTTGACCATACTATTTGGGAAACATATTTTATTTTTATATAGAAAAATATGATTTATACTCATAAGGTTTTAAAACAATCAAAATTAACCACAAGTTTGTATTACAAGTCAATTGGATCTTCGTTGCAACAAATAACAAGTAACGTCCATAATACTAGAGCAATGTGGTAGTTTGGAGTGAATGCAACAAACATCATTCCATGTGTCGTGAAGTAGACAAAGCACCAGACTTTGTTACTCTGAGCCAATTGTTCATCATTTTCTTCAACAACCATATATCATTTTTATATTAACTGAATGTTTCATCATTATTTGGTGTTCACGTAAAAAATTATGTAATACAACACAACAACTACTATAGAGGGTGTTTTTGTAAAAGATAAAAGTTTGACGTAAAATTCAATTTTTGAAAGAACCCAAATAATGAGATTTGACCCAAATATTAGAAAAAATTAGTTTTTGAGAATTTGGGATATTGTCAAAAATATTGCCAATTAACGATAAATTGTATGGACAAACACTATTTGTCAATTTTCCCCCCAAATATTACTTGAAAAATCTATGGCCAAACGGGACTCAAATAAGTCGTTGCATAAAATAAATTATTTTTTGTGGTTACCTAACAATGATTGATTATACTATATGATACAATAAAATTTAAGCATCAATCGATCAAAGCACATAATTTTTAAAAAAATTAACAATATAATACATTACAACACGTAACAACCATCCAAACAAAGACCTAATTACAATAAAAAGTTAACATACTTATCGATATCACTGTCTATGAAATTTTTTAATGATATTTACTAGAATATCTTTCGTACTATACTTACATCCACTGATTTTTTTTAATAAAAACAAAAGATCGTACTATATACGTGCAATACACACCGTCGTATGCAAACTAGTGGACATATAAAATAAGACAGCACAAATGAATATACACTTATCATTTCGTATAATACAATTTCACTTGAAATAAGGAAGGCAACGTATATACATACAAATTAGAAATTTCTATTTGACAAGACGTGTGCTAACCTATTAATTAGTACTAACATACTGTACTCTAGTTTTAATTTCATATATGTTAGACTTTGTTCATTTTTAATTGACAAGTCATCTTACTCATTAGGAAATAAATAAGAACTTCATAATGAGAGTAAAATAAATATATTGCGATAAATTATTTTTTAATTATTTAGATTGAACAAATAATATGAACATTTATTTTTAGTATACTAAAAAAAAGACCTGGCGGAGCAACGTATAGATAAGTAGTGTCGACCGACACCCCTTCGTTGGAAAATTACATTGTATAGCTAGAGTAAAAATTATTTTTTATATATATATATTACATATTGACACTCCTTGACTTCTACACGATTTTATTTCTTAATATTTTGACACCCCTTAATAAAATTCTAGCTCATATAAGCCCCTCCTATTAATGCGCTGGTGAGGTCGTTAGAAAGCAAAACACAGACATAATAATAGATTAGAAAAATCCTATATATAATTAGTACTATTATTTTTAGAAAAAAACTTTCTAGACATCATTAAAATGACGTATTGGTAAAACTTCACTTCTCAAACGTGGCTGCTGCTTAGGGTTTGTTAATTTGATGGGCTGGTGGAAGTTGAGACCTTGACTTTGAGTTCAAGCTAACATATTTTGACATGGGTTGATGGCAGTCGCAAGTTGAATTTAGTAATTTTGGCGTAAATTATATATTCATAATAAATATGTATCATTATTAAAAAAAATAATAAGATAAAAATATATTCAAAATTCATAAACTAAACTTATGAACTTGGTTCTAAGAAACGTGATATTAGATCAAATAAATTATTTCTCTTTCTCATATTTACACTTCTGTCATGTTAGAATCATTTGCCAATTGTCTTAAGTTAAATACTCTGCATTCTTCGAAGTCGTGTTTTCCTATATCTTGTTTCGTCAAAATGAGACACTGAAACTAGTATTATAATATTCCATGTTTTTTTGCAACAAGTTAGAGAAATTATTATTTAATTAGCGTTGGGAATCAAATGAAATATATATTATATTATAAGAAGAGAGGAAAAGAGGTAGTTTTGATACAAGTCAAATTGGAAAGATTGAGGAAATCTCTTGGAAATAAAATACTAGGCCATATTTATTATTAATAAATATTATGAACTCATTGTGTATGTAATAGTAAACTTATACATCACGTTATAGTCGGTGCCTAACTCTTGAATTATCATTATTTTATTCACTTAGTTAATACACATATACTCCATTGATTCTGTATTCCGTCTAGAACAAGAAAATTATGTAAACAAAAAAGGCACATGAAATGTCTGCAATTATTTGGTGGTTATGACTTATGTGGCAAACAAACTACTTCTTTATGGTACTAATGAAAACGTTTCTCAATTGATTTGGTCAAAACACAAAATTTTCAATTTCGTTTTTGGAAAAACATTTTTCTTTTTTAAGGTAGGCCGAACATATCCTAAGCAAGCCCAATCCATTTGCAACCAGGCTTAGACTAACAACAGATCAATTGACTAGCACTGGGCTGGAGATAGCTAGGGCCTAGGCATCAATCTGTTGTTGGACTAACAACAGATTTCCTAAGTAAGCCCAATCCCTTGAATTCTCGGTCGCCACTCTCCCCTCGCCTCTCTCGCTTTATACAAATAGAAACGTAACTTTTACGTTTCTATTTGTATAAAGCGAGAGAAAATTGTATATACACATGCAAATACATATATCTTCGTCCTATACACTTATAATTCTACAATACAAATATTTTCATGTCCAGTTTTCTTTTGTCTTTTTTCTCTTACTCGCTTTATACAAACACAAATTATATGAAGTACAATGTATAATTTATGTTTGTATAAAGCGAGAGAGAGAACGATATTTGAAATAGAAATGTTTTATTTCAATTCAATTGTATACAAATTCAAATTTTATACAGATATACGAACACATAAAATTGAATTGAGAGGATGTCAATGATTTATACAAATGAGAGACTAGCAACAATTTATACAAAGTCATCGAAATTATACAAATCTGAAGAGGAGTCAGCGAATTATACAATTGTTTTCTTTGTATATATGTATATCGAAATAGTCACTGCCTTTTGTATATATGTATAGTGAAATAACATAGCAAAGTTTGTTATGACGTGCAATTATGCAAACTATAGCTATAACATACAAATATGATTTTTGATTTTTGTGTTTGCTGCATGTGAAAGTTGCTCTATGTTTTTTGTGGTCCATACATTTGGCTGCTACTCATTTCAGGTGAAGCATTCAGCTCTCCATCCGAGCTACTGCTTCGAGAATCAACAGAGCTCAACAAGTATTTTAGTGAGTGGTTATTCATGTTAGCTTCTCAATTGAAAACAAAGACACATTTTTTTATTCGAACTTAGCTGGCCAAACCACAAATTTGTAGGCATTAATATTTGATGTAATGAAATAGAGGGTGTGTTTGGTATGAAGGAAAATGTTTTCCATGGAAAATGTTTTCCTAGAAAATGTTTTCCTGGAAAATAAGTAGATTTTGGACTTATTTTCTCATGTTTGGTTGGTGAGTAGAAAATATTTTTCGGAAATGATTTTTAGTGTTTGCTTTATGAATGAAAAATGTTTTTGAGAGACATCTTTTATTTTTACTAGAGTAAAAAATATTTTATGAAATTGAAAATATTTTTTAAAATCAAAACTATTATTTTTTGGGGGTAGGGGTGGGGTGGGGGGTAGTGGGTTAATTTTTTGGGGAGGGGTTGGGATTGGGGGAGGGGGTCGGGGATTGGGTGAAAAAATAAAATTCTGAAATTAAAAATATTTTTTTAAAATCGATATTTTTCCCAAAGAAAAATGTAATTTGAAATTGGAGGAGAGCTTTGGAAAATGTTTTCCTTAATTTTTGAAGGGAAGTCATTTTCCTTAATTTTGAGGAAAATTAGTTGATTTGGAAAACATTTTCCATAACTTTTGTCCCAACCAAACATGAGAGAATTGGAAAACATTTTCTAGAAAATGTTTTCCTTCATACCAAACACACTCAGATTCTTGTCAAACTCAACCGCCGCAAAAATTAGCTGATGAAGGGAGAATTCCAAAAAGAATGAAAGTCGTCTTAGTATTGAACATTGGACCTGCCCAGGACCCAGATGTTAAACACAACATCTGAAAGACTATTGATGGTCTGTGTAGCACACCTGCCTTGCCATTAGCAAATCCAGGCTTCTTTTTTTTTTCAAAAAAAAACTTGTTTATCATTATTTGGTTGCCAGAAATGATTTCCCTCGCGTATTCAGAAGGGAAAAGCCAATAGAAGTAAGCACAACATAACTACAAGCAAATTCAATCGAACATATCTGTAGAATTTCTACATCTGCATCAGAACATAACCATTCCCCATTTACCTGAAGAAAAAAAGGATCAAAATTCTGATGCAAAATTGCAGTGGAAAATAAGGTGATTTCTATCCTTCTTGTGCCTTTCGCACTCACTAATAATGTATTTTCACTTCCAAGGTTGAGGTAAGGAATTACCTGACTAAAATCTTTTACCCGTATCTAACCAATTTTTGCAACCCGGTCATACAACTTAGCTGAGTTGAAAGCAACTACACAATATTAGCAGTCCCAACTGTTCAACAAATCTAACATCAAATTGGAATCCCGATGCATGTTTTCCACATTATTAATAACACAGAGATGCTAGTGCACAATGTCGGAGCACGAGATCTACTGAACATGCTAGTGAAATGCATGTGATTTACAAAGGAAACATCAAGCATTACACTTGACATGATCACCTATGCACCAAACAATATCCGTACAAGTGGGTTGAATAAACCCAAGTGGAAACTTCATACCAAAAGGTGGATTAAGATGACATACTAGCTCTGATCTCCATTATCCAGAATAAAAAGAAAAGTTAACAACAGTAGTAGTAGCTTCATACCATAGCCGGGTCCTATTAGAACATACAACACTAGCAAACGCTAGAGACCAGTGGAATCTCACATGTCATAGACTCATAGAAGACTCATAAGCATCCTTCAAAGGTTTCAGCACCATTGGACTCGTCAAGCATTCGAACAACTTGAGCCACACCAGCTGCAAGTTCCTTCTGAATGGCACCATCTGGCATATCAAATGTTCTCCTCCTTGCAACAGATAAAGGCCTTCCACCAGGTTGGGGGTCGATAACATCAAGCATTGCTTCTAACTCGTCCACTATAGACTTCTTTGCAGATCGGACCATCATATCCACACCCTAATACCAAAGGAAAGTAAAGAATAAATGCATTTCTGGAACAAAAGGAAAACACATAAGGGGGTCGAGACTGCTAAGGATTTGCACAACACATTGCAAGTAAAGATAATATATGCTAATGATTGCCAAGGATATATGCACACATTTGATGTTATTGACAAACTATGCATATGGATTCAATTATAGAAATAAAATTAAGTCGAAGATAACATTCCTGGGGTGCAGTAGGCAATGTTTCATGCAAATCTATCAAAATACAGTCTGAAAAAGTTTTTACCAGAAGAGTGTTTAAGCTGCTGTAAAGCTAGCTGGAGACAGAGGACTTGTGTTTCCCCACCTCAGTTCCAAGAAAGGCAGCATAGTAATAACAAACTGCATTCTTATGTTGCCTGTTTAGTTAGACAATGCGAAGAATGTACATTCTATGTTGCCAGCAAAAGAGAAGCACCAAGGTCTCAAGATGTATTTGTCCTAAAGGTCGTGGGTATAATTTTTCATTGTTCAGATCCAGACTTCCGATTAATGCCCCTCCTATTTGATGAACTACTTCAATTATAGACCATCCAAGACCCCCAAACCCAACCGAGAACAAAAAAAATTAGAACAAAACATAGAGAAGAACAACTAAAATGAGGGGCTGAAAGGCCAATTCCTGTACTCAGATCATGCAACAACTACAAACATCCGAGAACTATAAATCCAAGAACTCATAAATGATACTTTACCTACGACAGTAACATTTCCAAGTAGCAAATTTCTAGTACTCTATCCATTCAAAATTATACACCTTCATATTTTATTTTGGGACAACTCGAAGTCTTTGACAATACAATTTTGGTCAATATTCACAAATTACAAATATCCAAATCCATTTAACTTATCAGATCATCGATTTTGGCGTTTTTTTTCCCTAGTATAACATTATTATTTTCTTCAACTACCTCTTATATAATATATATACTAAATGAAAATAGAATCTTAAACTTCATATGTTGTCACACATCATCATATCATTTTGAAAAGAAAAAACTTATACTTTTGGTGCAAACGTCTAGCAACAAAGCATATTATAAGACCAATAACAGTAAAAGACAGTAACAGTTACTACTATGTCTACCTCAATGGCATCAACAGTGAGTAGCAGCACAATAATCTTCTCAGAGAACCTCTGGCGCTCCTCAGCATCACGAGCAACACGTCTACGATAAGTGAAGTTGTTGAAGAGAGCCCTTAGCTCCTTCAACTTAGTCTTGGCAATGGCCAGTTCTCTCAGAGCACGCAGAGTCTGAGACCTCTTAATCAAGTAAGCCCTGAAGCTCATTTGAATCGCTAAAGCTGCATCTTGTGGTGACAGTTCCTTCCTCTTCCCCCTTCTCTTCTCCACCCTCTTCGCAAATACCTACACATCATAAACAAAAAAAACACAAATTTCAAGATTGTAACAATGTCACTTTCAAGAACCAAAATTAATTACGAAAATGTGGAAGCTGAACCTGTCTTAAGACGAGTGCGCCATGATGGGTTGGCTCTTCAATCTCAACCAAGCGTGTGCAACCCACAGATTTCTTCTTCTTCTTCATCTTATCTTTCTTCTCTTTTTTCTGATTTTCATCGCTATCGCTATCGGTATCGGTGACATTTGATGCTTTGAAACTGTAACTACGTGAATCGTCACCTTTTCCTTTGATCTCAGCACTAAATTTGTAGCTTTTATCCAAATCCCCTTTCTTCTTACCATCTTTCACCTCAGCAATCCACTTATACTTCCGATCAACCCCATCCTTCTCAGGGCTCTTGATCTCAGCCGTCCACGTGTACTTCCGCTCCCCAATTTTGTTCTTCTTCTTCTTCTCCCTCAACATCCGCTCGAGCGCTGTGACTCGGTCAGACAGACATTGCAACTCAGTACCGAGTCCCAACCGGTGCTGGACACGGCGAGTAGTGCTGTAAACAGGGGTTCTTTCGATTTGGATCAGATCGGTGATGGTATCGAAATCGTCTAGATCGAGGAAGGTAGTGGGTGCATAAGGCTTAGGGCAGATGAGATCGAGAGTGCAGTCAAGCTCATCTTCAATGTGGAAGTATGGGTTTAGAAGTAGGGTTTTGGGGGTGAAAAATGAAGGAGAAGGAGAGTAGTCGATAAGGTCAAATCTCCTGAAACGGCTCATTTTCGCTTGAATCTAGCAAACCCAAATGCAAAAAAAAAAAGGAAGATGTAAGCTTTGAAAAGGAAAGAGATGGTGAAAGAGTGATAAAGATGCAGAGGTTAAATGAGGTGGAGAAGTAGAAGAAGAAGAAGTCAAAAAAAAGGATAATGGGAAAGTGACAGTAGGGGTATTATGGGTAACAACTTGTAGATAACTTAGGTTGATTGGTTAAATCGCCGGGCACGGGATTTGTTTTTACGAATATGGGCTTGAAATGCGGCGTACAAAATCATAGACAAGGAGAATCTTTAGATTGGGATTGTGTAGGAAAGAAGATGAGGTTAAAGCATGTGGGGTTCTGACTTTTGTGGACCACTAGCTGTTCAGTTGAATTCAAAAAGTAATCCAATTTTGATTGATAAACAATGAAATTTTATCAGACAATATTAAGTGGAGTACGCTTTAATCTTTTTTGGAACTTTTTGATTTTGCAATAGTTTTTTGGGATATTCCGTATCAATTCAATTAAATTTGAATTCCTAATGAAAAGTTTTATATTTTAGGATATTAAAACTCTCTATAAATATCAATAAAGATTTGCACCCAATAATAAATATTAAAAAAATTACTAAAGATTTGCACCCAATAATAAATATTAAAAAAATTACTAAATGCTATGCTGATTGATTTATTTTGCATTAGTCATTGCCCATGTGAATTATCGTAATTTTCAATAAGATCTTGCACGTGGTATAACATTTGAAGTTTTGTCTTATTTCAATTAAGAAATGGAGATAGCGAACAATTTAATTTTCTCATGTCATCTGGCATGGTCAAGGTATGATGGTCGGCCCAATACTTAGCCCCTCCAACTTCCAATTAATTAGATCTAACATATGCATATCAAATATTCTTCGTGGTCGTCATTGAAGTTATTAATTGGTGATGATTTATGTCACGTTGGAGCAATCTCCTATATATATAGTCGACTGAGATGACAAATGGGCGGATTTAGATTAAATGTAAGCAGATTAAAAATTAATAAATATAAAATGGGTAATAGTTCAACCTTATCATATTTGATATGAATAAAAAATGATTGAATAATAAATTAATTGAGTAAAATATTAATTTACTTATATTTTCATGAATAAATAGTATTTTACTTAAGAATTCAATATGGAGAAATTATTTTAGTCTTTTTTTAGATGAAAAATGTTAAACATGCTTTATTTCATTTTATTGTATCATAAAAATAAAAAAAATTCTATAACTTTTCAAAATAAAATAAATTATGTAATAACAAGATGAAAATCTTTTCAATTTCAAAGTAAATGAATATTTACATTTGAGGACTAAAACATGCTTAATGAACTTTAAGCAATGTCAATACTAGTCTAAACCATTAGAATTATTATATGTTTTTTCTTTTTTAATTCTCATTGGCTATTAGAGTGAACTTTTATTTCTAACCATCCTATTACAAATTTGCCATCGGCCACACAGCACCCCTTCTATTCACTCTCTTTTATCAACCTGATTTACAAATTTTGAATTTTTCTATCGAATTATATTAAAGAATGACAAAAGTCCCACATCGGTGGTTAATGAGATGGGCGGACTCCTTATAAGGCTTGGGCAATCCTCCTCCCTTTGAGATAGCTTTTGGGGTGTGAGTTAGGCCTAAGACCTAATTTCACATGGTATCAGAGCAGAGCCTGTCTCACCCAATCCTCCTCCCTTTGAGCTAGCTTTTGGGGTGTGAGTTAGGCCTAAGACCTAATTTTACATGGTATCAGAACAGGGCCGTTTCCCCCGATGTTGGGAACCCTGAAATCAAAATTGTCCACGCACCAGATGCTAAGCACTGGGCGTGAGGTGGGGTGTTAAAGAATGACAAAAGTCCACATCGGTGGTTAATGAGATGGGTGGACTCCTTACAAGGCTTGGACAATCCTCCTCCCTTTGAGCTAGCCTTTGAGGTGTGAGTTAGGCCTAAGACCTAATTTCACATTGTTAAAGAATGAGATGGGTGGACTCATTATAAGGTTTGGGCAATCCTCATCCCTTTGAGCTAGCTTTGGGGTGTGAGTTAGGCCTAAGACCTAATTTACATGGCATCAGAGCAGAGCTCCGTCTCACCCGATGTTGGGACCCCCCGAAATCAAAATTGTCCACGCACCAAATGCTAAGCACTGGGCGTGAGGTGGGGTGTTAAAGAATGAGATGGGTGGACTCATTATAAGGTTTGGGCAATCCTCACCCCTTTGAGATAGCTTTTAGGGTGTGAGTTAGGCCTAAGACCTAATTTTACAAACTTTAGAGAATAAATTTATTTCTTCAGTTATATTTATATTTGATCCTAATGTTGCTACTCTTAGTTGTTTCTATTAGCAAGATAATTTATGCTTGTAACATATACTAGGGATATAGTCGTACAACTAACTGTCAAAGTAGAAAAATCAAGGATAACTATGGAGCAAATTAGAATTACTCTTGCTATTAAAAGATGGTGAAGGTACAAAATTATCCCCTACTAGACAAGTTCCCTCAAATACCGAATGCTTTATAAGTTTAAAAAAAATATGCTCAGCAGCCATAGTTTAGTTAGAATAAGATCCTCTTTTACAATAAATCATATTTTCTTGCTCATCTAATATATAAACATTAGATGTGCTATATACATATGACCATTCAAATTAAAAATAAATACTTATAATTAGAAGTAATTATATATAGCAGATACATCAGTAATTAAGTTTAATAAAATCTAATGATACTTAAGTAGGAACAAGAAAACCTGATGGCTGAATTACAAGAAAACAATCATAAAATCTCAGCATAACTAATCCCACGCAAACGGCTCCCATCATCACCCCACACCCTAATACTCCAAAATACCTCCCATTTATAACATTACCTTCATCAACTTCCTCAATATCTTTAACAGGTGAATCCTCGGGAACATCATAATTAACCGGATCAGAATCACCAAAATCGCGCTCTACAGCCGCCTCTCCATCATCATTAATACACGACTCGCTACAAGAACAGACCGAAGCAGCATCATGATCATTCATATTATTTCCGTCTAATTGTTGCTGTGAGTGAAGATCAAAGACGGTTTCAAGTTCGTTGAGTCTGCGACCAATGTGGTACAAGTGTCGCGGCTTGGACGGGGACGAAGTCATTTCTGCAGCCAAAAGATGATTTAAAAATTCAAGTTGCTGTTCAATGGCGTGAGAGAGAATCTCGTGGGTCGCGGAATCCGGTGGGAATGTGAAGAGCAAACGGAGATCCGATTCCACTTTTTCCAATTTCTTCCGCAGTATTCCATATCTCTTCGTCATTTCTTAATTCATAATAGTTTTTTCTTTAGTTGTTTCTACTTTGTAAAAATATACATCATGGTCGCGACGGTTAATTAAAAAAAAAGACGGTTATTATGACCCCCCCCCCCCCCTATAACTACGGATCATTTAATATTTACTTCCCGCGTAATTCCAAAAAACAAATCGAGAGAATTAAATTACATATTATAATAGTTAATAACTAAATCATATAAAAACTTAAAAATTATAAAACTATCAAGTATAAATCAAAATTAATGGAGAAAAGTTAACAAAAATAGTTTTTCTATTTCATATTAAGGCATGTTTGGAAGATAGTAATTAGATTTGGTGTAATTGATATAATTGCAGTGTCTTGTCCTGTTTGGAAGGACAAATAATTACTTGATCAGCAGGTAATTGGTGTAGTTGACACGAGATAATTACACTCTACAATTCACAGAGGCTGTGAATTGCAGTAATCACATCATTTAATTACCACCTGATTACCTTTTATTTTTTTTCTTCGTATTATCTATTTATTTATGCCATGCTATTTTCTGATTAGCTTAATTTTATTAGTATTCTAATTTTTTAATTAAAGTAGAATTTATTGTTAAGTAAGGTTATAGACTTACTTTTCTTAATTAAGAAAAAAACAAATAAATCATATTTATTGCTATGTTGATATTTGTTATAAGAGTATTATGTTAAATTGTTTGTTTTGAATTTATAACTTATGCTATATTTTCGATTTCATTTGTTTTAGTAATGTTGAATTTAAATTGAACGTCATTTTTTAATTAGGCTTGATAGATTATATTTTTGTCAAACATTTAATAATTTATGACATTATACTTATATATTATTCTTTTTATCAAACATGCATTTCACGATGTTCGCAGAAATTTCATACTTTTAGTTGTCACAATCAATTCAATTGAAATATATTAATTTGAAATAATATAAATCAATTTATTTTTCATAATATTAGTTATAGAAATTATGTTTATTAGTTAATATATTTTTAAAAAAGAATATATATATATATATATTAAATATTTAATTTAATGTCTAAAGTTTTTTATTTGTCTAGTATAAATTTTAAATAATTAATTTTTATTTTTAAAATTTATTATAATTTTATGATTGCAATTGTGCATCCAAATAGAACATGTGTAATTACACTGTGACATCCAAACATGAAATGTGTATTACTGTGTAATTACACTGTGACAATCAAATATGTCAGTGTAATTACTAGGCTGATAATTACTACCCTAGTAATTACACCAATTCCAATTATCAAGTGGCTTTCCAAACAGACCCAAGTGAATTGTTGAGACTTTTATCATGATTCAAAATAATTGAATGTTTGAAAGCTCCACCGAATTATTGAAACTTTTTTTTTCATATTTACTTTTTCTATTAATAAGATTCTTAACTATTTAAAATTTTCTAAAAGACTAGTTAAGAAATAATCAAAAGTATAATAGTGAATAGTATTCTTTGATTTTATCTTTATAAATAATTTCTTGAAAGTGTGTTATATCTAATAATTCAGTTAATATAGATAAAAAATATAAAGATTAAATCTTAATTATTAAGTTAATCAAACTTTAAGGTTTTTTGTTAGGTTAATCAAAATTTAAGGATAAAACATGAAGAAGAATAGAAGATATGGGAGGACTATTTTTTTTATTTTGTTTAAAAAGATTGTGCTTATATATAAAAACACACCTATTGAGGATCAAACCTCAGACCTCAAAAGTTATAAATTCGCACTCTCACCAATCTTTGTTGTGTCTGAGAGTGTTCAATTTTTATTATATTTTCAAATATTAGATAATATATAATATATTATCTATATACACTGTATAATTAATTAGGGCCTTAAAAATTGTATCACTTCCTCCTTAATAGCCTCTGGTGTATTAAGTCCTATGTCACAGAGTGTAGTGAGTTCCAGAATTGCTCATTCTCTTTTTGATCATAATTGTGTACTATTTACTATTGTATGTCCAAGTTTTATCCATTTGGCTATGGACTTTTGTTTTAGGGCACTTTCTTTAACAAGGCTCCATTTCTCAATATCTATCAATGTTTGTTTTTCTTTACAAAATAAGTCACCAGTGCAATGTGAAAGTCAAGAGGGGGGGGGGGGGGAATCTATCAATGTTTGTTTTTCTTTACAAAATAAGTCACCAGTGCAATGTGAAAGTCAAGAGGGGGGTGAATTAAAATTCCCTTCAGTCGACTTCTTACTCTGGTCAGTCGACTCACCTGCACGTTAGTAAAACAGACAAACAGTAATAATAGCTTGCAGTAAATAAATAACACAGAGTGTTTTTATACTGGTTCGGATCACCGATGTGGTGCCTAGTCCAGTCCCCTTGGGTTACAAGGATTTTCTTAAGAGCTTGTTGAGAACTTGCGTGTTACAGAATATTACAATTAAGAGCCCGTCTGATATGCAAATCAGACCTTCTTCTTTGACACAACCTCTACCTGTATAACCTACACTCAGATCTTTCTTTCTCTTTTCTTTACAATTGTTCACTCAAAGGTGTACATAATTTTATGAAAGATAAAAGAAGATTTACAATATATGTTCAAGTGAAGTGCGTATCTTCAACTGATGGACTAAGTCTTGTTTTATATATGAGTAGTGTCCGATGGTCTTTTAGCTCTAACAGGAAAACCCAAGGGAGTTTCCTTCAATCAAGGATTTGTAATGTTTTCTTGATTGAGAATCTTGGATCCTTAATTTAATCTGCCTTAAAAATATGCTGATGTAGAATCCTTTGTTGATCTTCTTGTGATATTGTCTGCTGTCTGGAGCCTTCTATTTTGCCGCTGTCATCTTTTCTGATCACCATAATCAGTGTGAATTGCTTGTTGTCCTATTTGATAGCCTGATGTTGTTTTCCTTTTTGGAATGATGACTGATTGCATCAATCTTTTAGATTGATTGTGTGTTGATCCATTTCCATGATTGTTGCAGATTGTGAGTGTCACTCAGTCTTCTTGGTGAATCTTTCTTGTTTCTTCTTTTTATTCCTGCAATGTGGATCTAGCTTTGTCATTATTCAATATTCCTTTTTCCTTCTTAGTGCTGCATCTGTGATTTTCTTTTCTTTTGAATTGCTTCACTTGATTTCATCATATCAATCAAGATATGCTTGATTGATTCTGGAAGCTCTTATTATTTCTTTTCTTTCTTTGGTTCCTTTTTCCTTCTTAGTGTTGCATCTGTGATTCCATTTCATTTTGAATTGTTTTACTTGATTTCATCATATCAATCAAGATATACTTGATTGATTCTGGAAGCTCTTTTTCTTTTCTTTCTTTGGTTGCTTTGGGGATCAAGATATATCTCTTTTTTATGTCTTTGCTTGCGAAGAGTATGAATAACGTTTTAAGTGTCATTTATCAAAATCAACTGCATCTATGGAATTAACAATCTCCCCCTTTTTAATAATGACAATTAATCCACAATTTAGTATAGTACTATGGGAGACAATGAAACTTCCCTAATGTTTATGTGTGTATATTCCGTTGGGAATTGTAGCTCCCCCTGTCTTCATGACTTTCATGTTTGGAATTGTAGCTCCCCATGTCTTCATGACTTCAATGTTGTGTTGGTTCCCCTTGTCTGAATGAGAATTGTGGGAGCAAACATCTCCCCCTTTGGCATAATCAAAAAGAAAAAAACATACATGATAGTAATAAGACAGGAAATAATAGATTAAAATAGAGCAACACTTGTGAGGAAAAATGTTGTCAATACGCAGTCCAACAAATAGAGATAGAACTGGAGTAGGACTCTACTCTTGAGAGAATCAACTTGATGAATCAACTTGTTGACCATAGAGATTTCTTCCTTTTAAACACCGTGAAAGAGTCTCCAAACTACGTTCATTATTGTCCTGCAACACTAGGATAGCTAGCATTATGTCTCCATTATCGAGGCATATCAATTTTTCCAACTGAACCAGTCAACTCTAGTTCTGGAGTAGTTGACTGCGCTAAATAATATGATCAGAATTATTTGAGAGGTTCTCAGAGTTCACCGTAGGAGTAGTTTAATCATATATATACTCTATTTCTTGCATCCTTGGATTAGTAAAAAAAAACAAGAACAAATTCTTCAAAACTTAAAGATCTTATGTTAGAAGTTCGACTAACAGGTGCATAATAATATTCTCCATCCCTTCTTGGATCAAACTCACCCAGATTTGTCTTACCAATTGTGAATGAGACTTTGATTTCAACATCACATAGTTGACTGATGTTAATCAGGTTGTGTTTAAATCCCTTCACCAGGTATACTTCTGATTATGAGCTAAGAGTCATTAATCCAACTCCTACTACTTCTCATTTTACATTTTCTTTGAACTGTAAATACCCTGCATTGTTTTTGTTATGAGTTTCAAAATTTTCTTTCTTTTTGCACATTGTCTGGAGCATCCACCTACATTTCCTTTCTGTAGGTTCTTTTGGCCTGCTCCTGCAAAACAACTAGATTAATTTCTTTTGGTACCCAAATAGTTTTGGGTACTTGAGGGTTAGGATTAACAAATTTTAGTCTCCAAATTCATTTTCCAGAAGAAAATTTCATGCAGTTAAAAGATTTATGACCAAAGTCACCACAAGTATAGCAAGAGAAACTAACAAAATTTTCAGCAGAAAGATGAGGAGAATTAGATATAGATCTGTTGGAAATATAATTGTGAGATCTTCTCATGTAATTGAGAGTAGATCTTTTGAATCTGTCAGATCTATGACTAGAAGATTTTCTGATATTGTTCAACTGCATTTTTACGTCCTCCATGTTTTCTTCTAGTAAGTCGATTTCATCCTGTCTTGCTTCAAGAAGAATTTGCCAATCTTTCTTTTCTTGAGCAATCTTATTGTATTCATCAATGACTTTCTGCAGTTCGTTAGTAACCATATCCAAAGATTCTTGTAAATCATCACAATATGGACAATTAAAAGATCTTATCTCACTTTTTTCACCTAGTGCCATGAAACATATGTTGGCAGTGTCATCATGATCATCTTCAGATATTTCTCCTTGACTCCAGGCTTCTTCATTTTTTCAATTATTTCTTCTTCTTTGTTCTGGACAATTTTGTTTGATATGTCCTGGTTTTCCACAATAGTAGCAACGATCATCATTTCTTTTGAATTCATTGTTATTGAATTCTAGTTGAGGTGTCTGTCTTCTTTGTTTAAGCATTTGTTTGACTCCTCTATTTATGAGAGTCATTCCTTCGCTTTGATATTCATCCACTTCCTTTTCAATGTTAGATGCCTCAGCTGTAAATGCCACAATTTTCTTTTTATCATCCTTGTTGTACCTATTAATATGATTTTGTTAATAGACCATTAAGTTGCCTCGAAGTTCATCATATATCATTTTCTGCAGGTCTCCATCTTCAAGAATGACAACTTTAGTTTTCCAAGTTTTGGGAAGACTTCTAATGAGTTTTCTGACTTGTAGTGCATTTGAATACACCATTCCAAGAGATTTGAGTTCGCAAACAATTTTACTGAATCTCGAGAACATGGATTCAACATTTTTATCTCCGGCCATTTTGAACAACTCATATTCATTTACAAGTGAACTAATTTGAGCTTCCTTTACTTTAGTAGTCCCTTCATAAATCACTTCTAGTTTATCCCACATTTCTTTTGCAGTTTTGTATGTTGATAATTTATCATATTCTGCTCCGCTCACCGCACAATATAACAAACTTATTGCTCTAGCATTAGTTTGAATTACCTATTGTTGTTCCTTAGTGATATCTAATGATTCAGGATCAAATGGCTTTTCAGTGCCATTTTTTTCAGTCAATCCTAGAATAGGCTTTGGTCCGTTCTTGATTACTATCCATGCTTGATGATCATTTGAAGAGACAAGATTCTGAATCTGTCTTTCCAGTGAGAATAATGTTGTCCATTAAAATATAGTGGTTAGTGTGACGAATGTTCATCTTGAAGTAACGCACCAGGAACTTGATAGTGTGACATTGGATCTTTGCTCACGAGTGGTTAAACACTGAATTTGTAAGACCTGCTCTGACACCAATTGATAGTCAAGAAGGGGGGGTGAATTAAAATTCCCTTCAGTCGACTTCCTACTCTGATCAGTCGACTCACCTGCATGTTAGTAAAACAGACAAACATTAATAATAACTGGCAGTAAGTAAATAACACAGAGTGTTTTTATACAGGTTCGGATCACCGATGTGGTGCCTAGTCCAGTCCCCTTGGGTTACAAGGATTTCCTTAAGAGCTTGTTGAGAATTTGGGTGTTACAGAATATTACGATTAAGAGCCTGTTTGATATGCAAATCAGACCTTCTTCTTTGACACAACCTCTGCCTGTATAACCTACACTCAAATCTTTCTTTCTCTTTTCTTTACAATTGTTCACTTAAAGGTGTACATAGTTTTATGAAAGATAAAAGAAGATTTACAATATATGTTCAAGTGAAGTGCGTATCTTCAACTGATGGATTGAGTCTTGTTTTATATATGAGTAGTGTCCGATGGTCTTTTAGCTCTAACAGGAAAACCCAAGAGAGTTTCCTTCAATCAAGGATTTGTAATGTTTTCTTGATTGAGAATCTTGAATCCTTAATTTAATCTGCCTTAAAAATATGCTGATGTAGAATCCTTTGTTGATCTTTTTGTGATACTGTCTGCTGTCTTGAGCCTTCTATTTTGCCGCTGTCATCTTTTTGGATCACCATAATCAGTGTGAATTGCTTGTTGTCCTATTTGATTTCCTGATGTTGTTTTTCTTATTGGAATGATGGCTGATTGAATCAATCTTTTAGATTGATTGTGTGTTGATCCATTTCCATGGTTGTTGCAGATTGTGAGTGTCACTCAGTCTTCTTGGTGAAGCTTTCTTGTTTTTTCTTTTTATTCCTGCGATGTGGATCCAGCTTTGTCATTATTCAATATACCTTTTTACTTCTTAGTGTTGCATCTGTGATTTTTTTTTTTTTTTGAATTGCTTTACTTGATTTCATCATATCAATCAAGATATGCTTGATTGATTCTGGAAGCTCTTATTATTTCTTTCCTTTCTTTGGTTCCTTTTTCCCTCTTAGTGTTGCATCTGTGATTTTTTTCATTTTGAATTGTTTTACTTGATTTCATCATATCAATCAAGATATACTTGATTAATTCTGGAAGCTCTTTTTCTTTTCTTACTTTGGTTGCTTTGGGGATCAAGATATGTCTCTTTTTGATGTGTTTGCCTGCGAAGAATATGAATAATCGTTTAAGTGTCATTTCTCAAAATCAACTGCATCTATTGAATTAACACAATGCTGGATGATCTGTTCTTGTATTTGAAGAAATTGTTTATTTGACCAGGTATAGTAATATCCTTTCCATGATAATTTACTGAGTTGTAGAGTATGAAGGCAATTGGAGAAGTCTTAAGTTTGAGCTAAAGATATTTGGACACCATATAACCTGTCACTACGATACAACACAACATTAAAATGATCACTATCAACTAACCAAGGTCTATCAACCTCTTGCTTGCTTAATGTTTGTTAATTCTGATCACAAGTCCTTTCTATTTATTAATAGAGTTAATCACACTCTATTTAAAGGGTCCTCTCTCTGCCATAAAGATATACTCTTATACATCAAAGCTATTTATAAAGTATAAAGCAAGAGAGAGAAACAACTTCTGAAGAACCGAAAATAAAAGACTTTCAAGTCAAGAATTATAATGGTTGATTGAGGTATATATTCTTGACTGAATTATCATAGTAATACATTTATATGAAAATCATATAATTCTACGATCCTGAATAATTGATAGGATTTTTGAATGTTTAGATTGTTTATGTTTTCACAATCATTAAAATCCTTACAGAGGACACCAAGGCTTAATTATGTTGCACTTTTGCTTCTAACCATCAAGCCATTTTTATACTGAATTTTCAACTAAATATCTTAAATATATATTTAATAAATTTTCAATATTGATTTTTTTAATGTAATTCTGCTAGGTAAGGTGTGCTTAGGGCTAGTCTTTTATTAATAAAGAAAAAAGAAGTTTAAAGAGAAAACTATAAGCATGGGGGTTAAACCTTACCATACAACCCTAATGAGATAACGAACCTCTACTAATTAATTAATAATCATGAAGAAAATAAAAGCGAGAGGAAATTAGATATTCTATGATCATCATAAAGTTTATAATACGCTTTAGGATGATACTACAAATGAGGATGCTTAACTAATGTAAAAATATAACATCTAAGAATAAAGTTGATTTATCAACCTCAAACATCATTTTATATATGTAGGAATTAAAAAGATAGTTTTTCCCCGTGTAACGTAACCTAGAGTATTTTCCTCTTGTCTTCTTCTTCAAATATGATTAGCAAAACTTCATAGTTCATCACTTCTTTTTAAGATTTATTGGATCTTGTTATTGATGAAATTGTCATATTATTTTGCTTTGCCCTTCGCATCTATAGGTGACTTGAAATAAATTCCTTGATCACCTTGTCATCCCAACTATGTTGCTTTCATGTGTCTTTTTTTGCTTTTGTTGCTTCCAATTCTTTGTTGCTTAGGTGAGAGATCCATCCTTGGCCACCTTATTAAATAATATATATGTCTAGCATATCAACCTCATCATCCCCGTCAATGATGTCACTGGCCAAGTCAGTATCATAAGTTGTAATTGCACTAAATTTTGAAATTACAGCTTCTGACTCATAACTCTTTTCTAATACCTTGGTGGTATCGATCAAGTTCTTTTCAGAGTTATTAACTGTCACTACCATAGATGGATTTGCCTTACTTGAATTTAATTTTCAATATAAGTTTTCAAAAATCTACACCTAATATCGTAAATATGGATCCATTTTGAATGCAACTCTATGGCTTAGAGCCCGTTTGGATGGGCTTAAAAAAGTAGCTTTAAAAAAGTACTTTTGAAAGTGCTGAAACTTATTTAAAATAAACAGTTATGTGTTTGGATAAAAGTGCTGAAGTTAAAAAAAAGTTGTTGATGTGTTTGGCAAATAAGTGCTGGTAAACAACTTTTTTTAATCAAAATGTCTGAAATACCCTTAAAAGCTGTTAACATGATAAAAGTTGATTAATTTATATTTTACATCCATGAGTAATTATATTTTGCTATCATTCACATATTTCTTTATCATCACAAATTATTTATAAGAGGAATATAAACTTATTGTAGATTTTAAAAATATATAATTTGAATAGATCAAAGAAAGATTTAAGATTTATTTTAGTTTCATCCATAAGTAATAATAATTGTCTATCAATCACATATTTCTTTATTATCACAAATTATTTATAAGAGGAATATAAATTTTTATTTAAGTTAATTATATATGTGCAACTTATTTTATATTTTAATAATATATAATTTGAATAGATCACTTGAAAGATTTAAGATTATTTTATTTTCGTTCATTAGTAATAATAATTGTCTATCATTCACATACTTCTTTAATGATGATTTAGGAAACATAGTAGAATTCATATCTTGTGGATCATCACTTTCATCACCCCCTTCATTATTAGTATTAATGAAGTGCTCCATATCATCATTATCAATACCATTTGGTCTTTCTTCGTCAGAATCTACCTCACTTTCAAAAAATTGAGATTGATTTGAGGCACGTACGTGCTCTTTCCCCCGTAGCAACAATATCAGAAAATAATGCATCATAGCGAAATCATATCAGTGAAAGATCCTTATTCCTAAATTTTTTATATCGAACATCCTCCTGTAACAAAAAATGAAACAACAAATTTAAGCAATTAAAAATGTAACATTAAAATAAATAAAATGATATATCAAACAATGTGAAAAATGTACCTTAATTTTTCGCTTTCACCAATCATCATCTGCCATAATTGTATTTTTAGTGGCATCCCATCCTATACCTGTATCTCCTCTCATCAATTGCTTAAAAAGAGTCCACTCGGCTTTCATGTCATCCCAATGATTTTTCATTTGTATTTTCGTATAGCGTCTTTCCGTTTTTTAATAGAATGCTTTAATCGTATTTTTTCATCCATTCACAATCAACATATATATTAATAATCCAAAAAATATAATAAAAAAACAGAAAATATTGAAAGTACACAAAATGTGTCCTATCTGCAATCATTTGTTCCCATAAAACTAAGAAAAGGTCAAAGAAAAGGTCCACATAACAGAAACTTAAATGTTCTTGTTTCAATATTTTCTATTGCCATTGTTCCCTTTTAGTGCAATTCAGAGAACACGAAAAAGATCTAGATTTTAATTAGGCACATCATTATATAAAATAAGACATATTGGTCAGATTTATCATAAGGCGACTAGTTCTAACTGACAATTTGAACCAAGAATTTACTATAATAATAGCAATAACAAATAAACATATACTGCTTAGTAACAAGCTTTTAGTAATGCCTGCAACTTTCACAGAAGATCCATAGAGAAACAACAAATGCAAGAGTGAAGTGTAAGTCACTACAAACCATATACATAGAAAATAAAAACCAGCATTTAAAAAAACAGCAATCCTAGAGTACACAAAACAAACGAACATTTGAAAGCCTCAAGTAAAAACACAAAACAGGAAATACACAGAACTAAATCAGTTACAGACGCACAAAACAATACATGATAAAAAATATAAAATCAAAAAATAATCAAGAAAATTGAAAGTTTCAGCTGATTTTATTTTTTCAAGATATTATCGGCATCAATCGAGAGAAAAGGAAGAAAGCTAATAAAAAAATAATCGAAAAAACATACTTCAAGATTTATCTTCACACTTCAAATTGGGAGAAAAGGAAGAAGTTCTCAGCAGCTCTGCAAGTCCCAAACGTGAAACAGGAAAAAATGGAAGAAAGAGATGTTAGGGTTATGTGGGCAATTTGGAGATTGTATAAAAATACTAAGGACAAAAAGGTAAAATATTTGGTCAACTTAAAAGAGCTTTTAAGCTTAAAAAAAAAGCACCCCTTCTCCAACTTTTAATTTTTGGCTTAAAATAAGTTTTTTTGACTTAAAATAAGTCACTTTGAGAATTGCCAAACACTTAAATAAGTAAAAAACCAAATTTTAAGCCAGTTTGACCAGCTTTTAAGCCCATCCAAACAAGTTCTTAGAGCCCGTTTGGATGGACTTAAAACAAGTAGCTTTTAAAAAGTACTTTTGAAAGTGTTGGAACTTATTTTTAAAATAAGTAGTTATGTGTTTGGATAAAAGTGCTGAAGTTAAAAAAAAGTTGTTGATGTGTTTGGCAAATAAGTGCTGGTAAACACTTTTTTTAATCAAAATGTCTGAAATACCCTTAAAAGTTGTTAACATTATAAAAGTTGATTAATTTAATAATAATAATAATAATATATAATATATAATAATAATAAAAAATAACAATAATAATAAAATATAATAATAATAAATAATAATAATAATAATGATAAAATATGAAAATAATATAAATAACAATAATAATAATATAATAATAATAATAACAATATAATATATAATAATATAATAATAATAATAATAATAATATATGATAATAATAAAGAATAATAAAACAAATAATAATAATGATAATAAAAATAATCAAATATTAATAATAATATATAATAATAATAATATATAATAATAATAATAATAAAAAATACATAATAAAATAAATAATAATAAAAATAATAAAAATAAAAATAATCAAATATAAATAATAATAATAATAATATATAATAATAATAATAATAATAATAATAATAATAATAAATAAAAATAAAAATAATAATAATAATATATAAAATATTAATAAAAATAATAAATAATAATAATAATAATAAAACAATATAAAAATAATAATAATAATAATAATAATAATATAATAATAATAAATATATAATAATATATAATATATAGTTATAATAATAACAAAGAATAATAAAATAAATAATAATAATAACAAAAATAATAAATATTATTAATAATAATAATAATATAATAATAATAATAATAATAGTAAATAAAAATGAAATAAATAATAATAGTAATAAAAATAATAAAATATTAATAATAATAATAATAATAATAATAATAAAGAATAATGAAATAAATAATAATAGTAATAATAAAATAATAAAATATTAATAATATACAATAATAATAATAAAGAATAATAATAATAAAGAATAATAAAATAAATTATAATAATAATAATAATAAAAAAATATTAATAATAATAATAATAATATTTAATAATAATAATAATACTAACAGTTATAATAATAATAATAATAAAATAAAATAATAATAATAATAATAATAATAAAAATAAAAATAAAAGAATTAAGGGTAAAAATGTAATATACACGGTCAACATAAAATGAATTTTAAGTTAAAAAAAAAGCATCCTTCACCTAGTTTTTAGCTTTTGGCTTAAAATAAGTTATTTTTAACTTAAAATAAGTTACTTGGATATTTGGCAAACACTCTAAGAGCCTGTTTGGATTAGCTCAAAAGCTGGTCAAACTGACTTAAAAGTTGGTTTTTGACTTATTTAAGTGTTTGACAATTTTCAAAGTGACTTATTTTAAGTTAAAAAGAACTTATTTTAAGCCAAAAGTTAAGAGCCCGTTTGGATGGGCTTAAAAAAAGCAGCTTTTAAAAAGTACTTTTGAAAGTGCTGAAACTTATTTTTAAAATAAGCAGTTATACGTTTGAATAAAAGTGCTGAAGTTAAAAAAAAAGTTGTTGATGTGTTTGGCAAATAAGTGTTGATAAACAGTTTTTTCAATCAAAATGTCTGAAATACCCTTAAAAGTTGTTAACATGATAAAAGTTGATTAATTTAATAATAATAATAATAATAATATATAATATATAATAATAATAATAATAACAAATAATAATAATAATAATTAAAAAAAAAATATGAAAAGAATAATAATAATAATAACAATAATAATATATAATAATAATAATAATATAATAATAATAATAATAATAATAATAAGATAACAATATGAAAATAATAATAATAATAAATAATAATAATAATAATAATAATATATAAAATATTAATAATAATAACAATAAAAAATAATAATAATAATAATAAAATAATATGAAAATAATAATAATAATACTATATAATAATATATAATATATAATAATAATAATAAAGAATAATAAAATAAATATTAATAATAATAAAATATTAATAATACTAATACTAATAATAATATATAATAATAATATTAATAATAATAATAATATATAATAATAACAATAATAAAGAGTAATAAAATAAATAATAATAAAATAATAAAATATTAATATACTAATAATTATAATAATAATAAAAATAAAAATAAAAGAAATAAGGGCAAAAAGGTAAAAATTTGGTCAACTTAAAAGAGCTTATAAGCTAAAAAAAGAAAAGCACCCCTACCCCAGCTTTTAACTTTTGGCTTAAAATAAATTTGTTTTAACTTAAAATAAGTTATTTTGAGAATTGCCAAACAACTAAATAAGTCAAAAACCAACTTTTAAGTCAGTTTGACAAGCTTCTAAGCTGAGCCAAACATGCTCTAAAAGCGGGGAAGATGTGCATTTTTTTTAGCTTAAAAGCTCTTTTAAGTTGGCCAAATATTTTACCTTTTTGCCCTTAATTCTTTTATTTTTACTTTTATTATTATTATTATTATTATTATTATTATTATTATTAGTAGTATTATTAGTATTATTAATATTTTTTTTATTATTATTATTTATTTTATTACTCTTTATTATTATTATTATTAATATTTTATTATTTTTATTATTATTATTATTTATTTTATTATTCTTTATTATTATTATTATATATTATATATTATTATATATTATTTTTTTTTTTTTCATATTATCTTACTATTATTATTATTATTTATTATTATTATTGTATATTATTATTATTATTTATTATTAATAATATAAAATAATAATAATAATAATAAAAGTAAAAATAAAAGAATTAAGGGCAAAAAGGTAAAATATTTGGTCAACTTAAAAGAGCTTTTAAGCTAAAAAAAAAAAAACACCCCTTCCCCAGCTTTTAACTTTTGGCTTAAAATAAGTTTTTTTTTTAACTTAAAATAAATCACTTTGAGAATTGCCAAACACTTAAATAAGTCAAAAACCAACTTTTAAGTCAGTTTGACCAGCTTTTAAGCTAATCCAAACAGGCTTTTAAGCCACCAAATTAAACGTTTAAAGTCAAAGTTTTCACGTTTAAAAGTTCCTTATTATAAAGTTCCCTAGTTTAAGAGGAACAATTCACCCCCTCCCCCCGTTCTTGCACTTTCAAACAAGTCACATGTTTAGAAGCAGAAAGTTGAGAAAGATGTGAATGTGTGAGCATACTAGGAGAGATAAATTTAGGAATGACGATATCCAAGATAAGATAGGAGTGACCTCTGAGGTGTATAAGATGAGTGAACCAAGATTGAGATAGTATGGATATGTGAAAAGAAGAAATGTAGATGCCCTAGTGAGGAGGCGTGATACAATTGCTAGTGGCAGGCATCCAGAAAGGTAGACATATAGGTCGAAGAAGTACATAGCATGACACATTTTTTTCTTACCGAGGTCATTTTTGAAGGTTGTGAATGAGGAAAGAAGGTTAGTTGGTTGTTGAGTGTGTTTTCGCTTTCTCGCGAGATAAGCTTGGTGGTCAGACTTGGACCTCCTTTTGTATTAGCGGTATTAACGCTATTATAGTATTTTTCTTCTTCTTCAGGTAATAAATATCAAATTATTTATTTTTTGTCATATTCTCCATTCCTATGTGTGTCGTGTACTTCTCTTCATTTATATTATTTTGTTATTGTTACTGTTCTTGTTTCCGTTTTTCTTTGTTCAAATTGCTTGGACATGCTAATTTTTGTCGATTGAAAACAACTTTATCCTACAAGATGGAATAAATCCATGTGTACATTCTACCCTTCAAATCCTCTTCTAAAATTCATTGAGTATGACATTATTGCTCTATTATTTATAATTATAAAATCATAGAAATAGTAGTTTTGTTCGACATATATAGTTAGAAAGGACATATACACTTACCCTTGTTCATAAAAGAAAAATCATTAGAAATGCATGGTTGCTATAAATAAGCTAAATAATAGGCAATTCATGTTAACACGTGCTAATAATAGGGAAGTTGAATATTAAGCATTATTACACATGATAAATCATATTTAAATGATATCTAAGCAAGAATCCTAGCTATGGCTTCTTCAAAAGTAGAGTTTATAATCAAAAATAATTTTATGAATATAAAAACTTTTTTTTTATTTTTATTTTTTTATTAAACCCCCATCCTCTCCGGAGGACCGGGACCCATTTCCTCTTCACCGATGCCAGCGGCAATTACGACTCCAGCAAATCGTCTCCCTACCTCTTTCTTCTCCTTCATTCAATTTTATCCTTTATGATTTCTGTGTAATGATTCAATTTGGATTCTCTACTGAATAGTTCAAGTGCTAATGAAATAATGAAAGTTAGAAATTCGCTAATACTAGAACTGATTACTTTTTTTCATATTGATAGCATCAAATTTGTTACTCAGTGTCTTCATCTTCTTTCCATTAGTAATTATTTATCAAAATTGCAAAATATAATAACAAACTTTTATCCGAAAAATTAATTAATATTTTTCTCATTGAAATAAATATAGATTCGCCGAAATGGGGTGCAGAGAATGGGGTGGTTTGAGCATGTACATAAAACGGCGGATGAAAATGGTGGATGAGAAATTGAAAATAGTTGCAGGGAAGGGAATATTGGGGTGGGGAAGACGATGACTCTTCCATCTTATTTTTATTTTTGTTGATTATTAGTTTAAACAAATTTAGTTTAGTTGTATAAGTTAGGAAAAAAAAAGGAAAAAAATATATTTTGATAGTTTTACGCGCTTAAAGAGACTGAACAACACGTTTTTTGTTATGTCAGTATTTTGTGTCTGTTATTTGAAGTTTTGATGATTTGACAAAACCACAGGGACCTTGTGAAGGTACCTGGTTCTCAGCTCAAACTGTTTTTGTGACTGCCAGCTGGAGAAAGTACAAATAGTTGGTGCACAGGTTCCAACAACGTCAGAAGCGTCAGTAACCTTAACCAATGGCATGGCTTTAAAGATAGTGACCTTTCTATGCAAAAGACAACATCTCCATACCTTTGACTTAGTTTTTGCAACTTGAAAAAGCACATTCAAGAACTCTTGCAAAGGCTAAGCAAATCAAGAAGAAGAAAGTTTTCAAAACAACTCAAGCTCAAGCGAACAAAGTGTGTAGTGTTTAGAAATACTTTCCTCTGATCTTACAATTGTGAACTGATCCTAAATCTATAAAGGATTCTGTGTGGTTTGATCTGGAAATTCTAAGTTAGTTAGTTGAACTAATTTAGTGGGCAACCTGTGTGTTGCTTAGAAATTCTAAATAATTAGTAGGTTGATGGTTTAGTGGGCAGTCAGTAAGATTGCTTAGAAAATCCTAAGTTGTCTAGGGATGATAGCTTAGTGGGTAGATGAATCTCTACTTAGGCTCATCAAGCAATAGTGCTATTGCTTGATAGTTTTCTCACATTTTGTGTAATCGGTTTCCTTTTGCTTGTGAAGATTAGTGAAACTGTTTTTGAAAATCCTGTGAGACAGGTCGTGGTTTTACTCCCTTGAGCAAGGAGGTTTCCACGTAAAACTCCTTGTGTCATTAAACTGCATTTTCTTACAGAAACTTTATTTTTGTGTGTCAAGGGACCTGGTCCATTGACTTGTTGTGGAAGCACAAATTTTAACAAGTGGTATCAGAGCAGGTACTCTCTATATGGTTAATACCAAGAGAGTGATTCCTATTCTAGAATGGCTGCTCCACTCCTCTGGAAGAGGGTCAGTCTTCGACTCGACCTCCTCGTTTCAATGGTCACTTCTGTAGCTGGTGGAAAGTAAAAATGCATGATTTTCTTATGGCTGAAAATAGTGAACTGTGGGATATTTTCTTGGATGGACCTTTTGTTCCTATGATTGAAGAAAAAGATGGTGAAATCACTAGACTTGTTCCAAAGCCTAGACGCAAATACGATGAAGCTGACAGGAAGAAGATTGAAAAGGGCAACAAAGCAAAGAAGCTTCTTGTCTGTGGTATAGGACCTGATGAGTTCAATCGTGTCTCAGCTTGTGAATCAGCAAAGGAGATTTGGGATTGCTTAAAAACAGCTCATGAAGGAACTGAACAAGTAAAATAGTCAAAGATTGATATGCCTACCTCTCAGTATGAAAATTTCAAAATGAGAGAAGGTGAAATCATTCATGAGATGTTCACAAAGCTGTCATCAATCACAAATGAGTTGAGAAGTCTTGGAGAACCCATCAGTATGAGCAAGCAGGTCAGGAAAGTTCTTCGAATCCTTGCCAAGTCATGGGAGAGCAAGGTGGATGCAATCACTGAAGCAAAAGATCTAAAAGTGTTGACAATGGATGCTCTTATTGGAAATCTCAAAACTCATGAGATGAACCGAAGTTATGATCAGTCAAAGAAAAAAGCCAAGAAGGATAAGTCCTTAATGTTGAAACACAGATCTGAGGAAGACTCCATTGAAGATGATGATATGGCTTACCTTATCAAAAGGTTTCAGAAGATTGTGAGAAAGAACAAGGGATTCAGAAAGGGAGCAAATGGTCCTCGAATTGCAAATCCAAATGATACTTGTCACAAATGTGGAAAGACTGGACATTTTATAAGAGATTGTCCATCACTCAAAGCTGAAAACAAAGAATATCAAAGACCAAGAGGTGAGAAAGAAAAACGCAGGGACCTGGTACTTGATAAAAGTGATCGAAAAGCTGCAGCTGATTATGTGGTCAAGAAAGCTCTTGCTGCGTGGGGAGACTCTTCAAGTGATTCAGAAGACTTTGATGAACCAAATAATGCATCAATGGTGGTGGTTCATGATGAGAATAATATATTCAATGAAATGTTTGCCTTCATGGCTCAGTCAGATGATGAAGATGCTGAGGATAAGATAACACTTCTTGATATTAAGCAAAATTTGAATACTTATTCTCTTAAAAGACTGAGAAAACTAGCAAATGTGATGATTGATTCTGTGATTGAATTAACTTCTGAAAGAGATTCCATGAATGCTGAGTTTGAAAGTCTAAATGAAAACAGAGATAAAATTCGTGAGAAAATGGCTCTAATTGAAGGCAAAATGATTATTCTAGAATCTGAAAAACTAGAACTCAAAAATCAATTGTATCTAATGACTGAGAAGTCTGAAAAACTGAAAGAAAAGTCTACTAGCTTACATGTTGAGCTGGAAGAAAAACTGAAAAACACTGAGACTAACCTTGTTTTAGCCTTGGAAAAGAACAAAAGCTTAGAGAAAGATATTGCCAAACTTAAGGATGATCTTGCAAATTCCCTTAAATGGACAAAATCTTCTAAGCTGCTTTCAAATGTGACAAATCAAAGCAACTACAACAAAAGGGGTTTAGGAAGCTTGAACATTACTCCTCCCTTCAATCCTCATAGCAAATATGTTTTTGTCTCAGATAATTTGCTGTGTCTTCATTATGGTAGAAATGGACATTTAAAAGGTGAATGTACAGCCTGGAGAGAGTCACATAAAAGATTCTCAAATTATACAGAAAAGAAAAGGATTTCAAAAGGGGGACATGGTCCTGTCCAAAAGCCCTTGATCAAAAAGAGTTTGAAATTACCTCACTGGGCAAGAAATACCTTGATAACTCCTTTATCTGCCTTCTGAGAACTCAAATTGAAATGGGTTCCCAAGTCTAATAAGTGATTCTTGCTGCAGGTGAGTGACAGGAAGAGTAGTCAATCTTGGTACATGGATAGTGGATGCTCCAAACATATGACTGGAGATACAGGAAAATTCCTCTAGCTCAAGGCACTTCAAGGTGGAGGTGTCTCTTTTGGTGATGGAAAGAAGGGGTATATTTTAGGTGTTGGTAAAGTGGGAAAAACTCTTGAAGAATCCATTGACAATGTGTACCATGTCAGTGGGCTGAAGTACAGTCTTTTGAGTGTGTCTCAAATTTGTGACAAAGGGAATGAAGTAAAGTTTACATCTGAGGAGTGTACTGTAGTCAATCTGACTACAAAGAAAGTAATTCTCACAGCTCAAAGATGTAAAAACATGTATGTGGCAAACTTAGAAATATCTCATGGAGATGATCTAACATGTCTAAGTGCTCAAAATGAAAATGCTGATCTGTGGCATCAGAGACTAGGTCATGTGCGCTCATCTCTATTGAATAAGCTGATTTCTAAGGACCTGGTACTAGGTTTGCCAAAGCTGAAATTTTGTGAAAACAAAATCTGTGAAGCATGTGTCAAAGGAAAACAGATCAGATCGTCTTTCAAGTCAAAGAAGCAAGTAACCTCATCGAGAGTATTAGAGCTGCTGCACATGAATTTATGTGGACCCTTGAAAGTTCAAAGTAGAAGTGGAAAGAAATACATTCTGGTGATAATTGATGATTACTCAAGATTCACATGGACAAGGTTTTTAAGATCAAAGGCAGAAACTCCAGATGAATTGATAGTGTTTTTCAAAATGATTCAAACAAAATTGAATCAAGTGATAGCTGGAATCAGGTCTGATCATGGAACTGAGTTTGAAAACTCAAAAATTGATCATTTTGTCTGGAAACGACATAAGCCACAACTTCTCAGCTCCAAGAACTCCCCAGCAGAATGGAGTAGTAGAAAGGAAAAACTGAACCTTGGTAAATATTGCAAGAACCATGATTATTGAGTCAAATCTTCCACAAAATTTTTGGGCTGAGGCAATCAACACAGCATGCCATGTTACGAACAGATGTTTGATAAGGTCATTGCTGAATAAGTCTCCCTATGAACTACTCAACAACAGAAAACCTATGTTGAGCTATCTTAGGGCATTTGGATGCAAATGTTTTATCTTGAACAATGGAAAAGATGATCTTGGAAAGTTTGATCCCAGAAGTGATGAAGAAGTATTTGTAGGATACTCTTCATCAAGTAAAGCATACAGAGTTTTCAACAAGAGAACTCAATGTATTGAATAGAGTGTTCATGTAGTTTTTGATGAAGATGGAAATCTGAAAATGATAGCATCAAAAGATGAAGATGAGTTAATTGAGTTGTTTAAATCTCAGAAAAGTGAAAGAAGTGAGGCTGAAATAAATGATCAGTTGGAGATTGACAATACTGATCAAAGTTCATCTGAAAAGACTGATGAAGTTGATAAGCCTGAAGAGGAACCTGGTCCCATTCAGAACTCAGATCAAAATATCACTCACTCTCCAGAAAATGAGGACTCCCTTGATGAAGAAGAGAACACTGATCAGTTACATCAGTTGACATCAAAACCAGGATGGAAACACAGTTCATCACATCCACTTGATAATCTCATTTTACCTCTGAACGCTGGAATTCATACTAGATCAAAAACAAGAAATCTAGTTGCATTTTCAGCTTTTATATCATCAATTGAGCCTAAGAAAGTAAAAGAGGCCTTGTGTGATGCAGCCTGGGTTAACTCAATGCAAGAAGAACTACATCAGTTTGAGAGAAGCAAGGTATGATACCTGGTCCCATGACGTGCTGACAGAACTGTGATAGGAACCAGGTGGGTGTTCAGAAACAAGCTTGATAAAAATAGTGTGATTACAAGGAACAAATCCAAATTAGTTGTTCAAGGATATAATCAGGAAGAAGGCATAGACTATGATGAAACCTTTGCACCTGTTGCAAGAATGGAGGCTATCAGAATTCTTATAGCCTTTGCTGCATTCATGGGGTTCAAGCTGTATCAAATGGATGTCAAAAGTGCTTTCCTAAATGGAGACTTAAATGAAGAGGTGTTTGTTAAACAACCTCCTGGTTTTGAAGATGCTGAGCTACCAAATCATGTGTTCAAATTGAATAAGGCCCTGTATGGGTTAAAACAAGCTCTCAGAGCGTGGTATGAAAGATTGTCAAAATTCCTATTGAAAAATGGGTTCAAAAGAGGAAAAATTGACAATACCTTGTTCTTAATGAAAAAGGGACAGGAACTACTTATCATACAGGTATATGTGGATGACATCATCTTTGGAGCTATATCTGAGCACTTATGTGAAGAATTTTCATCGTTAATGGGAAAAGAGTTTGAGATGAGTATGATGGGTGAACTGACTTTCTTTTTGGGGCTACAAATTAAGCAAACATCAGAGGGACTCTCAATCAGTCAGGAGAAGTATACAAAGGAGTTGTTGAAGAAATTTAACATGTCTGATTCCAAACCTATAGATACTCCTATAGGAACAAATACCAAGCTTGTAACTGATGAAAGTGATTCTCTTGTGAATCAAACTATGTACAGGGGAATCATTGGATCTTTGTTGTATCTGACTACTAGCAGACCTGACATTATATTCAGCGTGGGAATGTGTGCTAGATTCCAAGCATGTCCTCGAGATTCACATTTAAAGGCTGCCAAACGGATTCTGAGATACTTGAAGAAAACAGGGGACCTGGTCCTTTTCTATCCAGCTGGTGACTCTTTTGATCTTGTAGGTTTTGCAGATGCTGATTTTGCATGTTATCAAATAGACAGGAAGAGCACTTCAGGGATGGCACACTTTCTTGGGTCCTCCCTTATTTCTTGGGGAACAAAGAAACAGAATTCAGTGGCTCTTTCAACAGCTGAAGCTGAGTATGTAGCAGCTACTGCATGTTGTTCACAGCTGTTGTGGATTAAGCAACATTTGGAGGATTTCGAAATAAGCATCAAGTCAATACCTCTCATGTGTAATTTAATTTTTGTATTTGAAGAAAAAAATTTGGTCATCTATAATAAGTTTTACAAGAATATTAATAAATCATAAATAAATTTGACCAACAAAATAATAAATCTAAATTAGTCACTGAAACAAAAAAAAATTAAAAAAATATATATGTTTAAGGAGGATTAAATATACTCTTATGGAATTATATATTTTTTAAAAAAATTTATAAAAAATGAAGTAAATTTTTTTTTATTTCCGTTAGAGAAAAAGGGTATATGTGAGTCATTTTTATATAAATACGGGTATATATGAGCCACTTTATAACGATGATTATATCAACTCTAAATGACAAAGTTGAGGCGTATATCAGACCATTTTCCCTTTATTTTATTACACACATTTAATTTAGAGAATTGTGTCAAACTCTTTTTATATATTTGAAACTTCATGCCTAATCAAATTAAAAAATATAAAATAAAATAAGTGAAATATATTTAAGCTTTTTAAAAATTTTTTTTTTAGCTTTAGGCCACATATTTCGTTCAGTCGCCCCGAACTTGTAGTTGGTTTGTAGAAATGTCATTGATCACGGGAATAGTTAATACTATAAAAGCATATTAAATTTCCAATAGCTATATTATAGAGCATGAATGGATGCAAACTATTGAATGGAGCTGCTCCATTCTATTTTTGTCAAATTCTTATTTAAATGGAATATATAGTAAATGGTATGTAGATATCCTTTGTCATATTTTTGGGATATTGGTGCTTCTGTAGTATTCGATGTCAGGTCGGTGCATAAGATTATTACATGTGTATGTCTGTTAGTATAAATGGTATATATGCTCTGATTTTTGGACGACGGGGTTACTTACTTCCCAAAAGTATGATGGAGGATATCTACATATACCACTTACGATAGTTCGGAGGTATATTTGTCATTTCCCTTAAATTAGGGGCACATTGGAGGTGAGCCGAGTCCAATGCTAATACTAATTTTTTTGTGTCTATTTTGGATTCACACCACGTAGGACCTTATTAAAAGGGAAGCACTTTATATTAGAAAAAAAAATTCATACTCAAAGTTCAAACTCGAAATTCATTTCCTGTTGGTGGTGGCTAATACTAATTATACTACTACAGTAGTACTACTTAATGCTTCCTTAACATTTTCAACATGTCACTATTCATGCATTACCAATTAATCAAGATGAGCAGACAATAATTGACTAAGTTTATATATGCTACTAATCTAATATTTAAGTTGAAGTAATAATATCTAAAAATAGTTTCAAGTGCAACAGTAGTAGAATTTAGTATAAATAGCCATGGTTAGATGCACATCATCATCATAATAATTATAAACTGCTTAATTAATATTCTCTAGCATTTGAATATGGCTTCCAAAACAATTGCAAGTCAGTCTTCAGTAACCCTTTTCCTATCACTGAATCTCCTGTTGTTTGCTGTTGTAAGTGGAACCAATGATACTGGAAATTGCGGTGGACAACAAACATGCTCAATAGATACTTTGAAACTTGGTGTGTGTGCTAATATACTTAATTTGGTGAATGTAACCATTCATTTCTTATGATTTTTCTTTTATGAATCTTATACATAAGTTAATTTAATTTAGCTACATATACCTTATATCAAAGCGGCATCTTCAAAAGCATGTTAATCGCTCACCTTAGAAATTTTGCTTATGGGAATTTTTTTGGCATAAAACATGTAGTATACATATCATGCCTATATGGAAAATTTACAATGCATTTTCTGTCCGTTTAGACATCATGCCTATTGCCTATAGGGCCATTTAATTAAATTGAATTCGTTTTTATATGATCAAATACTATAAATTTAATTTAGACAGTCACAATAACGAATGGTTTATCCCATTATGTGTTTATGCATTTTAAAAGTAATTTATTAATCACACCTACAAGAATAAATATTATTTAAGCTCTCCTTAGATATCTTGTTTTAAGAAATTTTAATGGCAGCATGTCTTTAATATCATATAGTACAAGACTTAAGTCATATGCGGCTTCTTAAAGTTATTCGCATATTTTATTTAAACATTTTAATTATAGATTATGTCTATTGAACATTTTAATTGTTCAATAGTCATTCCTATTGAACACAACATACTGACATAACAAAAAACGTATTGTTCAGTCTCTTTAAGCGCGTAAAACTATCAAAATATATTTTTTTCCTTTTTTTTTCCCTAACTTATACAACTAAACTAAATTTGTTTAAAATAATAATCAACAAAAATAAAAATAAGATGGAAGAGTCATCGTCTTCCCCACCCCAATATTCCCTTCCCTGCAACTATTTTCAATTTCTCATCCACCATTTTCATCCGCCGTTTTATGTACATGCTCAAACCACCCCATTCTCTGCACCCCATTTCGGCGAATCTATATTTATTTCAATGAGAAAAATATTAATTAATTTTTCGGATAAAAGTTTGTTATTATATTTTGCAATTTTGATAAATAATTACTAATGGAAAGAAGATGAAGACACTGAGTAACAAATTTGATGCTATCAATATGAAGAAAAGTAATCAGTTCTAGTATTAGCGAATTTCTAACTTTCATTATTTCATTAGCACTTGAACTATTCAGTAGAGAATCCAAATTGAATCATTACACAGAAATCATAAAGGATAAAATTGAATGAAGGAGAAGAAAGAGGTAGGGAGACGATTTGCTGGAGTCGTAATTGCCGCTGGCATCGGTGAAGAGGAAATGGGTCCCGGTCCTCCGGAGAGGATGGGGGTTTAATAAAAAAATAAAAATAAAAAAAAAGTTTTTATATTCATAAAATTATTTTTGATTATAAACTCTACTTTTGAAGAAGCCATAGCTAGGATTCTTGCTTAGATATCATTTAAATATGATTTATCATGTGTAATAATGCTTAATATTCAACTTCCCTATTATTAGCACGTGTTAACATGAATTGCCTATTATTTAGCTTATTTATAGCAACCATGCATTTCTAATGATTTTTCTTTTATGAACAAGGGTAAGTGTATATGTCCTTTCTAACTATATATGTCGAACAAAACTACTATTTCTATGATTTTATAATTATAAATAATAGAGCAATAATGTCATACTCAATGAATTTTAGAAGAGGATTTGAAGGGTAGAATGTACACATGGATTTATTCCATCTTGTAGGATAAAGTTGTTTTCAATCGACAAAAATTAGCATGTCCAAGCAATTTGAACAAAGAAAAACGGAAACAAGAACAGTAACAATAACAAAATAATATAAATGAAGAGAAGTACACGACACACATAGGAATGGAGAATATGACAAAAAATAAATAATTTGATATTTATTACCTGAAGAAGAAGAAAAATACTATAATAGCGTTAATACCGCTAATACAAAAGGAGGTCCAAGTCTGACCACCAAGCTTATCTCGCGAGAAAGCGAAAACACACTCAACAACCAACTAACCTTCTTTCCTCATTCACAACCTTCAAAAATGACCTCGGTAAGAAAAAAATGTGTCATGCTATGTACTTCTTCGACCTATATGTCTACCTTTCTGGATGCCTGCCACTAGCAATTGTATCACGCCTCCTCACTAGGGCATCTACATTTCTTCTTTTCACATATCCATACTATCTCAATCTTGGTTCACTCATCTTATACACCTCAGAGGTCACTCCTATCTTATCTTGGATATCGTCATTCCTAAATTTATCTCTCCTAGTATGCTCACACATTCACATCTTTCTCAACTTTCTGCTTCTAAACATGTGACTTGTTTGAAAGTGCAAGAACGGGGGGAGGGGGTGAATTGTTCCTCTTAAACTAGGGAACTTTATAATAAGGAACTTTTAAACGTGAAAACTTTGACTTTAAACGTTTAATTTGGTGGCTTAAAAGCCTGTTTGGATTAGCTTAAAAACTGGTCAAACTGACTTAAAAGTTGATTTTTGACTTATTTAAGTGTTTGGCAATTCTCAAAGTGATTTATTTTAAGTAAAAAAAAAAACTTATTTTAAGCCAAAAGTTAAAAGCTGGGGAAGTTTTTTTTTTTTTTTAGCTTAAAAGCTCTTTTAAGTTGACCAAATATTTTACCTTTTTGCCCTTAAATTTTGATTAACCTAACAAAAAAACCTCAAAGTTTAATTAACTTAATAATTAAGATTTTATCATTAAATTTTCGATCTATATTAACTGAATTATTAGATATAACACACTTTCAAGAAATTATTTATAAAGATAAAATCAAAGAATACTATCCACTATTATACTTTTGATTATTTGTTAACTAGTCTTTTAGAAAATTTTAAATAGTTAAGAATCTTATTAACAGAAAAGGTAAATATGAAAAAAAGTTTCAATAATTCGGTTGAACTTTCAAACATTCAATTATTTTGAATCATGATAAAAGTCTCAACAATTCACTTGGGTCTGTTTGGAAAGCCACTTGATAATTGAAATTGGTGTAATTACTAGGGTAGTAATTACCAGCCTAGTAATTACACTGACATATTTGGTTGTCATAGTGTAATCACATGTCATGTTTGGATGTCACAGTGTAATTAAACATGTTCTATTTGGATGCACAATTGCAATCATAAAATTATAATAAATTTTAAAAATAAAAATTAATTATTTAAAATTTATACTAGACAAATAAGAAACTTTAGACATGAAATTAAATATTTAAGATATATATTCTTTTTTAAAAATATATTAACTAATAAACATATTTTCTATAACTAATATTATGAAAAAAATAATTGATTTATATTTTTTTCAAATTAATATATTTCAATCGAATTGATCGTAACAATTAAAAGTATGAAATTTCTACGAACATCGTGAAATGCATGTTTGATAAAAAGAATAATATATAAATAAAATGTCATAAATTATTAAATGTTTGACAAAAATATAATCTATCAAGTTTAATTAAAAAATGACGTTCAATGTAAATTCAACATTACTAAAACAAATGAAACCAAAAATATAGCATAAGTTATAAATTCAAAACAAACAATTTAACATAATACTCTTATAACAAATATCAACAAAGCAATAGATATGCTTTTCAATGTATAAAATCTTTTCAAATTCAATGAATATTAAATTTTCTAGAAGTCTAGATGCTTGACTATGCTTATCTATAATCAAATTATAGTTAAAAACATTGATTTTAGGTTATTTTCCATCTCTTATTACACATAGGTTAGCAGGGTGAATTTAGGGGAGGTAATGTGTTTATTCGAAGTTATCAATATAAAAGATAAACTTGTATATATTTTGAATTTCTTAAACACAAAACTAGAAATTGATTAAGTAGTTTAGAAGTTCAAACTCTATTTTTAAATTTCAAACACTATATTTTATTTTATTTTAACTCGAAAATCTTAAATTCGCCATGAGAGTGGACTTCCTTTTTTTTATATATTAAGCCACCATAATGGTGGAGTTAGGATAGTACGCTCCTAATGTATGTATTGATTAGAGTAAAGAAAAATATATAGCCGATAGATTGAATATTTGTCTTATTCACCTTGAGTTACATGAAGCATTAAAAGTTCATCCTTTTACAAAATATTCCCATACCTTTTAACTTGAGACTAAGCCATAGAGTTGCATTCAAAATGGATCCATATTACGATATGAGGTTAGATTTTTGAAAATTTATATTGAAAATTAAATTCTATTAAGGCAAATCCATTTATGGTAGTGACAGTTAATAACTCTGAAAAGAACTTGATCATTACCATCGAGGTATTAGAAAAGAGTCATGAGTCAGAAGCTGTAGTTTCAAAATTTAGTGCAATTACAACTTATGATATTGACTTGGCCAGTGACATTATTGACGGGGATGATGAAGTTGATATACTAGACATATATATTATTTAATAAGGTGGCCAAGGATGAGGATCTCTCACCTAAGCAACAAAGAATTGGAAGCAACAAAAGCAAAAAGAAGACACATGAAAGCAACATAGTTGGGATGACAAGGTGATCAAGGAATTTATTTGAAGTCACCTATCGATGCGAAGGGCAACGCAAAATAATATGACAATTTCAGCAATAACAAGATCCAATAAATCTTAAAAAGAAGTGATGAACTATGAAGTTTTGTTAATCATATTTGAAGAGGAAGACAAGAGGAAAATACTCTAGGTTACGTTACACGGGGAAAAACTATCTTTTTAATTCCTACATATATAAAATGATGTTTGAGGTTGATAAATCAACTTTATTCTTAGATGTTATATTTTCACATTAGTTAAGCATCCTCATTTGTAGTATCATCCTAGAGTGTATTATAAACTTTATGATTATCATAGACTAACTAATTTCCTCTCGCTCTTATTTTTTTCATGCTTATTAATTAATTAGTAGAGATTCGTTATCTCATTAGGGTTGTATTGTAAGGTTTAACCCCACACTTATAGTTTTCTCTTTAAGCTTCTTTTTTCTTTATTAAAAAACTAGCCCTAAGCACACACCTTACCTAGCAGAATTACATTAAATAACTCAATATGAAAAATTTATTAACTATATAATTAATATATTTAGTTGGAAATTCAGTATAAAAATGGCATGATGGTTAAAAGCAAAGGTGCAACATAATTAAGCTTTGGTGTCCTCTTTAAGGATTTTAATGATTGTGAAAACATAGACAATCTAAACATTTAGAAATTCTATCAATTATTTAGGATCGTAGAATTATATGATTTTCACATAAATGTATTACTATGATAATTCAGTCAAGAATATATACCTGAATCGGCCATTATAATTGTTGACTTGATTGAGCGAAAGTCTTTTGTTTTCGGTTCTTCGGAAGTTGTTTCTCTCTCTTGCCTTATACTTTATAAATAGCTTTGATAGATAAGACTATATCTTTATGAAAGAGAGAGGGCCCTTTAAATAGAGTGTGAGTAATATTATTTCCACCTTTCCATCATGGTGAGTAGTGGAGATAATGGATAGTTTTAAAACTACCAAGTAACTCCCCACTTAATGGATAGTTGAAAGAGGTAATAGGGAAAGTGGAAGACTTAATGGGTGGTTGGAAGTTACTAAGTAACTTTCCCACTTCTCCACACATGTAAGTAACTTCTCCACTTATCCAAATAGAATTAGCATTTAGTTAATAATTAATTATTAAACCAAAATAATATTAATGTGAGTGGGTCATAAAACTAACATTCTCCCACTTGACACACGTAACATCATTTACTTAATGGTTTAATAAACATTTCAAATTACAATGTGCACATATACTAAATCCAACATTATTTGTTGTTTGAGCAAATCAACTAATAGGAGTCATAGCGGTCTTACATCACTTCTCGACATAATTCCTTCCATGTAATACAATATTAGCATATTTCGCAACACAACCTTTAAATACATAATGGTCCAACATTAATGCTTAGCATATCTTTATCTAAAACAAAACTTGTCATCGTCATTCTCAACATAACGTATACAATAGAAAACAGGTAATAATAGAAACATATATATAGTTGAGCTCAAAGCGTCAATTGCATAAACATAATAAAATCTTTACAGATAATCATTCATTGCTATCTATAAAACTTATTCTTTCAACATGTTCAACAAATGTTTTGGTTGGTAATCCTTTCGTCAAAGGATCAGCAATCATAAGTTTGGTGCTAATGTGTTCAATTGTCACTTTATGTTTCTGGACTTCTTTCATTTTAGTTTCATATGCTTGGCACCCTTAGAATACTTATCATTTTTAGAGAAGAAAACTGTTGTAGTATTATCACAATAAATTTTCAGCGGCTTGGAAATACTGTTGACTAGTCCAAGTCATGAAATAAAGTTCCGCAACCAACTAGAATTGTGGCCTCAAAGCATGCCACAAACTCAGCTTCCATAGTGGATGCAATTATAACAGACTACTTCACACTCTTCCATGATATTGCTCCTCCAGCTAATAGGAACAAATATCCAAATGTGGATTTTCGTGTGTCCACACAATCAACATAATTTGAATCTGAATATCCAATCACATCAAGATGATCAGATCTTCTATAAGTGAGCATATTATATTTAGTTTCTTGCAAGTATCGCAACACTTTCTTCGCAGCTTTCCAATGATCCATTTCTGGATTACTTTGATAACGGCCCAACAACGAAACTGATGTCTGGTCTAGTACATGTTTGGGCATACATTAGACTCCCAACTATTGATGCATAAGGAATATCATTCATTTGCTTATGTTCCAATTCATTCTTTGGACATTGATTGAGACTAAATTTATCTTCTTTCTGAATTGGAACGGGACTTGATGAGTATTTTTCCATTCTAAATCTCTCTAACACTTTATTAATATAGGCTTTCTGAGACAAACCTAATAATACTTGTGATCTATTTCGAAATATTTCTATCCCAATCAAATAAGATGCCTCTCCCATATCTTTCATTTTAAAATTGTTAGATCGATATCTCTTGATATCGTGCAACAAACCAAGATTATTAGTAGTAAGTAAGATGTTATCAACGTACAGGACTAACATAATAAACTTACTTTCACTAACCTTCAGATATATACACCGATCAACAGTGTTTTTCTTCAATCCAAAAGTTACAATAGTTTCATTAAACTTAAGATATCATTGTCGGGAAGCTTGTTTAAGTCCTTATAATGACTTCTTAAGTTTACACACCATGTGTTCCTTTCCTTTACAAGAAAACCCTCCAGGTTGATTCATGTAAACTTCTTCCTCCAAATTTCCATTTAGAAAGGTTGTTTTCACATCCATTTGATATAGCTCTAAGTCATAATGAGCTAGTAAAGTCATTATAATTCTGAGTGGATCTTTTCTAGAGACAAGTGAAAATGTTTCTTTATAGTTGATGTCATATTCTTGATTGAAACCTTTTGCAACAAGTCTGGCCTTCTGACATTTGATGTTGCAGTTGAGTCACGTTTGGTCTTAAAGACCCATTTACACCCAACTCTTTTGCAACCTTCTGGTGATTCAACAAGGTCTCATACTTTATTTTGTTCCATAGATTTCAACTCATCTTTCATAGCATTTATCCATCTATCAGAATTATTACTTTCAATAGCTTGTGAAAATAAAATTGGATCATTATCAATTCCCAGGTCAATTTATGACTCGTGTAAATATACCAAATAGTCATCAGAAATAGCAGATTTTTTTGTCTTTAGATTTTCTTAATGCCTTTTCTTGTGGTACATCTACTGCAGGTTCATTAATTATCACTTCATTGAGATTAACAGGAGAATCAATTTGTTGTTCTTGTTGATTGTTAGGTAGTACAAGAACTTTAGGAACAACATCTTTAAAAGAAGTAAAAGCTCTCACCTAACTTCTTTAATTTCCACTTTACGTGGTTCATCACTCCCACTAACTTTACCATTCTCAATGAACCTAACATTTTCAGTTTCAACTATTCTTGTACTTTGATTAGGACAGTAAAATCTATGCACTTTTAATTTTTCTGGATAACCAATGAAGAAACCACTGATTGTTCTTGAATCCAGTTTCTTTTCTTGTGGGTTATAAATTTTAACTTCTGTCGAGCAACCCCAAACATGCAGGTATCTTAAACTAGGTTTCCTACCAGTCCATAGTTCAAAATGAGTGTTTGGAACTGCTTTACTAGGAACCCTATTAAGTAAGTAAACGACAGTCCTTAAAGCATACATCCACAATGAAAGAGGAATAGATGAACTACTTAACATACTCCTAACCATGTCCATTAATGTACGATTATGCCTTTCTGCTGTACCATTTTGTTGTGGTGTTCCAGGCATTGTGTATTGAGCACTTAAGTCATGCTTTTCGAGGAATTTAGCAAATGGACCCGAGTGTTGTCCATTTTCATCATATCTTTCATAATATTCACCACCTCAATCTGACATGATTATTTTCACCTTTTTATCTAGTTGTCTTTCAACCTTAGTAATAAATACCTCTACGACATTTATGGCTTGAGATTTTTTATGCAACAAATAGACATATCCATAACGTGAAAAATCGTCAATAAAGTGATAACATATTTTTCTTTACTGAATGATGCAATATCAAAAGGACCACATATATCAGTGTGTACAATTTCAAGAAGTTGTGTGCTTCTTATGGCTCCTTTCTTTGTGTGTCTTATTTGTTTTCCTTTAATACAATCCACACAAATATTAAGGTCTGTAAAATCCAAATTTGAAAGAATTTCATTCTTAACTAATCTTTCCAATCTTTCTTTGGATATGTGACCTAAACGTTTGTGCCACAAGAAAGAAGATTGTTCATTCACCAAACTTCATTTGGTTCCAATATTATGATGCAGAGTTAAGAGTGTTTAGGCAAATAGATTCAAGATTCAGTTTGTATAAGTTATCACAAAGAGTACTAGTACCAATGAGATAATTATGTTTAAACAAACTGAAACATCCATTATCAAAATTAAAAGAGTATCCAGTCTTATCCAACTTAGACAAAAAAATGAAATTTCCCAAAAGAGAAGATACATAACAAGTTTCAAGTAAATCTAAGTGACGCCCAATATCAAGGATCAAACGGTAAGTTCTCATAGCTTTAACTGGAGTCTTCACTTTATTCCCCGTATACACATATCTTTCATTCTGGTTTATGATTTGTGTTGTAAGAAATCCCTACATCGTATTAGAAACATGAACAGTACAACCAGAGTCAATCCACCAACTATTATAAGGAACTTCAGTTAGATTTGATTGGAGACATGTCAAAGCACTAGACTTACCTTTCTTCTCTAGCCATGCCTTAAATTTCAGGCAATCTTTCTGAAAGTGTACAAATTTTTCAGAGAAACGATACTTATCATTATTGTGTTCCTTTTTATGTACTTGAGAGGAGGACTCATTAACATTATGGTGCCTCAGTTTTCCTTTAGCATGTTTCTTTCCTTTCTTTCCAACTCCTTGATGACTTACAAAGTTGATGGAGTGGGTTCCTTGATTCTTGAGCCTTACTTTCTCTTGAACCAACATTCCGTGCAATTCATGCACGTTCCATTTGTCTTTCATGGTGTTGTAGTTCATTTGGAAAGGGTCATACACAGACGATAATGAGTTGATGATGATTTGTACAAGGAAATTTTGTTTCACTTCCATTCCCAAAGACTTAACTCTTGCTGCTACATTTTTCATTTCATTGACATGCTCATACATGGTACGTGAACCATCAAACTTCATGGTGGTCAAAGTACCTATTAGTGTCCCAGCAAGAGACTTATCATCAGTTTGAGAGGATTTTTCCACGAATTTCAAAAAATTTCTTGCATTTTCAATTTTGGGAAGAGTAGTCTTAATGTTGCTGGCAATATTCATTCGCATAAACATTATGCCTAATCTGTTAGATCGATACCATTGCTTATAATAAGACTTTTCTTCAGTACGGCTAGTTTCAGTAATAACAGTTGGCTTCTCAGTGTAAAGTACATCATCAAGATCTAAAACTCCGAGATGAAATTTGATCTGTTCGCACCAATCTGAGAAGTTAAGGCCGTTAAAGATCGTAACAGAGGCAGAGTGCGAATGAAGAGCAAATGCTACAAATATAATATGCTCATTTGTTAATACTTTGAGTTATAAATTTTATACTTACTATCAAATTCAGAAATGGTTTATAAATTCTTAAATGTATATTGATGTCCTCCTTTGGCGGAAACATCAAAATACAATTATAGACATAATGATGCTTAGATGTGAATTTAACGTAATTCAATAACTTTTAATGTGTCAATCAATAATATTTATTATCTTTGGATAAATAAATAAACTAACGACAGATCTAAATTATCTCATTAATGTTCAATGGTTATAAAATGAAATAATCAACCTTTTGGTGATCCGTAAATATGTTACAACCAAAAACTTCAATATATCCATAAGTGTTATATCAGTTATAAACATCAAAATAATGGATAACTGAATATACGTTTAATTATTACTATCTTCGAATTAATTCTTCAAAGATTAGACCACTTTGGTGATTAACTAATCTCATATACATAATTTCAAAATAAAATACATCATGATAGTGAATAATTATTTCACTTATACTACCTATTACCATTTTCAAATAAGGAAAACATTAATTTTATGAAAAATCACTAGTTCTTAAATCAGGCTCTGCACATGTAAGGATTTTAATGATTGTGAAAACATAAACAATCTAAACATTCAGAAATCCTATCAATTATTCAGGATCGCAGAATTATATGGTTTTCACATAAATGTATTACTATGATAGTTCAGTCAAGAATATATACCTGAATCAGTCATTATAATTATTGACTTGATTGAGCGAAAGTCTTTTGTTTTCGGTTCGTCAGAAGTTGTTCCTTTCTCTTGCCTTATACTTTATAAATAGCTTTGATTAATAAGACTATATCTTTATGGCAGAGAGAGGACCCTTTAAATAGAGTGTGATTTACACCATTCCCACCTTTCCATCATGGCGAGTAGTGGAGATAATAGGTAGTTTTAAAACTACCAAGTAACTCCCCACTTAATAGATAGTTGGAAGAAGTAATGGGGAAAGTGGAAGACTTAATGGGTGGTTGGAAGTTACTAAATAACTTTCCCACTTCCCCACTTCTCCACACATGTAAGTAACTTCTCCACTTATCCATTAGAATTAGAATTTAGTTAGTAATTAAATATTAAACCAAAATAATATTAATGTGAGTGGGTCATAAAACTAACATCCTCCTGACAAGGGTTTGAATCCCTTGTAAACCATAATTAACCTACTTTTTGTTCTCTCTTTGTTTCTCTCTTCTTTAACAACTAACAAAAAAAGCTCCTACAAGCAATGACAGAGCAAGGTGGGGTTCATGGGTTCGATCGAACTCAATAATTTTTTCATAAATTTTGAATTTGTATTAGAAAATTAATTAAATATATGTATATTTATTTGTGAACCCTAACAAAATTGATTGATGTATCTAAAGAAATTTAGAACCTCAAACTCTTAATCTTGGCTCCACTTCTGCTTTCAAGCCTTTATTTTCTCTCTTTTTATTTTTAATTTGAGATAATTGAGATTTATAAATTTCAAATTCGAATACATTTCTGTTATTTTCAATGATCGTTCTGAGCTTTTATTGTGAAAGGGGGATTTCATCCATGTCATTCATTCTTTAATTATTGTATGATTTTCCTAGAGAGTTTAATTTTGTGTGAAAAAATAAATTATAATTCTTGTTTTTTCCAAATTTGTTCAAGTAATCTGTCAAGCTGTTAGCAATGTTTTATATGGGTTTCTAAGGACTTGTATACTTTTATAGATTATATATAGAGTCGTTAATATGGAATAGACTCGTTGGATCGGTCTGATTTAATCCGTAATTTGGTGGAGTTGGGCTACAATTTTTGGAGCTCATTTAAGAAAAGCTTTGGGACAAAAGTTTTGAAAAATGTTTTCCAAATCAATTCATTTTCCTCAAAATTAAGAAAAATGACTTTCCTTCAAAAACTAAGGAAAACATTTTCCAAAACTCTCATCCAACTTCAAATTACCATTTTTTTTTGAAAAAAAATTTAAAATTTTAAAAAATATTTTCAATTTAAACTTTTTATTTTTCACCCGACCCCCACCCCCGATCAGCCCCCACCCCCAAGAAAAATTAAGTTTATTTTTTAAAAATATTTTCAATTTCAAAATTTTATTTTTTCACCCCTCCCCCCACCTCCCGGCAAACCCCTCCCCTCCCCCCCCCCCCCAAGAAAATTGAGTTTATTTTTAAAAAAATATTTTCAACTTCAAAATTTTATTTTTTTCACCCCCTATCCTCGACCCCACTCATCCACCCCTCTACACACCACCACCAAAAATAATTTTAAGTTTGTCTTTAAAAAATATTTTCAACTACAAAATTTTATTTATTCACCCCTACCCTCGATCCCCCCCCCCCCCAACTCCCAAAATTAATTTTAAGTTTGTTTGTAAAAGATATTTTCAACTTCAAAAAAAAAATTCACCCCTACCCTCCCCCAACTAGCCCCCACCCCCCACCCCAACAAAATTAATTTTGTTTTTTTAAAATATTTTCAACTTCAATTTTTTATTTTTTCACCTCTACCGCTACCCTTCCACCCTCCACCCCACCCCCATCCCCCCAAAAAATTAATTTTATTTTTAAAAAATATTTTCAATATCAAAAATTATTTTCTACTCTAATAAAAATAAAAGATATTTCTCAAAAATATTTTTCATTCATAAATCAAACATTAAAAATCATTTTCGGAAAATATTTTTTACTCACCAACCACTTAACAAGAGAGCAATAAGTCTAAAATCTACTTGTTTTCCAGGAAAACATTTTCTAGAAAAATATTTTCCAGGAAAACATTTTTCTTCATACCAAACACACCTTGGTGGTTGACAAGTTGAAAAGATTTGCAACATTTTATTGAAATTTGCTATATTTGTCTCTGTCATAAGTGAAATAAGCATGGTTTGTCTTCCTATAAATAGAGCATTCTTCTTGCTCATTTGTAGAACACAACAAAATAGAGAGAAAATCATTTATAGAGCAAAGTGAAGTATTTCATAGACTATATAAGAAAAATAGTTTGTGAAGAAAAAATAAAATGTGAGCGATATTCTAGTAAGGTGATAAATCAAAAGGGTGTTATTTCTTTTGGGTGTGTAATAGTCACTTTGAGTATTATACTCGTGCTTATACCATGTAAAATTCCTTACTATAGCGATATCAGTTGTTCATCTTGGCTCATGATTTTTTTCCTTATTTAGAAGGTCTTTTCACGTAAAATTATTGGTGTTTGCTCATTTTATTTTGATCATATATATTTTTGAGTTAGTCCATATTGTCCTAACACACTGGTATCACAGTTCTCTCTTAAGAAGATGAAGATACCTCCTCTTAGTGAATGGTTCTAGAGGGGAGAATTGTAGGGTCCGTACCCATTGAATGAAAATTAACAAAAGGGAAGTTGAATTGCAGTAATGTTGTAAAAGTTATTGCTGCAATTATTGAAATTATTGATAGATTTGGTGATTAATAAATTGGTAAGATTTGCAATCTTTTGTTGAAATTTTGCTACATTTGTCTATATCACTGTGGTTTTTTCTTCTTATAATTAGAGCATTCTTGCTTATTTGTAGAACACAGAGAAAAAATTATTTAGAGAGTATAGTGAGGAATTCCATAGACTATACAAGAAAAATAATATATGAAAAAAAATAAAGTGTGAGCAATATTTTAATAATATGATAAAATAAAATAAAAAGTGTTATTTTTGCGTGTGTTGTAGTCACTTTAAGTATTATACTCGTGATTATACTGTGTAATTTTTTTATTATACAGTGTTATTCTTTTTGCGTGTGTATCGTGATATCAGTTGCTTCTCTTGATCCGTGATTTTTCCCTAATTTAGAAGGATTTTCATATAAAAATTTTGATGTTATTATTTTTGATTTTATTTCCATTATTTTTATCATATACATTTTTATGTTAGTCCGCATTTTCCCAACATAAACGTCCAACTGATTTGAATAAATTGTTTTTCTTTGTAATTAAGGAAAAGAGATAATGAAATTAAGAAAAATAAAGTATATTAAAGAAAAGAGGTTGACGTATAGAATAAAAGAAAATATGTTATGTAAATTTAAAAGATTTCTACAACTAATAAAATTGTGATAACCACACAGCTCGCAGTCAACATGTCTATATCAACGAAAAAGGATCAAAATGCTCCTGAACTATGCGAAATAGACTACTTATATCCTCCATTATATTTTAGGATAAAAAATACCCCCGCCGTTATCCTAGGAGACCACAAATACCCTCAAGAGTTAACAATCCCAATTTTTTAGTGACGTGCATATCACATGGGACTAATCCCTCCACCTAAGCGTTGCCAACTAGGATTCACTACAAAAGAACTAGACCTTTAGCGGCGACAATAGTCGCCACAAAAGCCCAAAAAATCGTCACTAAAAGTTTAACATTAAATTCTAATTTTGTATTTTTTTCTTCATTGTTTTAAAAAAACAAAAATGATATCAATTAAGTAGGAGTTTGAAGACATTGTATGTTTTATTTTTATGTTATATATAAACGTATAAAATGTACAATGATGTATTATATAGTAGGAGATGTGAATCGAGAAGTAATTTTCATGATATTTCGTAATAATATTGAGTGTTTTTAATATTGATATTGCAATTTATTTATTTTAAAAAATTAGGTTGCAATCAAAAATTAATTATCATATTTATTTATTTTTGAAAAAATAGGTTTTATTAGCGAATGGTTGTTGGAGCCTTAGTCGTCACTAAAAATCACTCATAACCTTTAGTGGCAATATTTTGGGATTTTGTGGCAACTTTGTCGCTACTAAAGGTCAAGTTCTTTTGTAGTGAATCTTAGTTGGCAACGCTTAGGTGGAGGGATTAGTCCCATGTGGAATGCCACATCACTAAAAAATTTAGGTGTTAACTCTTGAGGGTATTTGTGGTCTCCTAAGATAACGGCGGGAATATTTTTGATCCCAAAATGTAATGTAAGATATAAGTGGTCTATTTCGCATAGTTCAGGAGCAATTTTGACCCTTTTCCGCTGTATCAATGGTGTGGTTTCCACACTTATATAAGTATTAATATTTTACCCTTGATATTCTATTTTATTACTTCACTTATTCTATACAATTTTATAAATAAATCCATATTTTGGTGCCTTCTTAGGATTCTTCGGCAGTACTTTCCCAATTTATATTTTGTCCTTAAAATCGTATTTTATACTTCATTAATTTGTACTTTTCTGTAAATAAAACTACATTTTTGTGTCTTTTAAAGATGCTTAAATTCATTCTTTCTTCCTTCATTATCTTTGTTTGCTAGTGTTTATTCCAACTTTTTATAATTAATTAATGAGAAATGTAAATTATCATAAACAATGATTACTGAGAAATATAAATAATTGATCTAATTAATAAGAATATAAATTTTAAATTTAATACTACGTTCATTCAAACATTAGTTGACTAGGTACAAAAGTTTGAAATAGAAAAAAAGGTATTTTAAATTTTGTATTTTAAAATAAGTCTCAAAAATATATTAAATGTGATTAACTCTCCATATTTCACATGTGTCATAATTTGAAATAACGAAAGTAACATATATTATTTGAAAATTATATTATGAACATTACAAAGCACTACTTATAGTATTTAAAAACATATTTAAAAACTGATTAATTCTCAAAATTTTACAAGTGTCACGTGTAAATTATGATAGAAAATAACATATATTGTTTTAAATTATATACTTAAATTGATTAACTCTCAAAATATTACATATGCGATATACATTATTTGAAAAATATGATTAAAATATTATAAAAATAATTAACAACAAAATATTGTAAATTAAATAAAGTAGCCCGGGCTTTTGTATCTAGTTAAAAATATAAGTGGTGGTTTAAAGCACCTACAAACGGTGGCTATTGAAATATTTAATATGGCATGTAAAAAGAGCAATGTATTATTTTACATTTGCTGTGATTCTGTGTAATTCTCTTTTGTTTACTGAACATATATACTATTGAAAATATCTTTTCGTCAAGCAATATCTTTTAAGTTTCTAGCTGATCGAATTGTGAAAATATCTACTATTGTTGACTCTGGGATTGAGAATCTACTCAACAATTATTCACCAAAATCAATACTGTCATATTATTTCAGCAACTTCTTAAAATTTAGAAAAATCTAAGTTTGTCTCTCATAATTGCTTGGATTGAATTAGTTGAATGATACCTCTTTTCTAATTAAGTTAGATAAATGTCACCTTCTTTATTTTTTCACATAGACTATAGAGGCTTTACCTTATTGATATATTGCACATTTATCTAATGCAGGAGTGTTCTTTTCATTTGTGCTTTATCTTGTCTGTAACAAATCCAATAACAAGATCAACTCAATTCAAATTCAAACGACAAATCTATTTCACTAACTCGTAATTAGAATTACAAAGGAATTTAAAAACTAAATAGAAATTGAAAAACTCAAACTCGTACCAACTTTTTTTTTTTACTATACTTTTTAAATTTATTTTTCATCAAAAAATTGTCTTCCGAAAGTCCATTACGGAATAAAATAAGGGGAATTTTTCAAAATAACAATATTTTGACATTTAATAGGATCCCTTAGCAATACTTTTAATATTTATTATAAATGATAATATTTTAGTTTGTTATGGGTTAATTTATGTATTTTCTTTTCTTTATTTAATTTAACATAATGTATTAAGAAATAACAAACTAGAGAAAAGCAAAGGGGGGGGGGGAGATATTTCAAATTAGATTAATGGCTGAATTTTTATTTTTTTTTTACAAAAGATTATGAGACCTAAAATAGGTAATCTCAACAATATTTTGACATTTAATAGGATCCCTTAGCAATACTTTTAATATTTATTATAAATGATAATATTTTAGTTTGTTATGGGTTAATTTATGTATTTTCTTTTTTTATTAATTTAACATAATGTATTAAGAAATAACAAACTAGAGAAAAGCAAAGGGGGGGGGGGAGATATTTCAAATTAGATTAAGTGGCTGAAATTATTTTTTTTTTACAAAAGATTATGAGACCTAAAATAGGTAATCTCTTTCTTCTTCCTAAAGACCATTATTTGTCTGTCTTTCAAAACTAGTTATTGTTATGAAATTTTATGATAATACCTTGGAGTTTTATCTATTAAAAAAATTGATTTTTGAAAATTAAAATTTGAACACTTATAGTTTTATATATTATTTGGCATACTTTTTCTCATAGCGTATTTATTTATTTACCAAAATTTTGTATCCTTTAATTCTTAAATTGATTCATTCCAATATATATGTCATTTGTATTTGTATTTCATTTTAGTTTTCATGTTGCATTTTTATATGTTATTTGACATACTTTTCTCACAATGTATTTATTTATTTACCAGAATTTGTATCCTTTCTTAAATCGTATTCATTCCAATATGTATGTCATTTGTATTTATATTCATTCTAGTTTCATGTTTATTTTTGTATAATTAAATTGGTATTTCTTATTAGTTGGTATTCATTTCAATAGGTGTCAAATGAATCTGTAGTTATTTAAGAAACATATACTTTTTTTTTTTAATGTGTATTATATTTTTCTCTTCAAAATTATGTTTTCTTTCCTAAGTCGTATTCATTCTAATAGAATTATTATTTGTATTTGTATTCATTCTACTTTTTATATTGTATATTGTATAATGATATAAATGTATGCAACACCATATTAAAAATTGTGTTCAAATATTAAAATATATTCAACATCAAACAAAATAAACATATATATGNTTGTGTTTTACTGAGTTCAGGGATTCAGATGACAAAAGAGCAAGTAGAAGTGTTCAAAATACAAACGCATACAAGTATAAGGGTCCACAAGACCATTTCGCCTTAATTGTTTGCCAACTTGAATTTAGAGTGATTAATCGGTTTTATTAGATAAAATTTAAAATCTATTTGAAACCATTTTAAAATCGGTTTGCAGATTTTTAATGTATTATATTTTATGACTTAATCAAAGTACTGGTGTCATAAGGCAAAATTAGAGAAGAATCTCTCAAATGTCGAGGCAAGCAAAGAGCAATGAAGAAATGAAAGTATTCATTCATAATCTATATTCAAAGCACAAAGTACGAACTAACACTTTTATTTTCTTTCTTCTCGTGAATATGTAATTTTCAAAGGATTATGTGTTATTTTTTTGTATTTTTTTTTTTGGAAAATTATATAAAAATTTGTCTTCATGATAAGGTACATTTTATACTTAGCATATTTTATCTAAAAATACTTAATGTATACAACATGCAATATTTTAAATCTAATTGCAATACAATATTAATGAGGGAAATATGAACTTGATTAGTATTCATTTAGTTGTGTAAAAATTGTTCATATATCTACTAAAAAATGTAGTTACTTGAATGTTTTTCTTTAATTCTTATAAATAAGATAAAATGTTTGATTGATTAAAGTTTATGATTGGTCTAATTTCCTTTATTGATTATCATTAGTTACAAAAAGAATTGATGTGTGTGGTTTGATCAACATAGCTTTTTGAAGGGTTGACGCGAGAAACAATCAAAGTAGTTTAAAATTACTATTTGAATTCTATATAGACACTAGAAAAAGAACAATAATTCGATACATTATAGTAATAAATGCATATAAGAGGATAATAGATATTTGTTAAATTTGTAAAATAAAAAAAATAAAAAAGATAAAATAAATATATGTATATAACAAATTTAGTAATAAACCAAGTGTATACATTAATTTACTATCAACTATTTATAATCTACCCAGATGCTAAATATACTAATATTTTTTCATATAAAATTTATAATATTATTTTATAATAAATTTAATTTTGAAATTGTTCAATAAATCTATTATTGTATTTATCAAATAACCTCGCATCGCGCGAGTACGCATAATAATTACATATAATAGAATTAAATAATAAATTGATATTTTAATTTTAAAATAGTTTCTAATTTGTTATGTTTGCCTTAAATTGATTCTTTTACCCTTTTTGAAAAAAACAAATCGCGTCATTTTATAATCATAGTTAGTTATCTATTTAATTGAATTTCTCAATACATTTTCTATATTATATTATTAAAATAAATGAGTCATCAACCAAAAAACATATGGTATACATAAATATAAATATATGATAATAATATATAATGGTAATAGTAATAGTAATAGTAATAATAATAATAATAATAACAACAACAATAATTATAATTTTATTTTAATAATACTAATAATACTAATAATAATAATATTACCAACTGTAAATAACAATAATAATAAAATCATTTAATTTATCTTTTTCTTATAAATTATGAATTATTAACTACATGTAATTATATCAAATATTAAATTATAATTTAAAATACAAGTTAGAAATTTAAATTATTTTTAAATTTAATGTGACCAATTTTAAAAACCTTATGAAAAAGGATTTAAAAAAAAAACAAAAAATAAAAATAAAAAAAAATATATATCTACAACTTAGTCCACGTTAATTTTTTATATAATAAAAGATAGTCAAAATTTGTTTAACAAAATAAATTTAAAATATATAAAAAAAAGTGAAAATAAAAAATAAATCAATGGTGTTGTAAAATAATTGGAGTGTCATGTGGAATATGACATCACTAATGACCATGTATGCATTAGTGATGTGGAATATGACATCACTAATGACCATGTATGCATTAATGTATGGCTATAAATAGCCACTATATGAAACATATAAACACACTTTGAAAGAATATATCTTCTAAAATTTTCTTTCTTTTAGAATTTTAGTAAGTTCTTTTATAACAAGAATTTTAGTAAGTTCTTTTATAACACGTTATCAGCACGAGTCTCTGCCAGTTCAAGTAAAGATTTTTAAAGCCTCGGAGGTATAAATTTCCTTTTCTTAATAATGTCTAATCTCTCTAAACTTGAATTTCTTGCTCTAGACATATCGGGAAAAAGCTATCTATCATGGGTACTCGATGCGGAAATTCATCTTAATGCGATGGATCTAGCAGACACCATCCAAGAAAATAATCAAGAATCGAATCAAAACCGTTCCAGGCGATGATATTTCTCCGTCATCACCTTGATGAAGGTTTGAAAATGGAATATCTCACTGTTAAGGATCCTCTGGTATTGTGGAACAATTTAAAAGATAGATATGACCACCTGAAGTTGGTCGTCCTTCCACAGGCACGTTATGACTGGATCCACTTGAGACTTCAAGATTTTAAATCTATCAGTGAGTATAATTCTTCCATGTTTAAAATTATCTCACAATTAAAATTATGTGGAGAAAATATCACTGACCATGATATGTTGGAGAAAACATTTTCCACTTTTCCTGCCTCAAGTATGCTTCTGCAGCAGCAATACCGAGAAATGGGATTTAAAAAATATTCCGAATTAATTTCACATCTCCTTGTTGCTGAACAACATAATGACTTACTGATGAAAAACCATGAAAGTCGACCTACTGGCTCTATGCCATTTCCTGAAGTAAATACGGTAAATTTTCACCAATCTAGGCGTGAAAAAGGTCGTGGCCCCAGTCGTGGCCGTGGTCGTGGTCGAGGAAGAAATTTCAATCATGGTTATCGTCTTGCACTAAATAATAACCTTCAACACCAGCAGTGTAAAAAGAAGAATGAAAAACATGATGTAGTGCAGAAGAAAAATTCAGACAACAAATGTTATCGATGTGGAGGAAAAGGACATTGGTCACGTACCTGTCGTACGCCAAGGCACCTGGTTGTGCTATATCAAGCTTCCCTGAAGGAGGTGAAAAATAACGCTGAAGCCAACTTTATCTCGGAAGATACTGTTGAACCCATGCATCTAGATGTAGCGGATTTCTTTGAGAATCCCGAAGGAAAGATAGATCACCTGATAGGTGATGGATCTATGATAATGTAAATATGTTTCATTTTCGTCGTTTGTATGAACTAGTATGAATGTGTTTTCCTAGACTTGTAAAATAACTAAAAGGTTATGTAATGTTTTTGTTTAGTAATAATAATATAATGTTTATTTCGTTTATATCTTTTATCTTGAAGAATATATGGATACCTCAATGATCAATCATGAAGATATTTGTGTAATTGATAGTGGAACAACGCACGCCATATTCAAAGATGAGAAATACTTCTCCTACTTGCTTAGAAGAAAAGCAAATGTTACTACAATTTCTGGTAGTTCAAACTTAATAGAAGGCTCCGGAAGAGCTACTATATTTCTGCCTAAGGGAACAAAACTCGTCATAGAAGATGCTTTGTTCTCTTCTAAATCCCCAAGAAACCTGTTAAGTTTTAAAGATATTCGCCGAAATGGATATCATGTTGAGACAATAAATGAAATGAATGTTGAATACCTTGGTATTACCAAGATTGTCTCAGACCAGAAATATATGTTGGAGAAATTATCAACTTTATCTTCTGGCCTATATTATGCAAAAATAAGTACGATTGAAGCACACTCTATCGTAAACCAGAAGTTTACTGACTTAAAGACTTTTGTGCTTTGGCATGACCGAATAGGTCATCCTGGATCAATAATGATGAGACGAATCATTGAAAACTCAAATGGACATCCATTAAAGAACCTGAAGATTCTTACAAATGATGAGTTTTCATGTGCTGCTTGTTGCCAAGGCAAATTGATTATTAGGCCATCACCAATGAAGGTTAACATTGAATCCCCTCAATTTTTAGAACGAATACATGGGGATATTTGTGGACCTATTCACCCATCTAGTGGGTCGTTTAGATATTTTATGGTCCTAATAGACGCATCTTCAAGATGGTCTCATGTGTGCCTCTTATCATCTCGCAACCTGGCGTTTGCAAAATTATTGGCACAAATAATACGATTAAGAGCGCAATTTCCAGATTATCCCATTAAGACAATTCGCCTCGATAATGCTGGCGAATTCACATCCCAAGCTTTTGATGCTTATTGCGTATCAGTAGGGATAAAAGTTGAACATCCTGTAGCTCATGTTCATACTCAAAATGGCCTTGCTGAGTCATTTATTAAGCGTTTACAATTGATAGCAAGACCTCTACTTATGAAAAGTGAGTTTCCTACTACTGTTTGGGGTCATGCTATCTTACATGCAGCATCACTTGTTCGTCTCAGACCGACTCATTATAATAAATACTCCCCATCACAATTAGTGTTTGGCCATGAACCAAATATTGCTCATCTTCGAATTTTTGGATGTGCTGTATATGTGCCTGTAGCACCACCTCAGCGCACCAAGATGGGCCCTCAAAGAAGGTTAGGCATATATGTTGGGTTTGATTCACCCTCAATAATTCGCTACCTTGAGCCATTGACGGGAGATTTATTTACTGCAAGATTTGCAGATTGTCGATTTGATGAAACAAATTTTCCGCAATTAGGGGGAGAGAAAAAGAAACTTAAAAGTGAAATTGCATGGAAAGTTTCATCATTATCTCATTTTGATCCACGCTCCCCTGTGTGTGAACAAGAGGTCCAGAAGATCATCCATTTGCAAAACATAGCAAATCAAATGCCAGACGCATTTACTGATTCAAAAAGGATAACAAAATCACATATTCCTGCAGTAAATGTGCCTATCCGAATCGACGTCCCAAAAGGACCATCTACAAGTGTCATAGCTTCTGAATCACAAATACGCCTGAAGCGTGGTAGACCATTGGGTTCAAAAGATAAGAATCCTAGAAAAAGAAGTACAAAAAATGACACTACAAAAGAATTTCACGAAGAAATTCAAAATCTGATTGATCCTGATATTCCTGAAGAGATCAGTGAACCCGAGACTCAAGTAAATGAAGAACTCTCAATAAGTTCTACAGGTGATGAGATAAGTTTAGATCGATCAAAAATCATAGTGGATAATGTTTTCGCATATAATGTTGCACTTAACATTATGAAAGGAAATGAGGATCTTGAACCTCTATCTGTCGAAGAATGTCGACAAAGATGTGATTGGCCAAAATGGCAAGAAGCAATTCAATCAGAATTAAATTCACTTGCTAAGCGTGAGGTTTTTGGACCAGTAGTCCAAACGCCTAGTGATGTTAAATCAATTGGCTATAAATGGGTCTTTGTACGAAAAAGAAATGAGAGAAATGAGATTGTAAGATACAAGGCACGCCTTGTGGCACAAGGATTCTCTCAACGACCTGGTGTCGACTATGAAGAAACATATTCACCTGTTATGGATGCAATAACTTTTCGATATCTCATCGGCTTAGCTGTACATGAAAATCTTGAAATTCATCAAATGGATGTGGTTACAGCTTACCTTTACGGTTCACTAGATAATAAAATTTATATGAAAGTTCCGGAAGGACTTAAAATGCCTGAAGCATATAAATCTCGGGAAATGTATTCAATCAGATTACAAAAGTCATTATATGGCTTAAAACAATCAGGGCGCATGTGGTATAATCGCCTTAGTGAGTACTTGATAAAACAAGGTTATATAAACGATGCCATTTGTCCTTGTATATTTATTAAGAAAACAACATTGGGTTTTGTTATTCTTGCTGTTTATGTTGATGACATTAATCTCATTGGAACTCCAGAAGAGGTTCAAAAGGCAATTGAATATCTAAAGAAAGAATTTGAGATGAAAGACCTTGGAAAGACAAAAATTTGTCTTGGACTACAAATAGAATATTTAGTAGACGGGGTCTTCATCCATCAATCTGCCTATACTGAGAAAATCTTGAAACGATTTTACATGGACAAAGCACATCCATTAAGTACTCCAATGGTTGTCCGATCACTTGAAGTGAGTAAGGATCCATTCCGACCTCAAGAAGAAAATGAGGAACCTCTTGGTCCAGAAGTACCTTATCTCAGTGCAATTGGGGCACTTATGTATCTTGCTAATGCTACGAGACCCGACATAGCATTTTCTGTTAATTTATTAGCAAGATATAGTTCTTCCCCTACACGAAGACATTGGAATGGAGTTAAACATATATTGCGATATCTAAGGGGAACTAGTGATATGGGTCTGTTTTATTCTAACAAAGATAGTGCAGATCTTGTTGGTCATGCAGATGCAGGTTATTTATCTGACCCACATAAAGCTCGATCACAAACAGGCTATCTGTTCACATACGGAGGTACTGCTATATCATGGCGATCTACGAAGCAGTCTATTGTCGCTACTTCTTCAAATCATGCTGAGATAATAGCCATTCATGAAGCAAGTAGAGAATGTGTATGGTTAAGATCAGTAATACATTTTATCAAAGAAAGATGTGGTTTGAAGTGTGACGTCAAGATACCCACAATACTCTTTGAAGACAATGCTGCATGCATAGCTCAATTAAGAGGAGGCTTTATAAAAGGAGATAGAACGAAACACATTTCACCAAAATTGTTCTTCACACATGATCTCCAGAAGAATGGTGATATTGATGTGCGACAAATTCGTTCAAGTGATAATCCAGCAGATCTATTTACCAAATCTTTACCAGCCTCAACTCTTGAGAAGATGGTTCACAAAATTGGAATGCGAAAACTTAACCATCTGAATCGTGGTTTTTATCAGGGGGAGTAAAATACGCATTGTACTCTTTTTTCCTTAGTCTAGGTTTTATCCCACTGGGTTTTCCTAGAAAGGTTTTTAATGAGGCAGCAAATAATGCGTATTATGTATATCTATGTACTTTCTTTTACATAGATATCCAAGGGGGAGTGTTGTAAAATAATTGGAGTGTCATGTGGAATATGACATCACTAATGACCATGTATGCATTAGTGATGTGGAATATGACATCACTAATGACCATGTATGCATTAATGTATGGCTATAAATAGCCACTATATGAAACATATAAACACACTTTGAAAGAATATATCTTCTAAAATTTTCTTTCTTTTAGAATTTTAGTAAGTTCTTTTATAACAAGAATTTTAGTAAGTTCTTTTATAACAAATGGAAATATGTAACCACTTTTTACTTTTGAATTTGTATAAAAAGGCAACCATCTATCCATATTCATTTATTTCTTCCTTCTATAAAATATGTTATTTTTTTCCAGTATGTTTTTAAATTTTGTGTTGGTATCTTTTCTATAAACTAAATATTAAATTGTATATTTTTCTTGATTCTATGTTGATCTTCTCCAGTGTTGTAATATTTTTTCTTTTTGATTTAATCAAACATAATTTTCAAAATCGCTATTTTTTTTGTTGATTCAGACCGTAGTTTAAGGCAATTTTAAGTACATAGAGTTTTTACTGCTTAAGATTTTTTTTAAAGAAACATATAATCAATAATAATAATCATTATTATCTATCTACATATATTAGAAGAAGCAAAAATTGTCACACGTTAGCATCACATAATTTCTTAAATTTCTATACTATTAAAATTAATTATATGTGTTAATTTAAATAATATATTACAATTTATAAACTAAATTAAAATTTTAAAGAAGTACTAAAAATTAACATGATATATTTCATAGTAACGTTATGTAATTTTAAATCTTTATTTAACTGATATGCAAAATTGTAAACAATTTACCCTAATTAACTTCAATTAAAAATAAATATTCTATAAATATTTTAAAAAATTTACAGAAGATTTATTTTAGAAACTTCTATAGTTTATATTATTATTTTCAATCTTATAAATTTTTTTACCAAGTACTATTTAAATTTAAATTGGATGTTTTTAACATGCCCAATATAATATATCAAAAAAATAATATATTAAAAAAATGAGCTTTATAGGTTGGTGTTTTGCAATTTCTTAATAAAGAAAAACCGATCTGTAGAGATTTTCCGCAAATTTTTTGGCATTGGAAAAATGACTTCAAGAGATCAATTCGATAAAAATAATAATTTAAATAATTGATTTTTATCACTTTTGGTAGACATTTTATATTTCTTCGGGCAAATTAATGTTTGATCGGGGTAAGTTAAAATAATTTAATTGGATCTCTTTTTTCCCCGCAAATTTATCAGTAGATGTCTTTTACTAAACATAAAAAATATCAATAGAGATAAGTGCAAGCAAGGGGGGCTAGGCCTAACCAGTGGCGTAGGCAGAAAATTTGTGAAGGGTGTCCAAAGTAAAGCCAAAATAGAAAGGAAAAAAAATGTAACCATGGAGATTTGAACGTTAGTGCCAAACACTCTTTTGCACACTATTGCCACTAAGCTAGTGCTTTATACCTGAAAAATTATTCCGTTTTTAATTAAGTAACTGTTTTAAATCAATTAAATATGAGTGATGGATTGAATTGTAGTAGGGGTGTCAAAAGTGAACCCAAATATAGGTAATCCGTCCAACTCGCCCTGAATTTTAAGGGTTGGGCTCAAGATAATTTGAATTGGGTTCATTCTCAATCAATTCAAGTTTAACCCATTTGAAGAGAATTCTCAATTGAGCCCAATTCAATCTCCAATTTCAACCCGTTTTAAAACATTTTATTAAGATATGTTGCTATATTGAAGGTATGAATTATTATCTTTTTAACATCTTTTAGGATTTATCTATCCATTTGTTACTCTTTTAACAAAAATTTCTTGAGCGGGAATTCAAATTGTGATTATAAAAGTTAAATATCAATATGTTAAATTATTGAGATTAATTTTGTCAAATTGGGCGTATCAAGACCAACCCATTTTTTAGCCCATTCAAGCCCAACCCATTTGAGCCCAAAGTAAACTTGGACGGGTCAAGACCCAACCCGATTCTCTATTGAACCCATTTTAATATTTTCATTTTATAAAAATAACACCAGATGCACATTTAAGGCTATATATATCAAGTTATAAACATATTTTTAAAAAATTCTTACTTATAGCAGATTATTTTCGAGTTATAGCATATCAATTAAAATTAAATTTAATTAAAAATTAATTATAATCTAATTTAAATACTAATTAATCTGTTTAATTTTTTTATTTTATTATTACAGTTACCTTTTTAAAAACCACCTCTTTAAATTTTTAGTTTATTAATTATATATTTTTACAGTTACCTTTTTAAAACTAAATATTCAGTTTATATATTTGTAGGGATTTAGATTTATCATGTTCCTTATTTACCGTTACCCAATCACCCATACCCCAATCACAGCCCACCCCATCACAAGTCAATCGGAGGTTACACGCAAATCTATAAAAATAGAAAAAAACTTATAGCTTTCTCAAACACTGCAGAAGAAAAATCTTTATCATATTTCTATAAACATACATAAACACTACAATACAATTTTAAGCACGAGAACTTAGATGGGTCTATCTTGAGAAGGTAGCATAACTACATAAGAGTAGGATTAAAAATATCCCCTCTATGCAATCATTTCGAAATGGAGAAAAAACTAATGCTCTACACTGAAAGTATAACTATACTGCAAACCTGCAATTGCTATTGCACCAAATAAAAGTTACCAGAAAGGCAGAGATAATGGTTGTAATAGATGCTCCAATGAAACCTTCTCAAGTTTTCTTAGGGGACAATTTGATCAAAGGAGTTCGCCCAAAGAAGAATCCGAAAAAAATAGGCAGCTATATCATTGATCACAATGAGCGAAGCTAGAAGCAGGAAGCTGCATAAAGTTAATCTGTGTTTGAAGTTCCATATCTATGTTCAATTTATTGCATGATTAAAGCCAAATCAAAATAAAAATGTATGTTCCCCAGAACTAAAAGAGGTTCACCAAGGATTTCTACTAGATATTTACCAAGACGAAAGGAATTTGGATTGGCATCAAAGCAGACCTTTTTTATGACTGTGGTGTCCGTTCAGCTTTCGCGCACCTTCTACCTTTTTTTGGACTACATGTTTTTTTAACTCTTGAACAATTTGTTTATGTTTAAGTATTTCATTATTTTTCAATATCATATGTTTTTTTCCAGTTATTCCATCTTCATATGAATTACAGATTGGTTTATATAGTTTATGGATACTAGTACTATACATAAATCATACCATCTGCACTCAATAATTCAAAGTAGCACTTTCATTTCAAAATGCACCATTTAATGGATGAAATTTGTATCAAATATGATTAAAATATGTATGAATCTTTCTTCAATTATTGATTATTTTAATTTCATGATACTATATATCAATGGGTTGTCAATGTACGCTTATTTTGGATGAAATATGTATGAAGTTTGATTACTACTTGTATGAACATGACATCACATTTTTTATTTATTATCTTTTTAGTATGAAAAATATCATACATTCAATTTATACTTTTTTGAAAATACATGTATGAATATGTATTTTCAATTGTTGATTATTTTATTTTCAGGATACTTTCAATATATATAGTTCATATCATATGGATTCACTATTTTTAACATATTTTAACTAGGGATTCATTGTACCATTGATATTTAAAAATAGTGTATCCATTTGTATGAACTTTGTATGAACTATGTATGATTTTTGTATGAACTATGTACGGATTTTGATTAATACTTGTATGAAAATGGTTGAAATAAAATAAAGTTAGTATTGAAATAAAACTTGAATAAAATTGATATAAGGTATGTTTCAATGTTATTTATAGTTGGACAATATCAGAAACCACAATTACTCAAATATTAATGATACCAAATACACTCCACAAAACAAAACATGTGTCTAATAGACAAAATAACATAAAAATTGTGTAACAAAAAGTAAAAAACAAGAAAACTTTTTTTTGCACAGGATAATTTGAACATGTCTTCCTGTTGTGTCCATCTTGATGACATCTACTGCAAGTAATCTTTGACCTTTTGAATTTCACATCAGCAAAACTCATTCAACGTTCAAGTTGCGGTCTTCCCACTGATCTCTTTGGACCCGGTGACATCAATTTAGGCTCTAAAATATAACTTGGTATATCCGTACTCTCGCAGAGGATAGGTTCAACGGGGATGACATTATGCATCTTTGAAATTCTTCAGGCTATAAAAAGCAGAACAGAAATCTGCTTCATGCAATTTCCTGTATCTAAGAACTGCAATTACATGACCAACAAGAATACAAAACAATTAATACAAATCAGAAGTTCATACATTCAGAACTCATACAAACAAAATAATATGTGACATTTCATACCCAATTATTACACATTAAATACCCACTTTATACATAATTAATATAACTCTCATCATCCTGTACCACACCGAAATTGCTCTTTAAAACATACTTCCTACCAAAAGGATACAAACTTCACACACACTTCATACACAATAAAACTTTTCTCATCTTGTACCATACAGAAACTGTTAATCAAAACATACTTCATACAAAAAGAAATTTCACAATTCCATCATCAAAAACATACAAAATAATGCTCTTCAAAACAAAATTCATACAAACAAAAAACTCACACTCCATACACATTCAATACAAATGTCATACAACAAAGATCCACCACGTTATAAATAATTATTTCTTGCTCGTTACTAAACACACTGTAATATCAATTTCGTTGACTTTTTTTACTAGTAAATTAACTAATCATTATTCATTTTTTTTATTTTTTCAGAAAACACTGTTCCATGCTATTGCAAATATGGTACCTACCAAAAAACGATGTGAAACAAAAAAACACCATTAAATGTATAATGAAGAAAATTATCAAAAACAAACCAACAAACTATAATAAATACCAACATGACGGATTCCACCTTCCACCATGTTTAATTAATATGAATATGTTGTTGTCCATCACAATAAATCACGTTTTTTTCACAGCAAAATATCGTCAATCACTAAAAAAAATATGAAAATGCAGTCTGCAAAAAAGAGAGAGAAACACGATAGAGGAAAAAAATAACAGATTTTAATTTGATTTCAATTTAATTGAGCGTTTTAAGGAATCAAATAAGAATTTAATTTGATTTCAACTTAATTGAGCGTTTTAAGAAAACATTTGTTTTTGAATTCCTTAATATGTGCTAATTAGTTATTATCTATTATTAAATGAAATCATTTTAAATCACATGAATCGTGCATTTTTCCATTTAAAAACAGAAATGTTATTTTTCTTTTTTTCCTTTTTTTTTTAAAAAAATAAATGTTTTCAATTATTTAAAATCAACCTTTAATTTATAACAATATGCTATAACTTGATATATTAAATGTTATATATTGAAAGTCAAGCTCTAATGCTATATCTTGAGAATATTACTATAAAAATGCTATATACCTAATTTTCACATTCATTTTTAACCCAGCCCGTCCATTTGACATCCCTAGGTTGTAGCATCATGAATGGGAGTTAAAATATATAAAATATTGATGCTAAGATTCGAATTTGGGTATTGTGTACGAATTGACTCTTTCACCACTGAGCTACGACTCATTATTATTTTTGAGGGTGTCCAAAACACTTAATATATCAATGTAAAGTAAGATTTGGCCTATATATATAACGAAATTTTCCGACGAAATTGGACACCCCGGAGCAACTGTAGCTCCGCCCTTGGAGCTAACCTTACTAATCCTAATGAAGTACCTAACGTCTACTACCTAACAAGCATGAAGAAAATAAAAATTAAAGAGAATTAAGTATTTTCTGATCACCACAGAGTTTGTAATACACTCCATGATGATATTACAAACGACGGTGCTTAAATAATGTAAAAACATGCCAATCAAGAAGAAAGTTAAGTTATCAGCCTCAAACATTCTATTACAAACGCATGGATTAAAAAAGATTGATTGCCCAACAAAAGTAAGTTAAATAATTTTTCTCTTGTCTTCTTCTTCAAACCTATCCAACAACACTTGATCATTCATATTTTCTTGATGTATTTATTGAATCTTGTTGAACCTATTGATACTGTCAAATGATTTTGTTCTTCCTGTCGCATCGATAGATGCCTTGGAACAAACTCCTTAGTCAATTTACCGTCTCAACTATGTTGTCTTTCATATGTCTTCTTTTTGCTTTTGTTGCTTTCACTTCTTTGTTTCCTAGGTGATATATCTCCTTCCCTAGCCACTCTGTCAAATCACATGTCCAATATATCTTCCTCATCTTCATCAAGGATATCCTCGCCCAAATCAATTGTATTTGACACTTAGACCCTTTGACTCATTCTTCTTTGCAATCACACATTTAGCGCACAAATACGGGTGTTTCGAGACTTAATTTGCTATTCAAAATAGATAGTGAGACCTGCTTTTCTTGGATTAAATTGTTGTCATTTTCTGTTAACTTTACTTGCTTTTCAATGGTCTTCGATAAAGTATCAAAGCTATTCGAACATAATAGGTCTCTTGAAGCATTGCTAATGTGTTGTTTCTTCTTAATGTCATGAAAATTATCAGTCGCACCCTTTTCACTATATGAGAAATTATTTTGACTAGTCGGGGAAAGACTGCAATTACTAGTTGAATTTTTGTGTGCAACCCGTGTCCAACTTTTAGTTGCATTCTTGATTTCAACTTGTAATAATTTAATTGGATCAATAATAAAATATCGTATATATATATTTTTTAAAATTCAGTCTAAGGACATATATAACACTACAAAAGGAACTTAATTACCAACAAAAAAATTTGTTGGTAAATTGATCAAATCGATTGGCAAATTGAGTTACCAATCAAATGCCAACTTATATTAATCCGTTGCTAAAAAGCTCGTCGGTAAATATTACCAACTGATTTTAATTTGTTGGTAAACTTACCAACCAAAAAATCAGTTGGTAAACACCCAAAGATGTTGTTACAAAATTTTGAAATATGGCCCTGAAATTTCCGTTGGTAAATTTACCAACTAATTTTTGGTTAGTATATCGTTAGTACATTTACTAACGAATTGAAAAGGAGTTAGTAAATTATTTTCTTCATTTTTCGATTCATACATTGGTAATTGGTTGGTAATTTTAGTAACAAAAAACTTGTGTTGGTAATTTATCATAAATTTTAAATACTTTTTTTATTTTTTTTTTATTTTCCATCCGGTGTTCGGTACCCACATTGGACCCGACTAAATCTGGATCACACTGAAAAGTCCCACATTGGATGGTAAAGCACTCCCTAACAAAGATAATTATGTACCCAACGGGAATCGAACCTAAGACCTCTTGATTAAAGATGTAGGATTACTTACCACTACACCACAACCCTTGTTTGTAATAAATTTACAATACTTTAGTATGAATTTATTTTTCTTATAAATTTACTACTGATTGTTAGTTTATTGATAATATATATTCAAGTTCAATGTTAGCTTAATAATTATTGATAATATGTTCAAAATATTATTAACCGAATAATTATTAGTAAAATAATTTATTGCATTTAAAAATCTAAGAACACGAATATAAATCCAAAAATATTAATCAATTTTATAAATCATATTTGAATGAAATAATGCAAAATCTATGATAACAAGTTAAATTAATCTCAATATGATATATATCATTATATAAAAAAAAATTAATTTGAGCACGTTTACAAAAAATATTGACCAAGTATAAATTTTGGCCAAAAATTAAAACGCCTAACAATACAAACTGAAAATGGAAGTCTCAAAACCTGAAACAACCATATTGTTAGATATAAAAATGACCTTTTGAAGCTAATCGAACTGACAAAATTTTCATCAGAGCACATTTACAAAAAATTCTAAGCAAAATCAAATTTTTGCCAAAAGTTAAAAGTTAAATCGCCTAACGGTACAAGCTGAATATGAAAACCTCAAAACCCAAATCAGCCATCCTATAAAGCGAAAATGACCTTCCATAACTAACCGCGCTGACGAAATTTAAATTTAAGCATGTTTCCCAAAAAAATTGACCTAATTCAAATTTTAGCCAAAAGTTAAAAGTTAAAACGCTTAACGACACAAACTGAAAATAAGTCTCAAATCCCGAACCAACCATCCTATGAGATCAAAACTGAACTTATATGGCTAACTGTGGTGACAAAATTTCAATTCGAGCACGATACAAAATATTGACTAAAGTGAAATTTTGGCCAAAACTTAAAAGTTAAAATGTCTAACGACATAAACTAAAAACGGAAGCCTCAAAATTCGAACCCCTATCTTATTACATCAAAAATAATTTTACGCATCTAACTGTCTTATCTGGGTACGTTATCAAATATATTGACCAAAGTTAAATTTTTGCTAAAATTTATATGTTAAACACCTTACGCCACGCATTAAAAATGAAAGCCTCAAAACTCAAACCAACCATCCTACTAGATAAAAAATGACCTTTGGAGTTAATTACGCTAACGAAATTCTCATCTGAGAACGTTCACAAAACATTGACCAAAGTCAAATTTTGGCCTAAACATAAAATTTAAAACACATAACGACATAAACAAAAATGAAAGCCTCAAAACATGAACCAACCTTCCCGTTAGAAAAAAAATGACCTTTCGAAGCTAATGACACTGACGGAGTTTTAATCTGAGCACGTTTACAAAAAATATTCAACAAAGTCAAGTTTTGATTAAAATTCAAAAGTTAAAATGCCTAATGACACAAATTAAATATGAAAGCCTCAACACTAGACGCTGATTTACCAAAAAAATTAACTTCAATTGATATTTACCAACTATTAAAATATAAGTTAGTAATTAATAATTTACCAATAAATTTTATCAGAGTTGGTAATAGTTACTATTCAACTAAACATTCATATGTAATATTATCAACTAATAATTAATATGTTGGTAAATTTTACCAATGGATTAGTGATCGGTTGATATATTACCAACTATTTTAATGATTTTAGTAATTTACTAACTATAATCTTTATTCGCCGGTAAAATTTTCAACTAATTTGATATTGGTTGGCAAGTTTACCAACAAATTACATTTTGTTACTAATTTACCAACACATTTATATTTGGTTGGTAAATTTAGCAACACAATCTTGTCATTGGTAAATGTTTGGTTAGTAATTCATTGGTAATATGTTAATAAATTATATAAATAATTTTTTGTCATATACCAACCGATATATACTTTATTTCTGTTGTTAGTAATCTGTTGATAATCCATTGATAGAAGGTTGCTAAATTTGGCGCCATTTTTTCCCGCCGTATTTACCAACTAAAATACTTAGTTAGTAAATTTATGTTGGTAATCTGTTAGAATTTCGTTGTTAAGTTTTGAAATATTATTCGGTTAGAAGTATGTTGATAATTATTATAGAATACTAACCAACTTAAGTTATTAGTAAATATGTTGGCAATTAGATTTTTTTGTAGTGTAATAATAAGAGCAAAAAGTAAAACTAGATAGGTATTCTCAGCAAAATAGGTGAAGGAATCCAAAGATATATGAAGACATTTTACAATAGTCCAAGTGCATTTTTTGTCCTTTTTGTTCCATTATTCAAAGTCATTCACCTATGGTTAAAATATGTACTAAGGAGGAATGCGGGTTACCATTAAATAGGTAGACATGGAAGTTGTCGTAATATGGAGGATAATTTGTGAAGTAGTCAAAAGCAGAAAATGAGCTACCATAGCCTAACAGATTCCATGTCACGGGAATCACTATAGCTATGAAGCTGTAATCCATAAAAAGTGTTCATCTAATAATTCCCTTCCATGATAAAATTATTTTTACAAGAGGAACTTCTATTATTATTCTCATTCATATATTCGTTTCTGTTTTACTTTTATGTGATAAAATTTGAATTAATATAGAGTTTGATAAAAAGAGAATATTTTTGGAATTTATAATCTAAATAAAATTATAAATGTGATTATAAATAATTTATTAAAAGTAAAATAAATATTTCAAAGTTATTGTTACTCCCTCTATCTCTTTCTTTTTTAATCGATTTAAAATAGAATGTCATTTTACTCTAATTGGACTATGGAGACAACTTAAATGTATTTTTTTTCTTTACCGAAATAATTTACTGCTATATAAATATCTAATGATTTTTTATATCGTAAATTTCAAAAGTTTTTTTTTTTTTTTAAAATATGGAGCTAAATCAATTCGTTTAAATATAGAGATGTGTTATTATTCAAAAACTAATTTAAAAAAGTGAATAGTGTAAATTAGGATGGAAAGAGTATTATATTGGTTGTAGCAGTATAAATACCCTGCATGCGATTCCATTTGTTCAATCATCTTTGCAACGATTTGTGTGCTTTAGCTTCCTTACAATAACATGGCTTCTAAAACTAAAGCCTCATTACTTATCCTTTTTCTCTCCATCAATCTCCTTTTCTTCGCCATTGTCACTGCAACTAATACTGATTGTGCCTTCTGTCCTTATCATCCTCCTGGTAGCGGTAGCGGTGGCAGTGGTGGTGGTGGTTCGGGCAGTGGAGGTGGAGGTGGAAGTGGCGGCTCGGGCAGTGGGGGTGGAGGCTCGGGCAGTGGAGGTGGAGGTGGTGGCTCGGGCAGTGGAGGTGGCGGTTCGGGCAGTGGAGGTGGAGGCTCGGGCAGTGGAGGAGGTGGTTCGGGCAGTGGAGGTGGCGGTTCAGGTGGAGGTGGAGGTGGAGGTGGAGGAGGAGGTGGAGGAGGAGGTGGAGGTGGTCAAGTAAGGTGTCCAAGAGATGCTTTGAAACTTGGTGTGTGTGCTAATCTACTTAATTTGGTGAATGTAATAGTCGGGTCTCCACCAACTTTGCCATGCTGCAGTTTGATCCAAGGACTGGCAAATCTAGAGGTGGCAGCTTGTTTGTGCACAGCTATAAGAGCAAACATACTGGGATTAAATCTGAATGTTCCACTCACTCTTAGCCTCATTCTCAACAACTGTGGAATGAATAATAGTGGCTTCACTTGCTAAGGCATTCAGCTCTTTCTTATATCTCTTTATCATTATCATGAATTTCCATGTCTTATCTTATGATAGTTATATTGTTGTAAATAAGCGAATTTGCAACATCAACTTATTATCAAGCAGATTCGTGAACCAGTTGATCATTTTACATTTGTACTCAAAGGTCGTTTTACTACTAGAGAGTATTATATATGGACTGTCTTTTCTATTTCATAATTATATAATAATAAGAATATTTATATTTTGGGTTTCGTTCGACTACTCTTTTAAGTTTTTCTTTATTTGGTCAAAGATAAAAAACGTGCAACACCACCTTGTGCCTACGTACCCCTTATGTAGTTTGAGCTTACTCAATCATTACAAAATGATACTTAGTTTAGGATCTACAAACATTAAGTCACAACTACATGTTTCAGTGGCGACCTTCGAAATTGAATGTTATTTGTGGCAATGTATATATGAGTTCGCCACAAAATGTACACATTGTAGAGACTAAAATCGTCACAAAAAGTAAACCAATATGCCACATATGAAGTTCCACAATATTCCTCTGTCGACATAAATGAATTAACTGTTAATAATCAAAATCTAATGAGTTAAACTAAGGTACAGAGTCTTGACCTTATGCAAATTTTACTGTACCATTATTTCGGTAAATAACTAGTGTAACTTGTATTTCCTAATTTCATTAGAATGATTGTTTTCCTCATTTTTATAAAATTTGTTTTATTTATGTTTTTCAAAATGTCTGACCTACTGAACATACAGATGTTGTAAAACACTTTCTTATGCTGCGTGTTGTTGAAATAAAAAAGTTTCTCACTGATGAAAATCATTTTTATTGTTTACAGCTCTAATATTGCTAGCTAGCAAATTGATCCTTCTACTATAGTTATGCCCGTGACTTAACTGGAATCTGCATGATATATGTTTTAAGCAATGCCCTTTTCCTAATTTTCCACTAATTAAAAAAAATTAACCTCCATCGTAAGTCTCAGCCAGAAAAAAGTTTTCACACGCACATATATTCTATGACTTTAGAATATCTAAAAGTTCAAAGTTCAAAACCTCAAAGCAAAAAACAATAATAAGAGAAGACAATTAGGAAGTAGACAAGACCTAGGTGGGGTTTGTGCGTTCGGACGAATTCACTGTCTTTCAGATAAAGTTTGTTTTTGTATATATGTATATTAACTTGTGAACAAAATTGATTGATTGTTCAGTGGTAAGGAAGAGCAGTGAAAATGTTTTTCACACATTTGTTGTGGGTTCGAACACCTCTCCTTGATTTATTCTAAAATTTAGAACGCCCAAACTACTAATCCTGCCTCGGTCTGGTAGATATCGTTTGTTTTGATATGACAACTAAACTAATATACTCCCTCCGTTTAAAAAAGAATGTCCCTATTTCATTTTTAGTTGTTTTAAAAAAAATGATCCATTCCCTTTTTTGGCAATACTTTAACTTTAACTTTCCATGTGACATGTTTAATACCACAAGATTAAAGGACATTTTGGTAAATTTGGCATAACTTTAATTTAGAACCACAAGATTAAAAAATCTTCTTTCTTTTCTTAAACTCCGTTCCAAATCAAACTAGGTCATCGTTTTTTAAACGGAGAAAGTACTTCACATCATGACCTGCAGGAGTAATTAACGTAATTAGGTTAATTAATGCAACAACCACATCCCGTGATTTTAAATAAGGCTCCTGCTTATATTTCAAAGCTTTGAGCTGTTTGCAACAGATCTAAAATCACAGAATAAATTGCTCACAGATAAAATAATTGATAAACATTATAGGGCACAAATTTATTTATTAGCTTGATGTATTTCTCGAACTAGAACGATTTAAACTTTCTTGAGATTTATTTGATCTCTATTGATTTTTGTGAAAGTTTCATTTATTTTCGGAATATTCGAGTTGTCTTTTGAAAGGAATATAATACCAAAAATAGCTTCAAGAACCCTAACTAAAGTAAAACTCTTAGGATAGAGTCCTACGAAATTTCAATGTGTACATGATCATTTATAAAATGATATTCCATGTTTGAAAGAAGGAAAAAAACAGTAGGCCACAACCCGATCGAACCTACAAATAAAATATACTTCACATCTTGACTAATTAACGTAATTAGGTTATATAATGCAACAACCACATCCCGTGATTCTAAGGCTCCTACTTATATTTCAAAGCTTTGATCATTTATAAAAATGATATTCCATGTTAAAAGAAGAAAAACAAAAACAGTAGAAACCACGTACAATCCGATCGAACCAATAATATTGTTATTTTTTTCTTTTTTCATACTCAACTATAGAATGGAACCGTTGCGAAAGAGAGTAATGACAATGGGTGAGAGTATATTGAGGTCTCAAGTAATTAATATTTTCTTTGTCTCAATTTACGTGACAAGTTGAAATTTTAAGATTCAAACTTTAGAACTTTAGCGTAAATTCAAAAATAAAAACTTGAATATTTTTGAAACAATTTTTTTATATTTGAAAAATACATAATGTTTTCTTAGTATAAATTACAATAATTAGTACTTTTTTCGTTTAAAAAAGATTGTTCTAATTTGACCTGGAATAGAGTTTAAGAAAATATAGAAGACTTTTTAATCTTGTAGTTCTAAATAAAAGTTATGTCAAATGTACCAAAATGCTCTTTAATCTTGTGGTTTTAAACATATCACGTGAAAAGTTAAAGTTAAATTGTTGTAAAAAAAGGAATGAGGTCATTCCTTTTGAAACATACGAAAAAAGAATATGGGACATTCTTTTTTGAACAAAGGGAGTAGTTGTTATATTTTCTTCTTGAGAGCCGAACAATATAAATTTTGACGTACTTTTTCATCATATTGATATGAAAAAGTTATAATTTATAGTACTTTTCGTGTTAATATAATCTAATTTATTATGTTGAAGTACAGTATCTGTTGGGTATGTAGCAAGAATTGATGGAAATAGAGAAAAAGAGAGGACTTTGAAAAGTTGAGAACTTGAAGAGTTGAAAACTTGAAAAATCCTCTTATGCTTTAATGAAAAGGCATTTGTCCCTCATCGGTGGTGGAAAGAAAAATAGGAGAGTTTGAATACAGAAACACTCCTATTAATTGTTAAAAGGGTTGGAAAGAGGGACCCCCCTCGCGCCGTCGTCGCTCGTCTCGGCTTCGGCTTCGGCAAATGTTCGATCGAGAGATTATTTTTTGGACAAATTTTGTTTTAATTATTTAATTATTTATTTATTTAATTAATTAAATGGCCAAAAATATTTTCAATTAATTAGTTGATAACAGAAGTTGAAAAATTATCCGAAATATTTCAACTTTTAAGTTGACTAACCCGACTCGAATTTGCGCGCGACCCGTTTTATTTGAACTTTCCCATTTTATTTAAATTTCCCGCCATGACTGTTCTGAAAGGTTGCAACTTTCAGGAACAGTCAATACCATTTGAAAGGTTGCAAACTTTCATTAATGGTCGTGTGAATTCTGAAAGGGTTGCAACCTTTCGGAACCTATTCTTCTTGCCTATAAATACCATTCATTCTTCAGAATATTTCTTTACGAATTTTCTGATCTTCTTCTTCTCACTACAAGAAAAACTGCCTATAACAAAGGGAAATCTCGTCCCTAAATGTCCATATCTAGTCGCAGATGGCCTATTACGACGGTAAAATGTTGGTCGCCACCCGTCCTAATAAGCTTCTTCGCTAATGGTTAATTGCGACGAGTTGTTACAGCTGGTCGCTAACTGTTATTAGAGACAACATTTTAAACAGTCGCTAATGCACTTCTAGAGACCGTGAATCTCGTTCCAATTAGGAAGTTTTTATATTTGAAAAGTAGCTACCCGCGACCATTATTTTTTTTTTGCGATGAGTGAATATCTGGTCGTAAATAACTCTATCGCGACAACTGAAAACCTCGTCCTAGATTAATATTTAAAGACTTGAATTTGCCTTGTCCAAGATTAACCTTTAGAGACAAGCAATTATCTCGCCCTAGATTAACCTTTAGAGACAAGCAACTAGTTTGTCCGCTAGTTTACCACCAACTGTACATACTCTTTTAATCACTAAACATAATATTTTTATTGATAAAAAGTTCTATACAAAAGGATTATACATATAACTTGAATATTTTTTTTTAAAAAAATCTTTATCAGTTAACATTCTAAGTTATAGTATGTTATCAAGTTCTATACAATGTTATTAGCAAAATAGTAATGAACTTGTGCATGTTCTAAACTTCAATCTTTAAAAATCTGTAAGAAGAAAATTTTGCAAAGATGATAAATACCTATTGGTATATAAAAATATATAAGAATTGACACTAGAAATAGTTAAAGTGCTCACCGAAAAAGAAGTGTAAAATTCATCAATTCGACAGAAACATCAACAAGCTGCAGTAACAAGAGAAAATTAGTAAGAAAGCTTTCAGATATAGTAACTACGCCATGGATTTTCCATATTGAACTACAAGAAGCACTTGATTGAAACCGCAATAAAAACTAATCAAAAATGCACTTGAAACTACGAATTCTCGTTTTCCACAAACATGCCTACAAAGGTCACGTAGATTTGTTTTGCTCATGGATTTTTCTTCTTCTGCAAATGTGAGATCAGGTCTGTGCAACTGCTATTTTATTGTTTCAGGGAGTTTTCACAGGCTTCAGGATTCATTGCTAGCATGACAAAAAGCTCAAAATATTTTTGTGGAGTCAATGGTGGTATCAAGATTACCTCAAAATAGAAGTGTTACAAGTGTGAAATTAAATTTATCTTTGTAGCATTAAAACAACCTGCTGGCAAATTGACAGTTGTTAAATGAGCATTGATAGCTGATTTGGGCTGAAGATATTTGCTAAAGATGATGGTGAAGCTGCTGAAAAATTTTGAGTTGCCAATTTTGAATGGGGCAATGACGATAAAGTTGGTAGGTTGATGTCACCGAACATACTACAATATGAACTAACTTTAGAAAGTGAGGAAAATATAAATTTCGAAGAGTTGAATTATTGTTTTGTGAGTCGTCTAGTAACTTCAACAAGGGGTGATGATTATCAGGTAATTCAAAAATAAATCGAGAAGAGCGTGGTAACAGCGAGACAGTAGCCTAAGATTTTCTAAAGTTCAATAAAGATTGATATAAGCTCCTGGTGGTACTTATATGCTTCACTACTTAAGTTGTACAAAAACATACAGAATTCTTGATAAATAAGCTCTATGTAATACAGACATCTATGGTCAGATAGTTTTGAAGTAGATGTAGTTGTTATCGGGTACTATATTGGGAATGTGCTATTATAGGCCGTGTGATATTGAATTTAGCTCCATCGCATGATGTTCTGTCATTGTGAACAATCTTTGACTAATTATACACATGCAGAAAATGATCAGATAGTGAAGATGAATATAAAGAGAAATTTTAGCAAAACAAACACAAAAGAGAACCAAGAAAAGAAATATCCAGTGTTGCTGAGGGTTGAGGGTCGAACTTGCAGAATGTCGAAGTTGATGTCCTACAGTTTATAATATATAATGAAATTTTATCTTGAGAATGTAAAATGAAACTGAGGCTATAACTGCAAAGCAAACAAATCCACCTCTTTTGAGAAAAATGTCTAATATCTCTTGAAACTTTTAGTATAAAAATATTTGCATCCAAGCTACAACTAAAAAATACTAACTAAATCAAGACAAATCATTCTCAATCACCCATCAGGATTTAGGGGCTTCTATACAGGAGAGTGATTGATTAAGAAATACAAGAACATTTGCAGAATGGTCATAACAGAGGAGCTACAGTGTTTGACTCAAAAGGAAGTTCGCCAAATCAAATATTGGCCAATGCAATTTCAATTTTTTGAGCGAAAAACAATGTCATTTTAATTTTTACCTTACGGAACAATTCCTTCATTCAGCTGCCTGCTGAGCTAGGGTAATATATTATTAATCTGTGATCATCACCTTCTCAAACAATGAGAGACGGAATAAGACACGGTAAATGGTATTTGCATAACATCAAAAATGCGGCAGATGCGAAGCAAATTCTAACAGTTAGATAAACCTGCACTCTGATAGCAGTCATAATATATAAATAATAGACTTTAGGTCTAAGTTCAAAAATAACATTTAACTTATCTAACTCCATTAACAATTAAAATATAATATAATATGGTATTTTGTGGTTTCTTGTCAAAGACAAAGTTAGCTAAGAGGCATCAATATGTATCCCACTGTTTAAATTCCATCAAATTCATAATTTATTTCTCAAAATTTTCAAGGAACACAAAAATATGAGTTTTTCCTTTTGATCTATGTCAAAGCATTTATTTGCAATTCTAATGAAATTACATATTAAGCTAATCAAACAAACAAAATAAAATAGGAGATATACTTTTAAAATCCTCGCAAAAATGGGAAGGCACAAAAACTCACCATCAACAGGCTTTTCCACAAAATGTCTCCAAAAGCAATTCTCATGAACTGATTAGATATAAGTAAACTTGCAAAAGAGGGTCAAACTTGATGACCTACAATCTTTGATTTCTCTATTTTGAGAATGCGTAGATGAAAACTGAAGGTATTAGCACAAGTTTTATCAAGTGAATTGTGATTTGAAGAGCTACTACATCAATATGTGATGAAGTCAATTTACGGTTTCAGTGTATTGAAAATATGAAGCGACTTAATTAAGTGCTTTCTATAGTTAAAATATATGGGATTTTATTTTAAAAAAGAATTTTAACTATTTGGGTAAATTTCTGGCGCCTGATGAGTTTTTGTGAAAATTAAAAATGTTCTTTTTCCCGCTTCTCACTACATTTTTATTTTGGGACCAGTCAGAACTTTCTTTAAGGACAAGATTTTGTACCTTCACTATAACATATATAATTAGGGACGAGAATATAATCCCGTCCTAATACATGTACATTTTGAGACGAGATTATTAACTTGTCCCTAAATGTTGGTCTTAAATAATAGTTTTTCTTGTAGTGTCTTCTTCTGCACACATTTTTCTTCGTGTACTTTCCTGCTGTGGATTAGTTAGCTGACAGTAGAGTTTTTGGTATCTACACTCTGCTGATTAAGATCATTTTACCCTGGGAGGTTATATTCCAAATCAAATCTCGGATACTAGAGGGGAATAATTTCCTTAAGGGGACACTGTGAGTTCAGTGGACTTGATCTTTTTCCGATTTAAAAGGTTTTTTCAGATTCTGGTACGTTTTTACAGATTTTAGTTTTTTGTGAATTAACTTTCTGTTCGTCTCTCTTACTGGTTCTATAAATTTCAGTTACTTCGTGTTTCTAAACAATTTATTAGAATCAGTAATTTCTGGTTTTATAACACAGATTGACAACAATATCTAATTGAAGTACAGTACCTAGATCAAGATTGTCTTGACTTTCAGTTATGTTTATATAGTTGAGTAGTCAGATAAACGCATACGGGATACTCCCTCCGTATAAAAAATGATGACCTAATTTGATTTAGAACGGAGTTTAAGAAAATAAAAAAGATTTTTTAGTTTTGTGGTTCTAAATTAAAGTTATGTCAAATGTATCAAAATGCCCCTTAATCTTATAATCTTAAATATGTCACGTGGAAAGTTAAAGTTAAAATGTTGCTAAAAAAGGAAAGGGGTCATTGTTTTTGAAACAGACTAAAAGAGAAATAGGGTCATTCTTTTATAAACGGAGAGTATGTTTTTAGGTGAAAGTCTGGGTTGTTGGCTTTAAATTTTTTTTTAAAAATGTAAGTTCATTCTGTAGATATGACTTTGATCACGGGAATTTCTAATTAAATACTAGTGGAGACTAAAAAACAATTTAACATTTATCAACAGCCATGGAGCTAGCATGTAATTAGCTTTAACATACTAACTACTAAGTAATTAAATCAAATCCTTAACATTTTCAACACCACGCAAGCCATGCTCTACCAATATTCAAGAAGACAAAATTTTCAATAATTGAATACTTAATATATATTTTATGCTTACGTACAATTAATGTTTATATATTGAAACAATAGCCTTTTTACAAGTATAAATAACCATCGTTGCTAGTACAATTCAACCATCATCTTCAAAATTATAAACTCCTTTATTTTCTCATTAATTCGTATTGATCACCTTATCGACATGGCTTCGAAAAATCAAGCCTCAATTACCCTTTTCTTATCACTCAATCTCCTATTTTTTGCTCTTGTAACTGGAACAGATAATTGTGGCACTTGTGGAAATGGTGGTGGTGGTGGCTCGGGTAACGGTGGTGGGGGAGGACAAGGGAAGTGTCCAAAAGATGCTTTGAAACTTGGGGTATGTGCTAATGTACTTAACTTGGTGAATGTAATTGTCGGGTCTCCTCCAACTTTGCCATGCTGCAGTTTGATCCAGGGACTGACGGACCTAGAGGCCGCGGTTTGCTTGTGCACAGCCATAAGAGCAAACGTGCTGGGAATTAATTTGAACATACCACTCTCTCTAAGCCTCGTACTCAACAACTGTGGAAGGAATCCTCCTACTGGCTTCACTTGTTGAGCAGTATCGCGATCTGATTGATATCGAATTGCTGATGTTGTTAGTGTGTGTGATCATAAATGCTTGCTAATGGCGCGGGTTTTATCAATTAAGTTTCCTTTGTGTTTGTGGAATTTTGGACATCGTTCTCTCGTTCAGTTCAAAATAAGTGAGCTTTGCATATATATATAAATGCAGCTTCATCACTTCACTTTACATAGTCCTGTTATGTTTTTGGACGGTTTCCCTTACAAATGTTTCAATTCAATGAATCGAATGCTTTTTATTCCCTTTACCGTAAACAGAAATTTATAAGTAGAGTTGCAGAAAATTTATTATCCTTCTGTTACAATTTTGACATCACATTTTCACTTTTCTATATTCACTAAATTAATTCCTTTTCCCCTAAGCAGAAATTGGTAATTACAATCAACCCTTATCTTGTTTGAAAATTGTATTGCTCATATAAGATAGGGGTAATTTATAAGTACCCCTCTTGAGCGATTTCACTGATTACCGGTTAAACTAAGATGTGTCATTAGGAATTTGATCATAATTAATGTTGAGGGATATTTATGCATTATGTTGTGAACCGAGTTGGATATGCAAGGTCCTATGGACTAGAATTGGAGCCTAATTTAGTTGGATTATCGGGCTGAGAAAAATGTTGGAGTGTTTTATTTGGGGTTCCCGCCCAATTAGCATTTGGTTAAAAAGGCAAATGAGTTGGAAAGAAGAGTTTGTGCATATTGAAGAAAAATGTTTGTTCGTCCCTTCTTTTAGAATCTAAGCTTCTCATCTCAATTCTTATCTATATCTTAGTTACTTGTTCTTTCAATATTTTCATTGTAATTTAGTTGTTTGAGTATTACAATTATGATTCTAAAGTTGTAATCACATTTCAATTCTCTTATCCGTGGTTCACACTCAACCAAAAGAGGCGGATCACGGGACCCTTCACGAGCCGTGGACCACCCCACGAACCGTGGGAAGGCTCATGTAAGACATACAGTAGAACCTTCCTAGCTCAGGCATCAGACCACGGATCCCTCCACGGGTCGCGATCTTGATGACGGGCCGTGGGAGGGCCCGTGGACCTGAGCCACCAGACCCCAACCCAAATGAAGAACCACGACGACCTTCACGGTTTGTGGTGCTTCACACGGGCCGTGATAAGGCCCGTGGTCGACCCCCTTCCAGAACCAGTAGCCACTGCCAGCAGACCACGACCCAAACGACAGTCTGTGGTCCCAGTGATTGTCTGTCATGACGTCGTGGTCGGCCCCGACAGATTTTTAGTTAAGGGTTGTTTGGTCTTTCCCATATGTATCAGACATCTAAACTACGTCGTTTAATCCCTAACTACATAGTTTTGATTAGTTTAAGCGTAGTAACTTAATCAGATCCTTCCCTAATCGATAATTCTCCAAAATCAATCGATACTAGAACAAAATAGACAACCAAACCCTTCAAGAATGCAACAAGTTTTCTTCAGTTTCACCCTTGAAATCGAAAGATTTATTCATAAAATTCGTCACCATGTATATTAGATTTCACTAGTGGGTTCCTTTCATTCACTAGGTCCTTAGAATTCAATCCGATTCTTGATTCTATATCTCTTGTTAGACTTAGGATTTCTAGAACTTTAGATAATTATTGTGATTTAGCGGTTATATTGTTCTTAATCAGATGATCATATTTTTGTAGTATTATTGCTTAGTTCCTTGCATGAAACTAACCCTAGTTTTGTGGATTCGTTTGTTCATAAATTGTACTAGCTATGTCAGATAACAGATATATATGCCTCAGATTTCAAGTGTTTCATTATCAGTACTTAAATGTATGATTCCCAGTTAGCATGTCAGAATATTGAGCTATTCATTATATATCAGTGTTGTTGTATTGTATATATTTTCAATTGAGAGTAGTCTTAATATCGAATTGAACCATGGTTCAGTTACCTTCGTAGTCCTAGAACTACGTGCCTCGTAGGTTTGTAAGTCCCTTCTGTGGACATCATATTTAGTTATCATGCAAGTCATACCTTTATACCCCTTGAAAGATATATTGGGTCCTCTTGATGGGGCGTATACGTCGAACGCCACGTTTAACTCACGTAGTTTTATGACGGTTATTAGTAGCTCCCACAGTCATACTTTAATGCATTTGACCAGGTCTTTAGTTTATACTTTTATATTCAGTCAGCATGTCACATTAAGGGTTCACTACTTGGTCATTGCATTCAGTTAAACTTTTCATTATATTTCAGTATTTACGTTCATATCCAGTCAGTTATGCTTTATATATTTGTTCAACTTTTATCTATATCCTGCATGCTCAATACATTGCAAGTAATGGCGCGATCTGCACTACATCCTTTCATGATGTAGGTTCAAGTATTCAACATCCAATCAACATTATCAGTGGTGAGTCCTCATACTTCGAGGACAATAGATATATTTTTCAATTCAGTCTTTCATTTCAATTTTTAGTTTTGCTAGGGTTAGCTGTGGGATGTCCCAGTAACTCTGGTCAGTAGAGACTTTTTTAGACATAGTATTAGATTAAACTTTAGATTGAGTTTGATCTTTCAGTTGTTATTGAACTCTCAATATATCTTATATATTCAGATCAGTTTTTGGGTATTCCCTACTTTGAGATATTATTGTTTTAAGCTTCTGCATAGTAGTTTTTATTCAGTTATTGTTAGTATGTTTATGATCATATGGCAGCTCAGGGTTAGCTTGAGTTCACTCGTGATCCTAGGTCTCGTGTCTACGTCAAGGGGGTAGCCTCGGGGCGAGACATATTCTGTTATTGTTGACATTGTTCTACTTGGAGGACAAGGTTCTCATTAAGGGCGGGAGTATTGTTGTGAACGAGTTGGGTATGTAAAAGCCTATGGAATAGAATTGGCGGAGACTAATTTAGTTGAGATTATTGGGCCGTGTAAAGTGTTGGAGTGTTTTATTTGAGATCTCAGCCCAATTAACATTTGGTTTAAAGGGTAAATGAGTTGGAAAGAAGGGTTTATGCTATTGAAGAAAAATGTTTGTTCCTCTCTTCTTTTTCTAGAATCTAAGCTTCTCATCTCATCAATTATTATCTCTATCTTAGTTACTTATTATTTCAATATTTCTATTGTAATTCAGTTGTTTGAGTATTATAATTATGATTCTAAAGTTGTAATATCACATTCCAATTCTCTTATTAATATAGTGAGAAATTTGGATTTGTTGCACATTATCATTTAGATATCATTTAGCTTGTTAAAAATAAAAGAACACAAATATTAGTTTAATGATTTTAGGTACCAAGAAAAAGGAATGTATTTGTTAACTAATTTAACCAACAACAAAAAACAAGTAAGAGTGTAAATCTATGAAGGCAAATTTAAACAGTTGTAGCCTTTAATTTCTTGTTATCGTCATTAAAGGTGATGAAAGCTTGAAGTATATAAGTGATTATTTTCTCTTTCTCCTTTTTCTTTTGTTCCTTTCGTTTCCTATTAAATTAAACATGAAACATTAAAGCTAAAATACTATGCAGTTTCATTTTAATTTTTTTTTTTGATACATTTATTAATTATTAATATTATATTGTTTGATTTACAAAATCATAATGCACCCATTAGTCAAGTTAAACTTTTACCTATGCGATTGTTATATCTTTCGTGAAACTTCTATTTCAACCACTGACCTTGTCTGACACCTTTCTAGAATTTTTTTGACAGCAGTTTATGTTACCCACTTATCAACCACAAACTTTCTTGATTTTAAATTCGAAATGAGGCAAACTTGGTAATTTGATGGGTCATGAACCACCTAATTCATTATGTGCTGATAGAGAGAAAATGATCAAAATGGTCCTTTATGTATGGGGATTACTTTATATTGGTCCTTAATATATTCCACATGATCCATATGATCCTTAATGTATTATAAAAGAAGATCACTTTGATCCTCAACCCTAAAAACTAACTGAAAACATAAAAAAATGTTAAACTTAACGGTGGGCCCTTCTTCATCCCTCTTTCTTGCTCATTTCTTCTCCTTCATCTTCTTCTTTTGCCATTTTTCTGCAAAAAACTATCTCCACCCAAAAAGAACCAAAACTGTTTCATCCTCTCTTTACCTCAAATCAGATAAAGGGTAATCTTAAAATTCTCCATTTTATATTCTTTGGCAAGTTTCTTGGTAGAAAAAAAATTGGTTTTCACCCTTTAGATCTCTTCTCTCCATTTTCAAGAATAAAATTGTTATCCATGAGTAGATCAGTCCAATTCCCCTATGGGTAATTGTAATTATTGCTATTGTGCTCTTTGTGTTTGGTCTTCTTCATCTTCTTCTTAGGTGTTGTTTAAAGATTTCTTATTTTTTCATCAATTTCTCAATCTAATAGATTCCCTGAATCATCATTTGGTTCTCAAGTTATTCAACAGCTATTTCATCAGCATGATTCTTGTTTAGACCAAGCTATCATTGATACTCTGCCTTTGTTTCTCTATAAAGATATTAAGGGCTTAAAGGAGCCATTTGATTGTGCTCTTTGTTTTTTGAATTTCAGAACATGATAAGCTCAGATTACTCCCTTTTTGTAGCCATGCTTTTCATATTCATATGAAAGATGGAATTGCAAATAAAATAGATAAGAATCAAGAGAGTATAGTTTTTTTGCGAAAGAAATGGCAAAAGAAGAAGATGAAGGAGAAGAAATGAGCAAGAAAAATGGAGGAAGGAGGGCCCACTGTTAAGTTTAACATTTTTTTTTATGTTTTTAGTTAGTTTTTAGGGTTAAAGACCAAATTGATCTTCTTTTATAATACATTAAGGACCATATTGATCATGTAGAATATATTAAGGACCAACATAAAGGAACCCTCATATATGAAGGACCATTTTGATCATTTTCTCTGCTGATAGATATAATTGTTTGAAGTTGACCCAGATAGAATCTTACGTCAAAACTTAATCAGTAAATAAGCTTTCAACTGAATTTTGTGCCAAGGAGATTCTAGTGACCTTAATTGATATTCAAAATTAATCTCACACTAAAGAATTGACCTTAGCATCTAAGAATGATTAAGAATCACTCACTACGACCTTATACGCAAAGCAAGAATGGTGTGGATCTTTAACTCAGAAATTTTTGAAGTGTTACATGCAGATTCTATTGAAATCTAGAAAGTTCGTTCGAAATGAAGTACTCTATGAAAGAAATGCTATTAGAGATCGAATTGGTAAAGAGAGGTAGGTTAAGACACTTTCATTAACACTAGAGTCTATAAAGTCGGGAATAACATCACAAATAAATTTTGTCTCTCAAAACAATCGAAGGTTGCAAGATAGGAGAATAACATAGTGGTTAAATTGTGTTGTATTTTTCAAGATAATCGCTTCTTTGTCACAAAATATTTGCCTTATAATTTTCTCTATGATAAGGTAATTCATTTTTAACTACAAACTAAATTTGTATTTTATCATATATGTCATTGTCACTAATCACGATAATGTTAAGTGACAATTTTGTTGTGTCAGTAAAACCAATATTTCTGGTGACGACATAATAGGTTCTAATTACAAAATTATAAATCAATTTTGTAAAAGCAAAATCATCAATAATTTATACAATTGGGGACGACAAAATATCCTTTCGTATGTAAAAGATTGTTTTTAGTGAAGAAATTATGTTTGTTTGACTATAAAACACACGTAACTTTAGAGACTATTGATATCATCATTAATCAAATAAAAAATTAGTGACAAGTTAATTTTATTGATAATAATAAATTTTTTACTGACGAAAATATACTAGTGACGGCAAAGTTTATAATTTTTTTTTTTTTTTGATGAATAAGATTGTCATAAATACTAAGCAATTGATGTCTTGATGACAACAGAACTAACGAACATGCATATGCAAAGTTCACTTATTATAACATAGAAAATATGTATTGTTTGACATGAAAGTAAAAAAGAGAGTACATATATATATATATTAACATGTATCAATATAATTTTACGAATAGCATATATAGATAGGTAATAAACACCACTCACTTTTATTTATTTATTTGATATTTCAGTAACATCAGAAGATGATAAACATGTTCACACAAGACATAATTGATAGAACTTGCATACATATATAAAGTTCACTTATATCAACTAATAAAAAGATCATACGTGCACCATTGATTCATACTAATTAATAAGCACGATGAGACATTTATTTATTTATTTATTTATTAAGAGGGTAGTTTAACAAGTGAAGTTAGCAGGAAGGGTCCTTCCACAGGCGTTGAGAATGATGTTAGAGACATCCACATTCAGATTTATTCCCAGAACATTTGCTTTTATGGCAGTGCACAGGCAAACCGCGGCGTCTAGGTCCGTCAGTCCCTGGATCAAACTGCAGCATTGCATAGTTGGCGGAGACCCGATTCCTACATTCACAATGCTAAGTACATTAGCACATACCCCAAGTTTCAAAGCATTAATTGGGCACGTTTGTTGTCCAGTTACAAGAGCAAAAAAGAGGAGATTCAGTGATAGAAAAAGGGTAACTGAGGAGTGACTTGTTTTGGAAGCCATGTTCAAATGAATTAATTAAGGAGTTTATAATTCTCAAGATGATGTGTTACTAACTTTTGACGATCGATGGGTATTTATACTAAATTATAACAAGGCCAACTGTTGCACTTAACAGTAAATGTACGATACATATTATTACTTCAAATTAAATACTAGTTTTAGTAGCATATGCAAAGTCAATTATTGTCTGCTCTTCATTAATTGGTAATGCATGAGTCATAAGATGTTGAAAATGTTAATGAGTTAAGCATTAAGTAGTAGTAATTAGAATGTGATCATCTTATTTAAAAGTCTAAGTAGTTAGAGAGAATACATTTTTATTCTTTTATTGTATTCTCAACACACCGCTCTTATGTAGGTATGATTATTTTTTAAAGGTCAAACACGTGAAAATCCGTTTTAGAAAAAATAACATAACTAGACATACATTACTACCAGATATACTTATTTTATATCTAGTTTAAAATAATTATATATATTATAAGTTTTAATATTTATATCATATATTTTAAAAGATTTAATTAAATACACAAATCGCTTAAATATGATATTGAATAATTATTTTAAAACTTAAATGCCTTAATTAATGATTCATTGTCTATTCAAATTATTTCTCTCACATCAGGTTTCCTTCTTCCAATCCCATTACACGGCTCAATCTTTCACCCCCACCGCACTTCCTTCACCCACTTCCACCGTATTTCTCTCTTTCTTTCAGCTTCTCAATACATGTTTACATATCCAATTTCAAAACTGAATCTAATCAACATTATACGTAGAAGGTTGTTATTATTGTTTCAATATTCTCTCATGTATCTTGGTTTTAATCCCTTCATCTATCTGAGATGAAGTTCATATTGTTGTAAAGTTTAATTTTAAAAAGTTCACAAATTAGGTTTTACATGGTTTGGTTTTGTTGTTTCTCAAACTACTTTAGTGGTTGATCATTCATAAAATCGGATGCTTTTTATTAAAGGTGTAAGGTTCAATATAAAAAAAATTACAAATTAGTTTTTACATTGTTCGATTTTATTGTTTTTCGATGGCACTAAGCCGCTGACCATTTACAAAATCAGATAATTCTTGTTAAAGGTACAACACATTAACAATAATATATCAAATCAAACACCTTTTATTTGTTTGCTTTTGGGATAAGAATCTGAAAAATACCTCAAATTTGGTCGAATTTGTTATTGTCATACTAAACTATGAGGACCTAAAAAAGAACACATGGAAGTCATTATAGTTGAGATGGTAAGGTGACTAGGGAATTTGTTCCAAGACACCTTCCAATACGACTAGCAAAACAAAATCATAATACAGCGTCAATAACTTTAACAAGATCCAACAATTCCAAGAAAATTGATGAACTATCAAGTACTATTACAAATTTGGAGAAGAAGACAAGAAGAAAATACTTTATGTAATTACTTTAGACAGACAAACTATCCTTTTTAGTTTATATATATATTAATTGAAGTTTGAGGCTGATACCTCAATATTATTCTTGACTGTTACATTCATGCATTGCTTACGTATCTTCATTTGTAATATCATTATAGAGAATACTATAAAGTTTATGATGATCATAGAATATCTAGTTTTCTTTAGCTTTTATTTTCTTCATGCTTGTTAAATAGTAAAAGTTTATTATCGCAATAAAATCAGTAAGGTAAGTAAGGTAAGGTCTAACTCTCCTTGCTTATACTCTATTCTTTGAAGGTTTCTATATTTATTTGTTAATAAAAACTAGCCCTAGGTACTTTGCCTAGCGGATTAAAAAAAATCGCTAAAGTGGGCTTCCGTTTTTTATTTACTATGCTACGATAATGGTGGGGTTAGGCTACTACTCTCCTAATGTATTGATTAGAGCAACGAAAAAATATAGACGATAAATTGATATTTTTGTCTTATTCACCTAGAGTTACATGAAGGATGAAAAACTCATCGTTATACAAAATATGATCATGTATAATATTTTGTTAGATAATATATAAATATTTTTAGGATAATAATTTTTTATTTTATAAATACCAAAAAATAAATAAGAGATTCATTTTTTTTTAAAATAAAGCTCGTGAAAATATTTGTTTTCCTTCATACTAAGCCTTAGAGTTGAATCTAAAATGGATAACTAACACCCGTATAAGTTAATCTATCATTATCTAGGGGCCTTTAGGCTATATGAGGTGTAAAATTTTGGTTCATAAATTAATTTATTTTTTTTGGCAATTTGAGATCATTGACCATCATAAATTTCAAATTTAAAAGTGGGAGTTCCATCCGTGTTATTCTTTAATCATTTATGCATAAGCAGAGTTCAATTTTGTGTGAAGAATAAGTTATGCTTCTTGTTTTCCCCCAAATTTATCAGATAATCTTCCAAGCTATTGACATTAGCAATATTGAAATATAAAGTTGCTTTAATATTTTTAATTAGTGATTTTCCAAATAAGAATTAAATAAATAAAACCCTTCCGTTATTTAGCCAATAAAAAAAGAAGATTCATGATCTACCGGTTAACATTGTTATGATCATTTATTATATCAATAATGATGAGTGAATCAAATTTAAAATCAACTTTATAATAATTAAAAAAAACATGTCATCAACAAAAAAATTTTTTTTTCGAATTATCATCTTTTTGTTAAAAAAATGGGAAATGAACAAGTACCCCTCTCAACCTATGCCCGAAATTTTACAGACACACTTATACTATATTAAGGTCCTATTACCCCCTGAATTTATTTTATAAACAATTTTCTATCCCTTTTCGACTTACGTGGCACTAGTTTGAAAAAAATGTCAACACACGTTGGGCCCACAAGATAGTGCAACGTAGGCCAAAAAGGAGTAGAAAATTATTTATAAAATAAGTTCAGATGGGTAATAGGACCTTAGTATAGTATAAGTGTGACTCTGGGATTTAGGACATAGGTTGAGGGGGTACTTGTGCAGTATCCCTAAAATAATAATTCAAAATATAAATCTATATTTTGCAAAATAGTGCCACATGTCATCATGAAAATAATTCTCTAAATTTCAGTTTGAATATTTTTTAAATTTTTTTTATCTGGAAAAGTATAATTTTAATTTGATAAATAATTATAAAATTGTCAAAAACAAAAGCTGATAGTAATATATATCATTATAACTTGTAATTTTTTTCAACGTAAAATTTATTTATAGAAAAAATACAAAGAAACTACAAAATATCTAATGCACGTAGTCTACGATTTGACATTCGGGTGATTGAAACTTTATAGTTTGATGCTTAGCATTATCATGAATTATGATCATAAGATTTTTCTTAGTTATATTTTATTTTAGACTTAAGTTATATGTGGTCCCTTAAAGTTAATCACATTTTTGACTTAGACATCTGAAATTCTGAATAGAGCCTTATACCCATTGAACACTTGAATCTTAATAAATTTATATCTATTTGACACAAAATAATAATAATTAAAAAAAAAATACGCATGCAACTCAAACGCCTATGCTTACCAGATGGACCAATGAAACGATGACACCTCAACTGCCCCTGAACCATAGCCTCCACCCATTTCTTCTTCTCCATCGAATCTTATCCCTTTCGCCAACATCAATAATACAGCATTTCTAACCATCTAAGCCAACCCCTCAATCAACTTTCATTCTAATGGCATTAAATCTTTCATTCATAGCCTTCATCTTCTTTTACTAGTTATCATTATCACAATTACATGAAAAAATAATGAACTTTTGTTGAAAAAATAATCAATAATTTTGCTGGAATATTATTTTCTTCGAAAACAATGGAGCTTTATCGAAATATTTAAGACCTTAACTAGATCTACATAAAACAAATAAAAAAAAAAAGGAAAAAAAGTGGATGAACAATTGGAGCGAGGAAGATGGGAGAAGACGTTGTTTCTTTTCTTTTTAAAAAAAAATTAATTATATATTAGTATTATTACTTATTAATTTAATTTAGGTGTATAAGTTGGAAAAAAAAAGAGAACAAATATTATTTGTTATTGTTGTACCCGCTTAAGGAGAGTGTTGCAAAATTTTTTGTAATGTGTCAGCGTTTTTTGTCTAATTGAAATCAATTTTAAATACATAAAGTGTTTAATAGGTACAAGGATAAGTTGAGGCGTCTAAGTAAAATCTACAAACAACTTTAAGTGATTGTGTATGATGCTTAAGTCATAGGGGACCCATTACACAGCTCAATCTTTCACCCCCACCGTACTTCCTTCACCCACTTCCACCATATTTCTCTCTTTCTTTCAGCCTCTCAATACATGTTTACATATCCAATTTCAAAACTGAATCTAATCAACATTATACGTAGAAGGTTGTTATTATTGTTTCAATATTCTCTCATGTATCTTGGTTTTAATCCCTTCATCTATCTGAGATGAAGTTCATATTGTTGTAAAGTTTAATTTTAAAAAGTTCACAAATTAGGTTTTACATGGTTTGGTTTTGTTGTTTCTCAAACTACTTAAGTGGTTGATCATTCATAAAATCGGATGCTCTTTATTAAAGGTGTAAGGTTCAATATAAAAAAAATTACAAATTAGTTTTTACATTGTTCGATTTTATTGTTTTTCGATGGCACTAAGCCGCTGACCATTTACAAAATCAGATAATTCTTATTAAAGGTACAACACATTAACAATAATATATCAAATCAAACACCTTTTATTTGTTTGTTTTTGGATAAGGATATGAAAAATACTTCAACGTTGATCGAATTTGTTATTGTCATACTAAACTTTCATGAAGACCTAAAAAAGAAGACACATGGAAGTCATTATAGTTGGGATTGTAAGGTGACTAGGGAATTTGTTTCAAGGCACTTCCCAATGCGACTAGCAAAACAAAATCATAAGACAGCGTCAATAACTTTAACAAGATCCAACAATTCCAAGAAAATTGATGAACTATCAAGTACTATTACAAATTTGGAGAAGAAGACAAGAATAAAATACTTCATGTAATTACTTTAAACAGACAAACTATCTTTTTTAGTTTATATATATATTAATTGAAGTTTGAGGCTGATACCTCAATATTATCCTTTATTGTTATATTCATGCATTGCTTACGTATCTTCATTTGTAATATCATTATAGAGAATACTATAAAGTTTATGATGATCATAGAATATCTAGTTTTCTTTAGTTTTTATTTTCTTCATGCTTGTTAAATAATAGAAGTTTATTATCACAATAAGATCAGTAAGGTAAGATCTAGCTCTCCTTGCTTATACTCTATTCTTTGAAGGTTTCTATCTTTATTTGTTAATAAAAACTAGCCCTAGGTACTTTGCCTGGAGGATTAAAAAAAAATCGCTAAAGTGGGCTTCCGTTTTCTATTTACTATGCTACCATAATGGTGGGGTTAGGCTACTACTCTCCTAATGTATTGATTAGAGCAACGAAAAAATATAGACGATAAATTGATATTTTTGTCTTATTCACCTTGACTTACATGAAGGATGAAAAACTCATCCTTATACAAAATATGATCATATATAATGTTTTATTAGATAATATATAAATATTTTTAGGATAATAATCTTTTATTTTATAACTATCAAAAAATAAATAAGAGATTCATTTTTCTAAAAAAAAAAAAACACCTCCCGAAAATATTTATTTTCCTTCATACTAAGCCTTAGAGTTAAATCCAAAATAAATAAATAACACCCGTATAAGTTAATCTATCATTATTTTGGGGGCCTTTAGGCTACATGAGGTGTAAAATTTTGGTTCATAAATTATTTTATTTTTTTTGGCAATTTGAGATCATTGACCATCATAAATTTCAAATTTAAAAGTGGGAGTTCCATCCATGTTATTCTTTAATAATTTATGCATAAGCAGAGTTCAATTTTGTGTGAAGAATAAGTTATGCTTCTTGTTTTCCTTAGCAATATTGAAATATAAAGTTGCTTTAACATTTTTAGTTAGTGATTTTTCTAATAAGAATTAAATAAATAAAATCCTTCCGTTATTTAGAGAGAAAAAAAAAAGATTCATGATCTACCGGTTAACATTGTTATGATCATTTATGATATCAATAATGATGAGTGAATCAAATTTAAAATCAACTTTATAATAATTAAAATAAACATGTCATCAACAAAAATGTTTTTTTGAATTATCATCTTTTTGTTAAAAAAGTGGGAAAATGCACAAGTACCCCCCTCAACCTATGCCCGAAATTTCACAGACCCACTTATACTAAATTAAGGTCCTATTACCCTCGGAACTTATTTTACAAATAATTTTCTACCCCTTTTCGGCTTACGTGGCACTAGTTTGAAAAAAAATGTCAACACACGCTGGGCCAACAAGATAGTGCCACGTAGGCCAAAAAGGTGTAGAAAATTATTTATAAAATAAGTTCAGAGGGGGTAAGAGACCTTAGTATAGTATAAGTGTGTTTCTGGGATTTCGGGCATAGGTTGAGGGGATACTTGTGCATTATCTCTGAAAAAATAATTTTAAAATATAAATTACAAAATAGTGCCACATGTCATAATGAAAATAATTCTATAAATTTCAGTTTGAATATTTTTTTTTAATTTTTATCTCCAAAAGTATAATTTTAATTTGATAAATAATTATAAAATTGTCAGAAACAAAAGTTGATAGTTATATATCATTATAATTTGTAATTTTTTTCAACGTAAAATTTATTAATAAAAAAAATACAAAGAAACTATAAAATATCTAATGCACGTAGTCTACGATTTGACATTCGGGTGATTGAAACTTTATAGTTTGATGCTTAGCATTATCGTGAATCATGATCATAAGATTTTTCTTAGTTATATTTTATTTTAGGCTTAAGTCATATGTGATCCCTTAAAGTTGACCACATGACTTAGACACCTGAATAAAGCCTTGTACCCATTGCACACTTAATCTTAACAAATTTATATCTATTTGACACAAAATAATAATAATTAAAAAGATAAACACTCATGCAACTCAAACGCCTATGCATACTAAATGAACCAATGAAACGATGACACATGTCGATTGGATTAAGTTTTTTAAAATATCTCTATTTAATTTAAATAATTCAAAAGGAACTTCAAGAAAACAAAAAAAAAAGAATATTGAAATTAGCCCACCCCCAGCCCACCCTCCTCCTCCTTCTCCATTGAAACTTATTTCCAATTCCACAGTGTCGTTGCACCTTGACCGCTAGTTATTTTCATTTTCAATGTCGTCGGATCTTAATTCCTAATCATTGTAACGCACCTCAACTGCCACTGAACCATAGCCTCCACCCATTCTTCTTCTCCATCGAATCTTATTCCTTTCGCCAACGTCAATAATACACCATTTCTAACCATCTAAGCTAACCCCTCAATCACCTTTCATTCTAATGGCATTAAACCTTTCATTCATGGTCTTCATCTTCTTTCACTAGTTATCATTATCATAATTACATGGAAAAATAATGAACTTTTGTTGAAAAAAATAATCAATTATTTTGCTGGAATATTATTTTCATCGGAAACAATGGAGCCTTATCGGAATATTCAAGACCTTAATTAGATCTACATAAAAAAGAAAAAAAAAGGGAAAAAAGTGGATGAACAATTGGAGGGAGGAAGATGGGAGAAGACGTTGTTTCTTTTCTTTTTTTAAAAAATTAATTATATATTATTATTATTATTTATTAATTTAATTTAGGTGTATAAGTTGGAAAAAAAATATATCATTTTTTATTGTTCCACGCGCTTAAGGATAGTGTTGCACAAAGTTTTTGTCATAATGTCAGCGTTTTGTGTCTAATTGGAATCACTTTTGTATACATAAAGTGTTCAATAGGTACAAGGATAATTTGAGGTGTCTAAGTGAAATCAACGAACAACTTTAAGTGATTGTGTATGACTAAAATTAGGCTTAAGTCATAGGCGGATCCTTAAAGTTATTTGAATAATTCACTTAAACACTTACACTAAATTTTATTCCTATTAAACACCTTAACTATTCTGAATTTGAACTACTTAGACACTTTGTGCAGATGTGGCGATACTCACGCCTTATTGGGCGCGTGAATCAGTTAGTCACACACATTTTCAACCTTTTTTCTTATTTATTTTTTTAAACAAAATATAATAATCTTTTCCAATTTCCTCCCTTTCAAAATTGCACGACCCCTGCTGCTCCTATTTCTTCATAACGATCCACCAACAACATTTTTTTACAATTTTATAAGTTTATTAAATTTGATAAAAGTTTCAACGATTCAGATAATAAGAAATCCAAACTTTATTTTATTCCTTATATTTGAAGCCCGAATATGATGTTTTATCATATTTTTATTTCCGTTAATGGTAATTTTCAATTGGAGCAGATGAATCCTACCTTTGTTATACACAAAGACACCTCTTCATTTTTTTTCCTTTTTGTCATTGTATTAATTTTTCAGACTTAAAATTATATCCTTCCATCTTTTTCGCCCAAACAATGGAGACGACCATCTATTTTTTTTATCCAAAAAAATGAAGACTACCACCCACATTTCCTTTACCAGAAAAAATGGAGACCACATACACTCAGCCACCCCCAACCCACATCCCTTCTTCCTCTGTTGAAGTATTCAAGTAGTTATAGCTTAGACTGGTTAATTATGTAATTTGTATAGTAGTCAGCTCATGTGAGTTGTTAGTCGGTTAGAATATTATCAGCTTGTTAGGAGCAGTTACAGATTTAGCTTCATATTACATGTACATATATATACTCCACTTGTGGTAGATAATTCAATACAATTTTCATTTTTTATAAATTGCATATTCATTCTCCCAATAATGGAGTCAATTACTCCATTGAAGCTCAACATTGAGCTGGTTTGAATTTGATATCCTCCAAAACAAAGCAGAAACAAATTCGAAATCAAAATTAAAAAAAGAAAAAGAATTTAAAGAAAAAAAACAGCATCAATTTAAAATAGGAATAAAAAAGACTGCATAAAGAGAAACAAAAATGGTGAATTAATACTTAGAATATGTTAAAATCTCCGCTTTTCTTTTTCTTTCTATTGAACAACAACAATGGTGGACAAGGATATTTTTTAGGGAAAGAGATGAAGGGGGAGGTCTGGGGCAGGTGGGGGTGCAGCGGGTAGGGTGGGGGTGTTTAAGTGGATTTTTCTCTTCTTCTTTTTTTTTTTAGTTGAAACTCTTTTTCTTTTTAGATTTAAGATTTTTTTTATATTTAAATTTCATTTATTTAAAATAATTAAATTAAAATGCCACATGTCTTTGTTTTATTTGTTATTTTGTCATATTAGCGGCATGTGTAGTACACAATGACTTAAGCCTATTGATTTATTTACACAAATATTCTAATATAACATATCAAGATGTAAAAATCTTACAATTCTTTCAAATATACTTTACTATATTATCTTATAATAAGTTAATTTTTGAAATTGTCAACAAATCAATATTTATGATTATATTTATCAATAAATCAGTAAATCCTTTTTATAAAAGGGTGGTGGTAAAGTTCGATCTCAAAACCTCTTGCCTACTCTAATATCATATAGAAGTGTGTGATCATCTCATCTAAAAACTTAAACTATTAGAGAGAGTACATTTTTTTATTATTTAATCATATTCTCAACACGCTCCTTCATATGTGAGCTTGATTCCTTTTCGAATTTTGTTATATCATTGGAGAAGCTTCTAATTTTATTTTTGCATAGGCTATAGTTAGGTGACCTTTGTCATCTCCAAAAATCTTGAATTCTTTTTGCTACATTCATCAATATTCAACTTAAATTCTTCAAGACTAAAATCAGACATGTACTTTCAATTTTAATTGTGTGCTTCTAAATTTTATTATCAAATCAGGAAAAAATGGATAAAAATTACAAAGGCACAAGCTAAATGGTGATCCCAAAAAGTACATATTTGTGCACGTATCCTGGGGATCGCATCCATTAATGAGATAGGGACATAATTGGGTCACTATGCTACTACCATGAGTAATATTGTAAACCAAAAATCAAACGAATACATTTTTATTTATTTTTAATAAGCGGATTGACCAAATTTTGCTCGAATTGTTAATTAGTTTTTTTATATATAACTTTGGCAATTAAACACTTAAATTGAATCAAAATAAGAATTTTAAATCTCTTTAACTACTGACCAAACTTATGTGACATTGAAATACTGAGTTGGACAAAAAATAGACTAGACAGCGAGCGATAGCACAAGCAAACTAATACATGGGGAACAATAACTGAATATCAACTTTTTTGAAAGGGAAAATTACGCGTATAAGCAAACATATATTAGTTAATTACTTAACATAGCTATAGTTTGTCTTAATTACAATTCACGACCTAAATATAGCTATAATTACGCGTCTCAATTTTGTTATTTGGTATAATTTGCACATTTGAATAATTCATAATTTGTATAATATAATTTATATAAATTTTGTACAATTCAAAATTTGCATAATATAATTTGTATAACTGATTACACCTATGATATTTTTAATTGTAGAAATTTGTTATTTTGAGTTTATACAAAAATAACTGAATTATACAACTATATCCGCAAACTTTACAAACCTGCGAATTATACAAATCTATGAATTATACAAACGAGATAACATAAATTGTAGCTACAACCCATAAATATGAAACTATAGCTATGAAGCACAATTGAATTCATTATAGTGACTATTTATGAAAGTTCCTTTTTAAAACGAGTTAACTTGGACACTTTTTTTTCTCTATGTATATTTCAGTGTGATTAGAACACTATTTTTATCTTGCTAATATTAGTGCGATTAGTATACTATTTTTATCTTCAATATTACAAGGTTTGACCATTAACATTTTCAGTTATTTGATTAGCAAGGTGGAGTATTGCTCTCATTCAGGAGGCATTAGCAATAGAATCAAAACACATATTGGAGTATCTAAAGGGGACTATGGATATGTATATGTATTTATTTTATTTTAATTATTCCAGTTTTCTTTTTTGTTGGTTAAGCTGATGATACTCAAAATATTGATTTGACTCACTCAAAGTTTGATATCAAAGAGACTACATGTTTGTGGGGGTGCTATCATATCTTACCGATATGATCTACAAAACTGTCTATCATGACTACTTCATCAAATTATATTAAAATATAATATTATTTATGAAACAAGTTAAAAATGTATGTAGCTTATGTCAATAAATATTCACGGTATAAATATAATGCAACATGCGAAGAGAATGGAGATATCAAAGTGGAATAGATTTTCTCAAGTAATAATATATTTGTTAAGTTTAGATAAGATAATTATGATAATAATTTAAGTAGTTAGCTGATCAGTTCAATTAGTTATTTAGCCTAGACTAGATTCTGTTATTTTCCATCATGTTATTTGTTAGTTATTAGATGTCAACTGTACAAATTTGTTAGCTAGATATTTTCATTCTTTCTCTTGTATAAATACATGTAAAGCTCACTGATGCAATTCAATTGATTGATTGTTTTTTCCAAAATTGCTTTCTCTCTCATTGATCTCTTCCATGGATCATGTCCATGGATTAGGATTCGTTGCTACCTTTTGACATGGTATCAGAGCAAGGAGATCCTTGATCGAGATTGATTCATATGTTGTTCGTCAATCTCCAGAAGGTTTCCTTTTCCAATTCTGTTTCAGCGTTCAATTCTCTTCTCTGTTTGTTCGTCGTAATCGTCATTGTACGACTCGAATTCTGTTGAACTCCATTTTTTCTTGTATTTCTTTTGATTTCTACTGTACAACTTCTATGATGGTAGTTGAAATTGGGGAACAGTCGACTACTAATAATTCCGGTAAAAATGGTGGTAATAATAGTGTTAGTCGGGATGACAAAACTTCACCTATGTACATGCATCCTTCGGACAATCCAGGTGTATCGCTAGTACCTTCTCCCTTTGATGGAGTAGGATATAGATCATAGAAGAGAGGTGTTCTTCGAGTTCTCTCTATCAAGAATAAACTAGGGTTCATTAATGGAGAATGCCCGAAGTCAGATCCAGGGGTATCAGAATCACGTTTTAGAAAGTGGGAGAGATGTGATAACATGGTCACAATGTGGATCCTCAATTCACTTGCTAGGGAAATCGTAGACAATGTGGAGTATGTGAATAATTTTGAGCTATGGAAGGAGTTGGAAGATCGATATGACCAGACGAATGGAGCTAAATTCGATCAAAGTCATAGAGAGATTAAGGAACTCTCACAAGAAACATTGGATATCACAACCTACTACAGAAAGCTGAAAAGATTGTGGGAAGAATTGAGTACTTTACGTCTTAAAACGCAACGTATTTGTGATTTTAATTGTGGAGCCAGGGAAAGTGTTTTCAAGGTAGAGCAGGAAAGGAGGTTAATTCAGTTCCTAATGGGATTGAACGAGGTGTATACTGTGGTTCGAGGGAATATACTCATGATGAATCCGTTATCGTCACTTGCACAAACTTTTTTGTTTCTAGTACTAGATGAAAAACAGCGAGAAATTAAGCCTAGTAGTCAACTATTCATGGAGTCTACATCACTCAGTGCATGTAATTCAGGAAAGGGAGTTATGGAGTCGACCTTGTTCAGTGTGAATGGATCAACAGGAGCAAGTTCTTCTAGGACTTCACGAAAAAATTCCTCCTCAGTAGGGAATCTCAGTTTCAGAATCAACTACTCTCAAGCCAATACCAACAACAATAGGCCTCATGTGATTTGTGACTATTGTAGACGACCAAGCCATTCCAAGGAAAAATTCTGCAAGCTGCATGGATATCCACAAATGGATAATCAATAGGCTCCAAATAATAACTCTAACCAGGGTAGTTACCGGAACAACAATCAAGGTCCCAAATTCAAAAAAGGTAAAGGTCATATGGCTGATGTGCATGAGGAAACAATGATGAACAGGTCCCAGATTGACAAAGGAACAGTACACATAATTCATGGAGCTGCTGCTATAGTTTCGTATTGAGAAACATGGGTATTTTGCTACAAGCATGGACCTGGCTGATGGTAATTTGAACTTCACCTATATGATAGCTTGTACCTCCTCTATTGATTTTGGTAAATTGTCCTGCAGATGTTTCAAAAACCAGAATGACTTTTGGATCCTAGACTCAGGTGTCTCCAATCACGTGACCTTCGAAATCAAATTCCTAACCACTATGACCTACCTTCCTTATCCTTTAATGATTACCTTACCAAATGGTTATAAAGTGAAGGTCAAACAAATTGGTAATGTGATACTTGCATCAGATATTTTCTTACAGAATGTGCTTTATATGCCCTATTTTAAGTATAACCTAGTTTCTATTCATTGTCTTTCCAAATCTATGCCTAAAAGTATTGTCCTTTTCATTGAATCTTTATGCATTCTATAGGGCCCTTCAATGAAGAGGCCTATGGAAATTGGTGAAGTCAGGGATGCACTTTACTTTCTCTGTTCCAAGTGTCTGAAAAGCAACACCAAGTTTGACATCAAGTGTGCTGCATGTTTCACTTCAACTGCTTACATTTCTAGATGTACTCTAAATACATATATTTCCTCTTCTAAATCTTTTTCATTTCATGTTTGTTCATGTAATCATAAAACACAACCCATTGTACAAGATCATGTTTTAGACAATTCCTCAATATCATGTTCTAATAATGCAAGCCAATGTCATGTTCCATATTCTCTTATGACTCAAGTTTGTGATGATGTAAATATATTGTGGCACAATAGACTTGGACATGTACCTTTTTGTGAAAATGAGGAAGATTAGATTAAATCCTGACAGTCTATCCACCAAACAACCCTTCCTATGCAATATTTGTCCAATGGCTAGGCAAGAAAGGTTGCCCTTTCCTCATAGAGTGAATACATCTACCAAAAGTTTTCTACTATTACATATTGACCTTTGGGGCCCCTATCACATAGAAACACATGATAACTACAAATATTTCATTACACTTGTTGATGATTACAATAGGTGCACATGGACTCAGTTGTTGACTTGTAAGAGCAACACATTAGCAGTCATTGGAACCTTTATAGCCATGATTGAAAACCAATTTAGTACCCATGTACAGACCATTAGAAATCATAATGGAATAGAGTTTGTAAATGCAGAAACAACCTTCCTGAAAACAAAGGGAATCATCCATGAAAAGACATGTCCATATACACCATAACAAAATGGTGTGGTGGAGAGAAAACACAAACACTTGTTACAAACTGCTAGGGCACTCTTTTTTCAATTCAAATTACCACCAAAGTATTGGGGTGAATGTGTACTGTGTGCAACCTACATTATTAATAGACTTCCTACATCTCACATTGAAGGCAAATGTCCATATGAGATAAATCCACACCAACATACTCTCATATGAAAACCTTTGGGTGTCTTTGTTACCCCACTCTTCCTAAACCTTTAAGAGATAAACTTCAACCTAGAATTTCTCCACATATTTTTCTAGGATATCCTTTTGGATCAAAAGGCTACAAAGTCCTTAGTCTGGTCACAAAGAAAATACACATCTCTAGAGATGTAGTCTTTAGAGAAAATATTTTTCCCTTTGCTATAAATCCTGATGTTTCATATTTTCCTTGTGTTGCATTCTGGTCCATTCATAGATACTCTTGATACTGAAAATAGATCACAAATTGTGCAAAATGGTGGGAACAATGTCACTGATGCAAGTAACATTCCAGCAGACATTTCACATAACCAGCCAATTGACCCACACCTTCATACACCTACTAGTCCCTCTTATAGAGTTGAACCTGTTATAACTTCAAGCAGACCCTCTAGAATACATAAACTACCTGCATACCTCAATGATTATATCCTCTCCAAAACTATAACCAAACCACCTAACCAAATGCATACTGACAACATTTCTCTAAATGTTGCATTTTCTAAACACCAATTCATATCACCTGAGGTACTGGAACATGATAGTTGAAAACTTGTGACAAATATTAGCAGTGATGATGAACCATCCTCATATGGGGAGGCTGCTATGAATCCTGCTTGGCAACTTTCCATTATACAAGAGTTTGAGGTACTACATGCAAATTATAATGGGATTTAGTGGACTTGCCAAGTGGTAAAAAGGCCATAAGATGTAGGTGGGTTTACAAGGTGAAACATAAAGCTGATGGAACTATTGAAAGGTTTAAGACAAGACTTGTAGTGAAAGGGTGTACTCAGCAAGCTGGAATTGACTACACAGAAACATTTTCCCCTGTAATTAAAATGACTAGTGTAAGGACTTTGTTGGCCATAACAGTGAAGAAAGGATGGAGTATTTTTCAACTTGATGTAAATAATGTTTTTCTCTATGGTGAGTTGTATGAGGAAGTATATATGGAGGTCCCACCAGGCTTGGTAGTGCATAAGACAGGATTGGTGTGTAAATTGAATAAGTCATTTTATGGTTTGAAGCAAGCTAGTAGACAGTTGTATGTCAAGCTAGTTGAGGCCTTGTATTCCAAAGGCTATACTCACTCCTTGAAATTATTCACTCTTCCACAAAAAATCTAATAGCTCTACTATATTTGTTGTTGTGTATGTAGATGATGTTATTATAACAGAGACAAGTGTATCTGACATTGAAGAATTCAAAACTTTCCTACATGATAAGTTCAAAATTAAGGACTTGGGGAAGCTGCATTATTTCCTTGGAATGGAAGTGCTCTATAAGGAAGATGGGCTCATTATTTCACAAAGGAAATTTGTCCTTGATATGCTGAAAACCTATTGTGTTGCTAATCTCAGCAGCTGCACATCTCCATTGGATCCTTGTCATGACCCGAGAGTACCCCTAGAAATTATGACATTCTTCAATTGAAACATGGCGTACTTGACCTATCGAAGGTCTTGTACAAGCCCTTTCATATCATTCATCGCATATGCATATATGAAAAGTAGTGCGGAATTAAAAAATTTCACAACATTCGAATAATATTTCAAAATCTATTTCATATAAAAGTCATAGAAAAAACTAATTCTCATGTCATCAAATCTTAGACTCAAAATAAAATTGGGACACGGCCCATACAATCGACAATATAGTATTACTAAGTCTATTACAATACTTCAATAAATAAATCAAAGACATCTATGCCCTCGAGTCAAATGAGGACATACTTCAAACTTGCTTGAAAGATCCTATAATCCAAGCTTCGCTTCCAAAAGCACCTTCACCTATGAATCACTTTAGAGATAGATAAAAACATGAAATTAGTACAAATACTTGTACTAAGTATGACATAGTGCATCAAAATCATGAAAACGGAAATTTAATGGAAATATGGTCTTTATATTATTGAAACATCATAGTATAAGCATAAGAAAAACATTTAACACCTTAGAAACACATAAGATATCACTTAAACATTTTATCACATTTTGGAGAAAACTTTACAGTAAACCATATCAGTGTTACAATGAATCCTTCACTTCACGATGACCCTTTTGTAGCATGCAATCTTCTCACTAAAAGCTATCCTAAGACTCACTTAAGTAAGACAAAGAGAGACCGCCCATACAACCTCTCTAGGCACACCTAAATGATCCTTAAGACCACCTATAATGAGATACACACACTTACAATACATCAAACACATAAACATGAGATCCTCCTACCAAAGGTGATTCTAAGGTTCACTTGAGTGAGTTGTGAAGTGACCGCCCATACAATCCCTTCACACACACTTAAGAGATCCTTTAGAGTACCTAGGATAAGATCATTCTCACTTAATATAATAACATACATATAATATGATATTCTCCTTTCCAAAGGTTATCAAAAGACTTACTTAAGTAAATCAAGAAGAGAATGTTTATACTTGACCTCTTCAAGATTACCTAAATAATCCTTAAGACTACATAAGTTCGAATAATGTCTACTTAATCAAATAACTTTCCTAACTAGAGTATTCTTAAGACTTATGTAGGTATGATATGAAGTGACCATTCCTATGGCCCCTTCACACCTTAACTAGACAACCTTTAACTACTCTATATAAGTACTTATTCATTCCTAATTTAATTTATTACTTTCAATAGTTCATTTAAGAGACACTCATCACATATAAGGACATTCAAGTAATGGTCTTAGAGAAGACCTAGGGACTCTCACTAACATCTTCAAAGCCTATTGTGAAATGTCTAGATAGCGTTCCATACTACCATCTAAACTTCATAGAACTTCTTTAACACTAGTAGGTATCCCATATGAGGAGAATATGCAATAACCGACATAGACCATGGTAGCTAAGCATGGAATCCGGAGTTGTAACCTACTCCAATGGAGGGTGTTCTACTTGCCAATGGTAGAACTTGGACATATCCCATGTAGGCACATGGTTAAGGAATATGAAGGGTTTCTTTGCACTCTAGACTCATTCTTAACTAGATCTACTTCCCTTACCATACTCACTTGGTTCTAGGCTTTGTTCTCATAGAGAAATTCATATAAAGGACAACATGAAGAGGTTCCATATCTAGTTTATAACCCAATCACATTTACCCTACCAAAGAGGTCCCGTAGGGCTGCATTTCAATAGCTAAGAGGATAGCTTAATGAATTTCCTAAGGATGATTTCATGCTGTTCCAGCCAACCAACCTTAAGTCCACCATTCATACAAGAAGGATACCATTATGAATTTCGACTTCAAGGATCATAACCTTACCACTAGGCTGAAAGTTCCACATAACGGACCTTCTTAACAACATTCAAGGTATCATGTAATTTATACATAAAAGACTAAAAGGTTTAGCATCCTAAGTCAAGACATCTCATATTCACATTCATGCATGTGTCAAGTAAGGGACACAAGTCTACCACACAAGACACACCAATACTTCACTTTATCACATATACCATAACATTCTAGAAGCACATAGGAATAACCATTATAATCTATAAGTCACCCTATACACTACTATAACATCATCAATATAACCATCATAGACTCATATAGTCAAGTAGGAAGAATGACGCATCAACTCTAAAACTACTCACATAAGGACATAGTCATAGTCTAATATGATCACCTAACAACAATAGAAGAATACATACTTTCACCTTAATCACATGTAGATAGATATGATCATATTTCACATAAATCAACTACACAATTCATCATAATACTTCAAATAGTACCGATAAGGTCATGATCATCATAATGAATAAAGTAACGACGACGAGGCCACATCATTCACAATTATAATACATAGCACCTCCACCATAAGTGGAACATACCAATCACAACATAACTCAAGACCTACATTACATAAAATAAAGAGAATTAGGGTAGCGTACCACAACTCCATTCTCACCACTTCAATCCATAGCTAAATCATCCAATTCAATACCAAAAGGCCCTTACCCATGGCCATGATAATCAATTTAATACAAAAATCATAATACTCAATGAATATAGGTCAATTCAATATATATATATATATATATCAATATAAGACAACCTATACATCAATTGAATACAGTTCTTACATCATTCAATAGCCCATAGAAAACTACACTAGAATTCATAAGCACTAAGACAATATCAAGTCAACCACAAAGTAGTCAAAAACTAGGGTTCACGAATTACATGGGTGAATAGGTTAATTGTGTTAAAATCATCTAATTAACAATAATTCAATCAATATACAATGATTTAAAACGTTTAATGCAAGAACCCATGAATAGATTACAAAATTGGACAAGTTCATCTTTAGAAGACTTTAGAAATCTCTTTGAATTTTGGGCTCCTTGATGAAGAGAGTTTCAAGGATAAAAAACCATACCTTAATATAGAAGATTAACCCACGAAATTGATGGAGAAAAACTTGATAAAACAGTCTTCTTCCTTGGAGCTTCAAAACTTCAACAATGGAGTTTTGGAGAGAAGAATTGAGAGGTTTTGTTTTGAGTTGAGGGTTTAGCTTTTATTGGTGTGTTTAGGGGTATAAAAAGACTCAATAACCAATAATAATTAATTCCCAAATTACCCTAAAGACCCTTGCACTTATTAGACATTTTAACCAACACAAATTTGACTTAAAAATTACGCGACCGAATCTAGGAGTTTACTGTGCGTCGCGGAGGATCTTTTAAATCTTGTTTCTGGAAAATTTTGAGACAGAATGGTTCGTGACAGCCCCGCATCACAGGGAAAGAATTTTGCCCTCTCAGTGTCAGTTGTACGTCGCGCAACCACTACCAGATTTTGGCTGGCGCGACAACTTGGTTGTCCCATGTTTGGGTCTTCTTTGAGGACCCTTTAGCTGGTCCTCGGGGCGTCGTTCTCAAACTTTTCAACCCTTTGCATGCCAGGATATGCGTAGAAACCATCTGTACTCATTTTTACCCTCAAACCATCCCCCAAAAGATCACTACAAAATACTACGACACACTATTTCAGATTTGACTAGTTTCCGAACGTCTTGGACGTTTGACCTCCAAACACTTCCAGACTTCATATACTACCTATAAACACCATTATTAACCATTTTAATACTTTAAAACATCATGATACATAGGTTAGGCTCTAGTTCAACGTAGCTCATTTTTAGGGTGTAACAATGCTCCCCCACTTGGAAACATTCATGCTTGAATGACACTTGCTATTATTTAAGGACTTTCAAGAGATAAGAAACTCAAGACTTGCAGAATATAACCATACCTCACAATATACAATACACACATATAGGAGACATCAATTTCACAACATTAAGAGACTCAAAACATAACAAGAAGATAGAAAACTACTTCTACAGCTTATCACGCAATAAGACTCACATTATTCATTTCAATTTGCAATAACTCCTTTTACATTCATTATCATACTCATATAAAACAGTTCTATACACATTACAACAATTTTCAAACAAAGAATGATTTAGTCAAAATTTCAAAAATATTACAGTAAACTGGCAGCTTTAAAGTGAAATATGCAATAATTTTCAAAAATGCAACTTTTAGGCAATTGATGACGGAAACATTCTAATATGCAAGATAAAACTATATAAACACATTGTATCACATAATCATAACTTCATGGAATGCACAATGCAAGGAATCAATGAAATTCAATTCCAAGAAGACTCCTAAACACCATGCAACAATTGCAACACACTACTATGACTTTCAAACTCCTCTACTAACCATACTTCCCCACTTAGAAGGAACTCATAACACTAAAGAGAGAAATACAAGGAATTACCATCATCATGATCCTCATCCGGCTTTGATCCTCTAGTACGAGTGCATATAAACAATTCTTCTTTGGAGCATCATCTCCCGGAACCCTTGGAGGAACTTGCTTACCCTCTCTAGTAGGACAATCCCTCACTTTTGTCCATCTTTACCACATCCAAAGCAACTCCCGGTATCCAATAGGAATTCCCATAGTGCCTCTTCCCACAAGTAGCAAATGTAGGCTTACCAACTTGAGAACCACTACCTTTCTCTAGTTTCACCTTAGCACCCCTAGGTTCTCCTTGACTTAAAACCTTCTTCTTGAACCTAGGTTGACTTTGATCATTTGACCCACTTCTCTTCAAGTTTCTAACAATCCTACCAAGTTTAGACTCCTCAATTGATTGAACATAAACCATGAGTCTAGATAGGGCCATATCATCATGGAGCATGGCCGCACGACATTCTTCTTTCACTACGTTGGTGACCCCGGTCACAAACCTACTCATCTCATCCCTAGGGTTAGACACAAGGGATGGAGCATATTTAGACAACATAGAGAACTTCAAAGAGTATTACTCAACACTCATATTGTCTTGCTTGATATTGATAAACTCCTCTACCTTCACCTCCCTCCTCTCACGAGGAAAGTACTTTCCTAGAAAAGCTTCTTTAAATTCTTCCCACTCAACAGGACCCAACTAAACCGGCCTATTATCCTTCCATTGAGTGTACCACACTTGAGAAACCTCCCTCAATTGATACAAATCTAACTCCGCCTTCTCCCTAGAAGTCACCCCATGACACTCAACACCTTATAAACACCATCTAGGAACTCTTGTGGATACTCTTCCACCTTAGAGACAAGAAAGATAGGAGGATTCAACCTCACCAAATCTCTCAATCTAGTTGTCATAGTGCTCTCCACAACATTCACTATAGGCTCAATACCCCTATTCACATGGGTAGTCAAGTCTCGGGCTAAAATAAGAAAAGCCTCTCTAATCTCCCCATTAGTCATTTTTGGGGGAACCACCGGAACATCATTACCTCCACCCACAATGGGTACTTGAGCACCTTGAGCAATTTGCTCAACTTGAGGAGGAATCTCCTCATTCACATCATTCTCCTCAACTCTCCTAGAAGGTGTCCTTCTCGTATTCATCTCCTATAACACAAAGAAAACCATAATAAAAGAATACTCATAACTTTTACTCTACGGCACGACTTAGAGTAAAAAATAAGGGAAATTCTATCGTCCTATAGACTCTCGCCCATAGATGTGTCGCGACTCAACCCTATGGTCAAGACTTTACTAGACATGACTTGATGAGACTTTTGGATTCCTAAGACCACTTTCATAACCTATGCTCTGATACCATGTTTTTCACGACCCAAGAGTACCCCCTAGAAGTTAGGGCATTCTAGAATCAAAACACGACGTAATTAACCTCTCGGATGTTTTGTACAAGCCTTTCATATCATTCATCGCATATACATATATCAAAAGTAGTGCGGAATTAAAACTTTTCACAACATTTGAATAATCTTTCAAAATCTCTTTCATATAAAAATCATAGGAAAAATTAAGTCTCAGGTCATCAAATCTTAGACTCAAAATACACTTGGGACACGGCCCATACAATCGACAATATAGTACTACTAAGTCTATTACAATACTTCAATAAAAGAAATCAAAGACATCTATGCCCTCGAGTCAAATGAGGATATACTACAAACTTTCTTGAAAGATCCTATAATCCAAGCTTCGCTCCCAAAAGCACCTTCATCTATGAATCATTTTAAAGATAGATAAAAGCATGGAATTAGTACAAACACTTGTACTAAGTATGGCATAATGCATCAAAATCATGAAAACGGACATTTAATGGAAATATGCTCTTTTTTTTTTTTTATAGAAACATCATAGTATAAGCATAAGAACAACATTAACACCTTAGAAACACATCAGATATCACTTAAATATTTTATCACATTTTGGAGAAAACTTTACAGAAAACCATATCAGTGTTACAGTGAATTCCTTCACTTCACAATGACTCCCTTCTAGCATGCAATCTTCTCACTAAAATCTATCCTAAGACTCACTTAAGAAAAATAAAGAGAGACCGCCCATACACCCTCTCTAGGCACACCTAAATGACCTTAAGACCACCTATAATGAGATATGCACACTTACAACACACCAAACACATAAACATGAGATCCTCCTACCAAAGGTGATTCTAAGGTTCACTTGAATGAGTTGTGAAGCGACCACCCATACAATCCCTTCACACACTTAAGAGATCCTTTAGAGTACCTAGGATAAGATCATTCTCACTTAATACAATAACATACATATAATATGACATTCTCCTTTCCAAAGGTTATCAAAAGACTTACTTAAGTAAATCAAGAAGAGAATGTTTATGCTTGACCTCTTCAGGATTACCTTAATAATTCTTAAGACTACCTAAGTTCAAATAATGTCTACTTAATTAAAAAACTTTCCTAACTAGAATCATTCTTAAGACTTATCTAGGTATGATATGAAGTGACCATTCCTATGCCCCCCTTCCCACCTTAACTAGACAACCCTTAACTACTCTAGATAAGTACTTATTCATTTAACACGCTTCCTAATTTAAGTCATTACTTTCATTAGTTCATTTAAGAAACATTCATCACATATAAGGAAATTCAAGTAATGGTCTTGGAGAAAACCTAGAGACTCTCACTAACATCTTCTAAGCCTATTGTGCAATGTCTAGTTAGCGTTACATACCACCACCTAAACTTCATAAGACTTCTACAACACTAGTGGGTATCCGATATTATGAGAATAGGCAATAACCGACATAGGCCATGGTAGCTGAGCATGGAATCCGGAGTTGTAACCTACTCCGATGGAGAGTGTTCTACTTGCCAATGGTAGAACTTGGACACATCTCATGTAAGCACATGGTTAAGGAATATGAAGAGTTTCCTTGCACTCTAGCCTCATTCTTAACTAGAGCTGCTTTCATTACCATACTCACTCGGTGCTAGCCTTTGTTCTCATAGATTAATTCACATGAAAAATCACATGAAGAGGTTCCAAACCTAGTTCATAACCCAATCACATTTACCCTACCAAAGAGGTCCCCTAGGGTTTCCTTTCAATGGCGAAGATGATAGCTTAATGAATTTCCTAAGGATTATTTCATGCCATTCCAGCCAACCAACCTTAAGTCCACCATTTATACAAGAAGGATACCATTACGACTTTCGACTTCAAGGATCATAACATTACCACTAGGTTGAAGGTTCCACATAAAAAAAACCTCTTAGCAACATTCAAGGTCTCATGTCATTCATACATATAAGACTAAGAGGCTTTAACATCCTAAGTCAAGACATATCATATTCACATACATGCATGTATCAAGTAAGGGACACAAGTCTACCACACAAGACACACCAATACTTCACTTTATCACATATACCATAACATTCTAGAAGCACATAGGAATAACCATTATCATCTATAAGTCACCCTATACACTACTATAACATCATAAATATAACCATCATAGACTCATATAATCAAGTAGGAAGAATCACACATCAACTCTAAGACTAGTCACATAAGGACATAGTCGTAGTCTAACTTGATCACCTAACTGTTGACACCCAATTTTGGCTCTCCACATAATAATAATAATAATAATAATAATAAAATAATAATAATAATAATAAAAATAATAATAATATAATAATATATGTCATAAGATTTTATAAGAATACGAAAAGATTTTTTTAAAATAATTAAATAATTTATTCTATAAATGTCGTTTATTATAAAAAAAAGTAAATAAATTATATATATTTCTACTTACTTTCTCATTTATTTTTAATAATAAATGACATTCTTAAAAAATGAGTCTATTTTTTGTTCAAATATAATTTCTTTCGTCACAATAGATATTTTCGTACATTTATTAAATTTGAAATCTTAATTAATTAATGAGTTACTAATTTATATTAATTTAATTTTAGGAGTGACTAATTTTATCAAATAATCTAATCTTGCAAAATAATCATTTTTAATTTAATAAATTATGACTATTTAATAAAGAAGATGTTATAATTTAAATTATTTTAATTTAAGCAATCTTGGCAATCCATGTCTCTTTTAACCGGTCAATCCATGTATGCCACGTAGGCGAGCACATGGATTGTGCTTCTTTAGATTAAATCTCGACCCTACAATTAAATCTAACGGTCCTAGTTAATTCAGCTTTTACCATTATTTAATATATATATATATTTTTAACTCCTCCTTTATCTTAACCGTCCGATCAAACGATCGGACGGCCCAAATTAATCAAGATTTTTCCATCTTTCCCAATAGAGAAAGAAAAGAAAGCCAACGTTCATCTTCTCTTTTTCAGAAGGACACTTCTCTTTACCCAAAATTCTCATCTTTCCCATACGCCTCTTCCCAAAGCGCCTCCCCTCCCATCAAGAACGGCCATGGACCGCCGGAAAATAACAATATCCGGCGGTCTCCAACATCAATCAACTCCCCTATCACCTCACAACTTCTCCTCCTTCCCCATACCCGTCACTCCTTCGTCCCATCAAAGAACGGCTGTGAACCGCCGGAAAACAACAATATCCGGCGGTCTCTTGTCTTCCTTATCAGCCCTTTTGATATGAAAAATATATCCCTTCACATCTACTGGGTTATGTTTTGTTCAAAATTTTTTTTTGAATTTGTAGTCGAAATGTCAAAATCTAAAAAAAACGATGATTGATCTCTTGACATCTAATTGCAACTCCGTCCTTAGAAATTTTCAGATTTCAAATCCGACTTTGAAGTCCGATTTTGCCTATAAAAGGGAATGCCCTGTTTTCCATTCAGGAGGAGTAGAAAGAGAGGGAGGAAACGATTGAAAAAAAGAAAAAGACGGGAAGACGGGAGAAAAGAGAAGAGAAGGAGACACATAGAAAAAAGGAAGGAGAATCGATTATCATCCAGAAATCATCCATCAACATCCGAAAATTATTTTGAGAAACAAATTTTTAGGGTCATCTTTTGTTTTGTTTTCTCGTTCTTCTTCAAGTTGTAGTTCGAGTTCAAAGTCGAAATCTCTTGACTTCTATGCTCTAGTCTGCTGCTCTACACAAGGAGAATGAGGTAAGTTTGAATGATAGTAATTCTTTTCTTTGGCGGATAGGCTGGAGTTTCTATTTTGGAACTTGTTATTGGCCTAAGATATTAGGCCAACAGCAAATTAGGATCACCGCAATGCTTGGAGTCTCGCAAATTAGGAGTCAAATATTCCTTAGTCTTGTCTTTCATTGTTTTGATAATATTATTTTGATATGTTGGCTAACCTTTACTTACAAATTTGGATATATTTCTTGTCCTTCATTTTTGAAGTTTATTTATGTGAGCTAACATTATATGCTTATAAATTAAGTTGAAACAACTTTAGAAACAAAGATACAAAAGAAAAATATATTTTCTTAAAATGGATTGACATTTTTTACTTAGAACAATCTTTCAGGCCTCTTAAGTTGAAAAAGGGCTTATAGTTTAAGAATTTTCAAATGAAATTTCAAAAGGTTTGAACATACCATGTATGCCTAACTGTTCGCCAAATAAATTTAAGAATAGTTTATATGCTAAAATAAACACCCTTAGAAATATGTTACGCTAAAATAATTAATTTTCTTGAAATATATTTTAAAATATGTTATGCTAAAATAATTACTTGCCTTGAAATATATGTTGGGAGTTAAGCGCTATGTTTTTATGAATAAAAATGGCATAAAAATTTTAGTTATAAAATAAGTCCCAATATTTTTTTTTATCAACTCTTTATAAAATATATTGGCTACCCTTTATATTTTTTTCAAATATTGCCAAAATATTTTAGTGTTCTAACATGCCATTTCAAATTTTAGATATATCAACAGGTTCAAATACAAAGTACATACATACATATATATATATATATATATATATATATATATATATATATATATATATATATATATATATATATATATATAAAGGTATAAATTCTATATTTTTTTCTTTACATAATATATCTACTATCTTATTTTTTTTACTAATAATATTTCTTTATTTTATAATTTCCTACATTTTACACATATTATAAATCTAATCTATTGTTAACTTATCTCTACATGTAAACAAAATAATAAATATTCATATGTTTTAAACAAACTTACATGTATATACTACGCTTTGCTATAAATATATTTAAGATCACAAACTCTATGTAATATTTTAAACATCTAGTATCATTTAGTTTTCATACATTTTCAAAAAAACTCCATCATGTATATTTTATTTAAATTATACATATTACTACACATTTACACGAAACTACTATTATATTTTTATTTCACATCTTAATAAGACGACTAATTTTCACAAATTTAACATCTATAATTTTTTGTAAGTTTATTATGATACAACTATATATTTTTCTTACATATAAATATATCATACATTTGAGTACATTATTTATTTATTTTTTATCACATAATAGAAATACTACTATTAAATCTATTTTATAAGACATATATATGTTGTACCTTGTGTTTTACTCTTTTTTCTTAAAACTAATAAAATTTACTCACAATTGATTTTAAAAGCGAATAAATAAACAAGTTTTCCTAAATTATATTTTCCTAAATTGAGTTTAAGGACTATCTTCGGATAGACTCTGAGGGGTGCTTAACACCTTCCCTTTGAGTAACCAAAACCCTTACTCAGAATATCACTGGTTTCGCAAATCAAAACAGAGTTTACGTTTTACATATAAAAAATGGGTTTCCTAATATTTTCCTTAAAATTTAGGTGGCGACTCTAAAACAAACACAAAATAATTATTTTTCCAAAAAATCAGAGTGTCAGCCATATTATGTTGCGAACTATTTTTCGGCTGGTTCAAAAATAGGGTGCAACAGCTTGGCGACTATGCTGGGGACTTATGTAGGTTTTAATCTTAGAAAAACTCATTTTAGGAATAACTTTTATGGTTACGTATTTATTTTCAGCTTGTTATTTGATATGTTGCTTTGATTGAAAGGTCGCAAGTGAAATCCAAACTTGTGTTCCTTATTTATTTTAAAACACTACTTGTTACTGCTTTTTATACACTGTCATTTGAACATTCTATCGAGTCTTGGCCGTACACGCACACACTGTACACGCGAGGGGTGTTCCTGCACTCCTCCAAAACTCTCTTTGGATTCCTTAGTTTCAGAGTTGGTGCGATTAATATAGTGCACCTTCTCGCAATTACTCAGTCCTACTCTCAATCATTAAGGAAAATAATTTATTCTTAGAATAGGTCATGTTGCATAACCTTAGGCAAGACAGTATACGGTATTGTCGTTGCACTTAGGAAACCACCCAATTGTCAAAGAGTTTCTTCTTTAAAACTCGACGACATAAACTTGGTGTGAAATTGATATAAATTATCCAAACTTAAACTCTTAACGGATTTGGAGCAAATAAAATCATCCTACCTTTTACCCTTTCTTTCAGATGCAAATCAATCAAAACCTTCCTAACATCCAGATGCTGACTGAGGTCCCTCGAACTTTGAAAGAATGGTGGGGTAACGTCAGAGTGGCATACGGAGCCGAGATCATGCCACACTTAGGGTCTTTAATTGATCTATTGGATGTGGAGGCAAACAAGTCACTCATTACCCTAATGATTGAATTTTGGCAGCCAACAACAGTGACTTTCCAGTTCGCAGATTTTGAAATCATGCCGACCCTGGAAGAAATAATTCAAATTGCGGATTTACCGTTGGCTGGACGAGTACCGTTGGCCTCGCGCACTACATCGGGAACTAGTTTTCTCTAGTCCTTGGGTTTAAGGGTAGGCCCATGTTTGCGAAGAGTTGACGAGGGATGGGTCAAGTTAGACTATCTATTTAAAAGGTTCGGCCGCCGAGAAAGCTATGATAGGTTCCGACAGGAATTTTTCATCTCTAGGATTGATTGGGAAAGATTAAGGGCTATTGTTTTCGTGATAACTTTTTTGGGTATTATGATCTTCCCTAAGAAAAGAGGTTGTGTAGACATTAACTTACTGCCTGTGGTCATCTTCATGTTTAGGGGACCTGTTAGAGTGACCATGGTACCCATGATCTTGGCAGAAATCTTTCGATCATTATCCCTCTGCTCTATAGGATATGATCACTTCAAGGGAAGTAACCTATTGTTGCAGATTTGGGCGCTTGAACACTTCTATCAAAGACGAGCAGAAAATGGCACTGAAGCAGCCTCACAAAGCAAGATCAGGAGTTATGCGATAAGGTTGAGCATGTGGGATGCCCCAAATAATGAAGAAGGTTGGCGTATTTTCCTGACCCACCTCACAGGGAATCGTATTCAATGACGACTACCATGGGTCCATGGCCGAGCTTTGTTGAGAGTTAACCAGGCCTATTTCATTGAGTTAATCGGGTTGGAGGGCATCCAACCTTACGCACCTCTAAGAGTCCTCCGACAGTTTGGGATTACCCAGGGCGTTCCTCTATGGTCAAATATGGCATTGACAGAGGTCGACTATGAAGAAATAATCCCGATCAAAAGGATCTCTGCTTTGGTACAAGGATGGTGCGGTATTCTTGACTCAGACATGGGGGTTGAATCATGGTGCACACCTGAATATTATACTTGGTTTATGATGGGAGGAATTCTCGCTAGACCTAGCTATGAAGGAATTTTAGGGTTCACAGACACTCAAAGGTCAAATCATATTGGCACAGAGCTATTGAACTTCATGCACATCATTACATCCATGTATCAGCAGGTGACCCCACGGTCTATCGACCATCTCATACAGGCAGTTGATGATGGACCAAATGAAGAGAAGGAGGAAGACCTAGAAGAGGATCCCAGGAAACCAACTGAGGAGATGGAAGAGGACCCAGAAGAATACTCAGAGCATGACTTTAACTTGTATGACCCTAGAGATGGAGGAGTGATGCATATGGAGGATGAACCTACTCCAACAGTAGGAGACGCTCACTCTGAATATGGTGCCATAGGTTTTAATGAAGATCCTAACAACTGGGAATGGAAGATCGACGAATCCCTAGAATACCACCCAGAGCCATTTTATGACGGGGACGATGACGGTGATGATGCTCCAACCTGGCCATAGATCCATCTTTCTTCTTTGAACTTTTTTTTCCCTCTCTCATAAGCTCTTCAAAGTGCCATGTGGCCTAATTCTCTTGTATGACTTATGGCCACCCATACTTTCATTTCTTGCGTTTTGATTCCCTATACCAATGTAACATCCAAGACTACCTTAATCAATGAAGTTATGTTTGCTCTAAAATCCAAAATGTCTTTAAATGGATAATTTATTATCAAACTGATTGCAACGTAGGCCTACCTCAGGCAAAAAGAAGTTCTACATTAGGACGCGTTTTGAATGTCGCCGATTTGGCGTATATATGTGTTACATTTGCTTGTTTGTTACATCTTTCAATATTTCCCAAACTAACATAGTTTTCTTTTTGTTTTGTTTTCTTTATTTATCCCCAAAGAACGTTGATTTGTGTCGACTTACAAACTGGCTGACTCACGATACAACCTTCTATCAAAAGGAAAAATGACCGACAAAGACGAGATCAACACCGCCGCAAATATAATAGTACCTATCGAGAACCCCAAAAGTTCTCGAAATATAGCTGACATCCAAAATGAGGAAAAGATGGCTCACATGGAACAAGAACTCGAGATCTTGAGGGAAGAATTACGTCAAGTGCGAGACTTGGCAAAACTATCGGCGACCACTTTCCCTACTTTCAAGACACCTATCTACTTTCCGATGGCTAACTTGCCTTCTGCCGACTTATCAAATCAACCAAAACCAACTCAACATGCTCTTGTTCATGGCCGAGTTCCGCCAGTTTTACCAACTGCGGTCATAACCGTTCCCGACCTTTCTAATCGCGACCCTAACAAACCTACAATGCAGCAGATACTTGGGGCACATGTCGCCGCTCCCTATGAGCCACATGTTCCACCCGTATATGCCGCTGGAGCTCCTACCTTCACAATTCCAAAACTGTTAATGTCCCGTATGAGGTTGATCAATATGCAAAAATGGAGAAAGATGCCCAGCTAAAAAAAAAAAGCGTCAATAAATGCCCAGCTTGAGGGTCTAAGAAAGGCATTGAAAAGCTTGCAAGTTAGTAGAGGAACGGAGAGTTTGGATTATGATGACTTGTGCATCCATCCAGACATTGACATGCCGGTAGGGTACAAACCACCAAAGTTCGACATGTTTGATGGAAAAGGTGACCCTCACGCACATTTAAGGGCATACTGTGACAAGTTAGTTGGTGTGGGAAGAAATGAGAAGTTGAGGATGAAGTTGTTCATCCGCAGTCTGTCTGGAGAAGCATTGACCTGGTATACTCGCCAAGACCCTCGCAAATGGCGTGACTGGCAGGAAATGGCCGAGGACTTCATGACTCATTTCAGATTCAATATTGAAATTACTGCTGACAGATTCTCATTGGCTAATATACAGAAGAAGCCATCTGAGAATTTCCAAGAATATGCACGACGTTGGAGGACTGAGGCCGCAAGGGTGCAACCACCACTAGATGAGAGTGAGCTCTCGAAGTACTTTATTCGAGATCAAGAAGGTGTCTACTTTGACAAGATGATGTCAATGATGGGTCAAAAGTTTGTAGAACTGATAAAAATGGGGAACTTTATAGAAGGGGGTGTTAAATCTGGGAAGATTCAATCTATGGTCGCATTGCAGGCTGCAAGCAGAGCCATCCAATCAGGCGCCATTAGCAGCGTTAAGAAGAAAAGGGAGGATGTTTCAGCTGTCACCTACCAACAAGGAGGACCATCCCATCGATACCCTAACAATCCCCAAATTGTTGCACATACTTTCTACACCCCACACCCAGTATATAATGCCCAAACACACTATAATTCACCCCGAGCACCAGTATACCAAAATACTCCAAGACCATATGTGTCTGTCCAAGCACCTATCCACCAAAATAGACCAGCATATGCACCAAGACCGCGTCCAAATCTCGAAGCTAGAAATATTCGCGCTTCCACACCCATTGTTGAACCTTATGCCCAATTGTTTGAAAGGTTGAAGACAGCGGGAGTGCTGCAACCAATTGAAGGGAAACTTCTTGATCCAATCCCTCGTAATTTTGATGGAAACAAGCGATGCGCTTACCACTCAGGAGTCCAAGAAAACGACACAGAAGATTGTTATGGTTTGAAAAACCAGGTCGATTCTTTGATCAGGAGAAAGAGTAATCAAATGCACTCCAGCACCTCCGAATGTGAACAACAATCCCTTGCCAAACCATGAGAATCAGGAAGTCAACATGGTTACTTTGGAGGAAGAATACAAGGGCCCTGACTGTCCAGACGTGGTTGGAACAGACGCCATGACATCTACAGCGCAACCTGTTATCACTGTTCAACTAAGGAAACCTCTGACTATTCAAACATATCTCCCGAGAGTTGTAGTGACTACTCTAATTGCTAGAAAGGCTGAGTATGACACCAAGGCAGTCCCTTGGGACTATCAAACAGGCGTCAAGGGAAAGATGATCGACGTTGCCGTGGCTCAAGGAATGACTAGGTCGGGGAGATGTTATGCCCCAGAGGATCTAAATCAAAGAATTCTTGGAAAAGAACAAAATCCAAAAAAGAATGTTACTGATGTTGAAGCCGTAGAGTTTTGGAAGAAGATGCAGTCTAAAGACTATTTGGTTGAAGAACAGCTGAAGAAGACGCCAGCCCACATATTCGTTTGGTCTCTGCTTATGAGTTCTGAATCTCATAGGAATGCTTTAATGGAGGTGTTAAGCGGAGTAATCATTCCAAAAGAGACCACAAGTGAAACCTTAGCTGCATCAATTGGAAGAATAGTGGAAGCTAACAAGATCTCTTTCCACGATGAAGAGTTGCCTGCAGAAGGAGTTGGTCACAACAAAGCGCTTCATATTGCAGTCAAATGTTGTGATAAGATTGTGACTCGAGTCTTAATTGATGGTGGTTCTGTATGCACCATCTGTCCTTTCACCACTCTGAGAGATTTAGGTATTAGTACGGGAGAAATAAGGGAAAGTCGTGTGAAAGTTAGAGCTATTGATGGAGCACAAAGAAGTGTCATTGGAGAAATCTATCTCAAATTGCAAGTAGGGCCGGCCGAATTCCCCATTCTATTTCAAGTGATGGATGTATCATCCAACTACAACCTGTTGTTGGGAAGACCATGGGTTCATATGGCAAGAGCGCTTCCTTCCACTCTCCATCAGTGTGTGAAGTTTGAATGGGGTCGCACAGAAGTTACCATTCATGGAGAGCTTAGTCATCCCATTCATTCTGTTAATTCTATCCCAATCACCGATGAGTTAGAAGGAGCCACTTTCCATACTTTGGAGATTATGCAAGTCGTAAGGGTCATAGAGGAAGCAGATCCAACCAATGCAAAATTGTCAAGTGCAGCAAAAATGGTTGCGTCGGAGATGTTGAAGTACGGTTATCAGCCGAAGAGCGGACTTGGACCCAAGTCCAATGGAATAGTTGAGCCAATCCAGCTGAAACATCAGAGAGGCACCAATGGTCTCGGATACGAGCTGGCTTCGGGAAAAGACCACCAGAGGAAAAGAGATACAATATTCGTACCAGAACAAGCTTTGATTCCAGATCAAGCTAACATTGACGACATCGTGGAAGGAATAGGCAATTTGTTCGTGGCCATGACTGGAGAAGAGGAACAGATAAATCTCAGCAAATTGACCATTCGTGATGCCAAACCTGGAGAAATCTTGCAGAACTGGACCATCAACCCGTCCTTGTTTCAACGAGAGGCCTGGTAGTGTGGAGAAGTAGTTTTAATTTCTAAAACTTGCATGATCAAATTGAGGCTTGAATCATGCCTAACCTTTTGTTGCTTGCCTCTTCTAAAAGCTAAAATACTTTGAAATAAAAAGTTTTTGTTTTCATTGAAATTTTCACGCTATTTTAAATATCTATTTATTTTTACTTACTTATTGCACTTTTCAGCACTTATATTAATAAAAAACCTCGTTCAACGGTTATGACATGTAACGAATCCACCGATCTAGGTGAAAATGATGAACAAGATCACGAAGAGTATGATGAAAGCATGATGCCTCAAAATCTATCACATGATATTGAGCAAGTTGAAAGTCAGAACAAGCCCAATATGGATGAAACAGAGGTTGTCAACTTAGGAGATGAAGAGATCCTGAAGGAAACACGAGTCAGCATGCATTTGGAGGCTGAAAGAAAGCAAGAATTAATAGAGTTGCTTAAGCAATATGTTGACATATTTGCTTGGTCTTATGACAACATGCCAGGATTAAGCACTGATATTGTCTCGCACAAATTACCTATTGATCCCACTTGTCTACCCGTTAAGCAAAAGACAAGAAAATTCAAGCCGGATTTGAGTTTAAGGATCAAGGAGGAGGTCACGAAACAGATTGAGGCAAACGTTGTGAGGGTAACAAATTACCCCACGTGGTTAGCCAACATTATGTCGGTGCCAAAAAAGGATGGAAAGATCAAAATATGTGTGGACTATCGAGACCTAAATAGAGCCAGTCCCAAGTATGATTTCCCCCTTCCAAATATTCATATACTCATCGATAATTGTGCGAAACATGAGTTGCAATCATTTGTCGATTGCTTTGCAGGATATCACCAAATCCTGATGGATGAAGATGATGCAGAAAAGACCGCATTTATCAATCCATTGGAGGTGTATTGTTACAGAGTAATGCCGTTTGGTCTCAAAAATGCCGGTGCAACTTACATGAGGGCCATGACTACCCTTTTTAATGATATGATCCACAAGGAAATTGAAGTGTACGTGGATGGTGTCGTTATCAAATCCAAAAGAAGTTCAGATCACTTGATCGACTTACAGAAGTTCTTTGAGAGGTTGCGGAAGTATAATCTGAAGTTGAATCCAGCAAAGTGCGCATTTGGGGTACCCGCGGGGAAGCTACTGGTATTCATCGTTAGTAGAAAGGGCATAGAGTTGGATCCATCGAAGATAAAGGCAATCCAAGAGCTACCTCCACCTAAGTCCAGGAAAGGACGTGATGAGTTTCTTGGGAAGACTGAATTACATCTGTCGATTCATAGCTCAATCCACAGTGATTTGTGAACCCATATTCAAATACTGAAGAAAGATGCTGCCACGAAATGGACAGAGGAATGCCAAAGAGCTTTCGATAGAATCAAAGAGTACTTGTCCAACCCACCAGTATTGGTCCCTCCAAAGCCTTGAAAGCCTTTGTTATTGTATCTATCTATCATGGATAACGCGTTTGGATGTGTATTGGGGCAGCATGATGAGACAGGTATGCTACTTTCCTTAGTATCTAACAGCAAGGATGAGATGAGTACTGAAGTTTGTTAAATTATACAGGTATGCTACTTCCCTTGTATCTAACAGCAGGGATGATATGAGCAGGTTGCTCACAGGAATCAATGGTGATATGGAGGAGGAGTGTCGGTCTGCGATCATGGACCTCTCCAGGTTGATGGTGCATGTCCAGCAGGTAGAGGACAACCGCAAAAAGAGGGGTATTCGTGATGCTAGGAGGCCTAAGCCTCAAGATTAGGCAGGTCCCAGCCATGGAGGCCACAGAAACAATTTTGGCGTCCGTGAGCAGCCCAGGTTCAAGAAGGGGCAACAGAGTTTTGGGAACTCTAATTCTCAGAGGAGTACAACACCTAGAGGAGGCAGACCTGAGCCCAAGAAGGGCAATGGAGGTGAGATACTGCGTCCCAAAAAGAACTGTGCTAAGTGTGGTCGTGCTCACAGTGGAGAGTGCATACAGGGCACTAATGCCTGCTTCGGTTGCGGTAAGAGTGGGCACATAGTTAGAGACTGCCCACAGAACAGAGGTCAGGCTGGAGGTAATGCTAAGCCTAGTCCTAATCCACAGGGTGCAGCAGCAGTCGAGCCTCCTAAGAGGAACAGGTTCTATGCCCTGAAGGGCAGGGAGGAGCAGAAGCAGTCCGCTGATGTGGTCACAGGTATGCTGCAAGTATTCTCAACTTCTGTTTATGCTTTACTTGATCCAGGGTCTACGCTTTCCTTTGTAACTCTTTTGCTTTCTCTCACTTTTGAGATATTGCCTGAAGTTCTGCATGATCCTATAGTGGTTAGTACACCTTTAGGAGAAAATGTAAGAACTGATAGAGTATACAAGGATTGCCCAATAGTTGTAAGTGGTAAGACTATGTGTGCAGACTTGGTTGAGTTACCCATGCATGATTTTGATGTTATTCTTGGCATGGACTGGCTTCACAATTGTTATGCTTGCTTGGACTGTCGTAGTAGAGTGGTGAGATTTCGTTTCCCTGATGAAGAGGAGCTAGTCTGGGAGGGGTACAACTCAAGTCGTCCTAACCTCTTGATTTCAACCTTAAGGCCAATAAAATAATGTCCAAGGGGTTATTGTGTCATCTTGTGAGTGTTAATGATTTAGATCATGACATTCCTTCCATAGACTCAGTGCCTGTAGTGAATGAGTTCTTAGATGTATTTCCTGATGATTTGCCTGGAGTCCCTCCCCCTCGAGAGATTAATTTTGGTATCGACTTAGAACCCGATACTAAACCAATTTCAATTCCTCCTTACAGAATGGCTCCAGTTGAACTCAAAGAGTTGAAGCTGCAGTTAAAAGATCTCACTGACAAGGGTTTCATTCAGCCGAGCATATCCCCTTGGGGCGCTTTAGTGTTGTTTGTGAAAAAAAAGGATGGAACCCTTAGAATGTGTATCGATTATCGGCAGCTCAACAAAGTCACTATAAGGAATAAGTATCCACTTCCCAGAATAGATGATTTGTTCGACCAGCTCCAAGGGTCTAGTTTCTTCTCTAAGATTGATCTTCGTTCAGGGTATCATCAGCTTAGGGTTAGGGATGGAGATATCCCAAAGACAGCCTTTTGTACCCGTTAAGGTCATTATGAGTTCTTAGTCATGTCATTTGGTCTTACGAATGCACCTGCTGCATTTATGGACCTCATGAACCGAGTCTTCCGTGAATACCTTGTCTCTTTCGTCATAGTATTCATTGATGACATTCTCATCTACTCTAGGACCAAGGAAGAGCATGAACAACATTTGAGACTAACCTTGCAGCTACTTAGACAACATCAGTTGTATGCCAAATTCAGCAAGTGTGAATTTGGCTTAGATCAGTGACCTTCCTGGGTCATGTTGTGTCCAATAAGGGCGTGGAGGTGGACCCCAAGAAGACTAAGGCTGTGAAGAACGGGCCAAAGCCTCTTACTCCCACTGACATCCGTAGCTTTCTGGGATTGGCTGGTTACTACCGCAGGTTCGTGGAGGGCTTTTCTTCCATTGCTGCCCCATTGACATCTTTGACTAAGAAGAAAGCCAAGTTTGAATGGACGGCGACTTGTGAGAAGAGTTTCCAGGAGCTCAAGGACAGACTCACTTCAGCCCCGGTGCTTACTTTGCCTAAGTGTGGTGAGAATTACACTGTTTACTGTGATGCATCTAGGGTTGGTTTGGGTTGTGTTCTTATGTAGGTTGGTAAGGTAATAGCCTATGCGTCCAGACAACTCAAAGTTCATGAGAAGAATTATCCCACTCATGACCTTGAGTTGGCAGCTGTGGTGTTTGCACTGAAGCTGTGGAGGCACTACTTGTATGGAGTGCATGTGGATGTATTCACAGACCACAAGAGTCTCCAGTACGTGTTCACACAGAGAGAGTTGAATCTACGTCAGCGGAGATGGTTGGAGTTATTGAAGGATTATGACATGAATGTTCACTACCATCCAGGTAAGGCTAATGTTGTGGCTGATGGTTTGAGCAGGATGAGCATGGGAAGTACAGCCCACGTTGAGGATGAGAAGAAGGAGTTGGTGAAAGATGTACACAGACTGGCCAGACTGGGTGTGCGATTGGTTGACTCTACTAGTGGGGTGTTTCAGTTCATCCTAGTTCTGAATCATCCTTGGTAGTTGAAGTCAAGCAGGGTCAGCATCTAGATCCTGTGTTGATGGAGCTGGAGGACTCAGTGTTGATAAGGATGAATGAGTCTTTTGCTTTAGGAGGTGATGGCATACTTAGGTATCAGGACAGACTGTGTGTACCAGATGTGGATGATTTATGGACCAGGATTGTTGCAGAGGCCCATAGTTCCAGATATTCCATACATCCAGGATCCACCAAGATGTAGCATGATCTTAAGCAGATTTATTGGCGGGATGGCATGAAGAAGGACATTGCAGAATATGTGGCCAAGTGTCCTAATTGTCAGCAGGTTAAGGCAGAACATCTTAAGCCTGGCGGTCTTACTCAGATTATTGAGGTTCGACTTGGAAGTGGGAGGCCATTAATATGGACTTCGTGGTTGGTCTTCCAAGGACTAGGAGGCAGCATGACTCCATATGGGTTATTGTGGACAGATTGACTAAGTCTGCTCACTTTATACCTGTGAAGTCTACTTACAGAGCCGAGGATTATGCGAGACCCTACATTGATGAGATTGTGAGATGGCATGGGATTCCTTTGTCTATCATTTCAGATAGAGGAGCTCAGTTTACTTCATATTTCTGGAGATCTTTCCAAAAGAGCTTGGGCACGCAGGTAAAGCTTAGTACTACCTTTCATCCTCAGACTGATGGGCAGGCAGAGCGCACCATTCAGACATTGGAGGACATGTTGAGAGCGTGTGTGATTGACTTCAGGGGTAGCTGGGATGACCATCTGCCTTTGATAGAGTTCTCGTATAATAATAGCTATCACTCCAGCATTGGGATGACACCATTTGAGGCACTGTATGGTAGGAGGTGTAGATCTCCAGTTGGGTGGTTCGAGGTTGGAGAGTCATCCACTTTGGGTCCAGAGATCATTCATAAGGCCTTAGAGAAGGTAAGAGTGATTAGGGACAGGTTGGCTACTGCTTACAGTCGACAGAAGTCATATGCAGATAACAGAAAGCGGCCCTTAGAATTTGATGTTGGTGATCAGGTTTACTTGAAGATATCACCTATGAAAGGGGTGATGAGGTTTGGCAGAAAAGGGAAGCTGAGTCCGAGATACGTTGGGCCATATGAGATCCTACAGCGTGTGGGTGAGGTGGTCTATGAGTTAGCATTGCCTGCGGAGCTAGCTTCTGTTCATCTAGTCTTTCATGTCTCTATGTTGAAGAAGTGCCTAGGTGATCCAGCATTGATTCTACCTGTTGAAGGTTTGGGGGTTGATGAAGACTTGTCTTATGAGGAGGTACCTGTCGAGATTTTAGACAGACAGGTCAAGCGTCTAAGGAACAAGGAGGTTGCCACAGTGAAGGTATTGTGGAGGAATCATCTTGTTGAGGGTGATACGTGGGAGGCCGAGGCCGATATGAGGTCCCGCTATCCTCATCTTTTCAGCCCTTGAGGTTAGACTTCCTATTCTTAAGTCTGAGTTCCTTATCCCTCCAGTCTTTGTTGCTATTGCTTACTTGAAAATAGTATCTATGTTATGTTTTGACTGACATTACGCTAGAGAATTAGTAGTGTCATCCGGGGATGAATGTTCCTAAGGGGGGATAATGTAACAATCCAAAATCAAATATGCTAAGTAAACGTACTAAGGACCCTAGAACCAGCCACCCTAGTAACCTAGGGGTACCCGCATGGGCCACACCCCACCGGGTGCACTCAACCCGTGAGGGTGAGACTTTTCGGCAAGGTGTGGGGGCCATGGTCCCACGGCTTGGTGCGTGTGGAACCGGGTCCCCGGGCCTATGCACTCCCCTAGACAATCAACTTGGTGAGTTGGTTGAGCTAGGTGGGACCAGGTTGGACAAGTTTAGGACCCCGAATACGAGTTTACACCCGAGTGTGTCCAAACCGGACTTGAAAGGGTTAACCTTACGTTTGGAGGTCCAGGGGTAAAATGGTCTTTTCCAAGCCAAGAGTAATATCGTAATTATCTTAAGGAATTAATTTATTAATTAATTAATTTAATTGAAGGACCGGTTTGGGTCGGGTCGACCCGAAATGACCCCTTCCGCGGTGAATACTTCACCCGGGTTCGAACCTCAATGGCAGCTTGAATTAAATGGAATTAAGTTAAGGTTTATAATCTGATTTTCGTAAGGGCAAAGTGGTCCTTTCACGTATAATTAATTAAATCAGATTTTTTTAATGTTAAGGAGAGTCCTAGTTTGACTAAGTCTTTACCTAAGCCTAAACTACTTTCACGTTTCACTCTCTCACGTCTATCTCACTTCACAATTAATTTCTCTATCTCTTTCACGTTCTCTCTGCCTAACATTCATACAAGAACAGAAAAATTATTAAAGTCCTTCACACTTGAAGAACTTACACGACAATATAAGAAAAACAAGCTAAGTGAAAACGTTAGGCAAAGGAAGGAGATTTTCCGTCGAGATTGGGTGTTGAGGCTTTCGGTTTGGACGTGATTTGGAGAGGGTTTTGGACAGCAGGTCGTGTGTCGTATAAACGTCAAAAAGGTATGGGTTCTCTTCTCTCTTGGTCCCTTTCCCAAGAGACCACTTAAGGTTCAGAATATTCAGTCCGAAAACTAGGGTTGTTTCCCGTTGCATGTCCCTGTCACTAGCTCCTATTGAATCATAGGTTGGGTATGTTTTATGGTACAAAGTAGGGATGTAATGTGTTTTCGTGATGATTATGTTTAAGTATGTATGCTCGGAATTGTGTGAATATTGAACATGTTGTCCGAAATTATGTGAAAAGTGATGTGTATGCAACGTGTAGCCGTGAATGTGGTCACGGTTGGAGGTGTGAAATGGCATGTTTAATCCTTGTATTTTATGTGCAAAAGTTGTACACAATGTGATGTTCATATGGGGTGTGAAGTTGTTGATTTTGAGTGAGAAACTCTTGGCTAATGTAACTACTAAACTACACCTAATAATGCACTAAATATTTCATGAAATGTCCTAAGAACTAACGTGAAAAGGTTGATGAAAAGAAGCTAAAAATCATGATCAAATTTCCAGCATGGTGTAAGTTTGGTTTCGGTCAAAACAAGGTTAAAAATCTGGGTTTTAAATGAATATAAAATAGGTGAGGTCACTAGGGATTGAACCCGAGACCTCACATGTGAAGAATGCTAAAAACGTAAAGGAGGAAATGGGGTTAAGGGGAATCGAACTCGGGTGACCTTGACCGAAACAAAATGTTAAAGAAATAAGAAATGAGAGGAGTGGGATTCGAACCCACAACCTCTCGGTAAGAACTTAAAGAAAAATGAAAATAAAATAAGTGTGAGGCGTGGGAATCGAACCCACGACCTATAGGCGGAAAGGAGAAAAGAAAATGAAAATGAAGTGAGGCTGTGGGGGTTCGATCCCACAACCTCACGGACAACTCAGAAAAGTCAACATTTAAGAGAATTAAAATAATGAGGCTGTGGGGGTTTGATCCCACAACCTCTTGGCCCTAAGCGAGTGAAAGAAAAATAAGAAAAATAAGAAGAAAAGAAACGTTGTTGTTGGAACTCGATCTCGGTTCCCAACGTCCTAAAAGGACCGAAAATGAAATGAAAATAAAAATAAAATGTAAGTGTTGTTCAAGGGATTCGAAATTGGGTTCCCTTGTCCAATCTCCGTATTGATACATAAGTCATACGTGAATAAATGTTTAACATAATGCTGCCTACATAGATTGAAACCGAGATCTTGGCATACATACAAGATGCATAAGTCTTGTATCACATAATCTTAGGAAAATATGAATCACATAGACGAAATATGAATGAAGTCTCATGGCTTGTATGTGTAGACCCATAAGTCTAACATACGTTCAAAAGTAAGTGAACTTAAGATGTATGTAATGAAATGATGAAACACTAGAAGGGTTAAGTACGAGTGTAAGATACACTAAATGGCCAAGTACATTGGCATATGATGAAATGAATAATGAAATGATGAAATGACCATGAAATGATGAAACCCTAGAAGGGTTAAGTAAGGGTGTGAAACACACTAAATGGCCAAGTGCATTGGCATATGATGAAATGAACATTCACGTAATAAAGGGTGAGTAACTATGAAGAGAAAATGTGCTAATGATAATGAATGTGGTGACAACATAATATGAGGCTAATGCAAATGATGAGAGCAATCTCAAATGAGCCTAAGTAAATGTTACCAAAACGTACTCACCTATGAGAGTGTAAGATAATAAAGAGACCAGTCTCTATGAACACGCTAATGAAAGTATTGAGATTAACACACTTAATACTAATGATGAGATGAGAGATCATCTAATGAGCTATGATGTCCTCATACTAGAAGCCAGCTTCCATGACGTACAAGTTGAATGAAATGAAATTTTATATTGAGCACCGATAGACTAGCTATGAGCGGTGATGCCTTCTTTCGGAAAGGGCGGAGGTTCACGTAACTCTCATGATATGAGACTGTCCGGCATGCCGGGTATGGGTCTCCTTATATCTCCTAGTCTTCGAACCTATACTGCCAATATAGGGATCTGGCGGGGTTCAACTCCCATGTATGCTAGCATATTTTTGGGTCACTTTGGCCGGTGATTCCACCTCTTTTCGGTGTGGGGGAGACACTGGATTTCATGATGCTCACATGATCTATGTCGATTAAAGTTAAAGTTCCCAATGAATAAATAAGGCCAGCCTCAAATGATGCACATAATGAAATGAATGATACCAAAGGTGTTAGGGTAGGATAATTAAAAGGTGAGTTAGATTCAAGTAATGACATTAGGTCATTCTTGGTTATTGCACAACGAACCCGATGAAAGTCTTAAACTACACCCTAGGTATAGATGGTATTTACACTGGCCCATGAACGAAATGAAATGGAGTACGTATGAATGAACGAAGCAGACTCTGTGTTTGCTAATGAAGACTCCCTAGTTAAGGTCCCATATGTTGAGCCCTCATTCTGGGAAGTCTTAATGTTAAGTCCATGATTCCAAGGTCTCATGGCATATGAATGAATGATATGAAATAAGCTATGTGCTATATGCAATATGTGTTATATGCAATATGTTATGTGTTATATGTAATGTGATATGTGTTATGTGTAAGATGTTATGTGTTGTGTGCAATATGAAAAGTATGATGATGCATGTTATTTTCATGGCATGACTTTCCTAATCCAAATTTGGAAAGTTCACTAACTTTCCTAATCTAAATTTGGCAAGTCCATTAACTTGACTTCCCATAATCATGTTGTTAGGAAAGAGCTATTCTTTCTCATGAATGTCCTTGGTGTGTGCTTGCATATGCCCATACTTAGTACAAGTGTGTACTAACCCTATACAACTCTACAATTTTAGGTGTAGGCACAGGTGGACGCTAGAGCTACAGGTTGACGATGAAGTTATCCGGACGTCGAGCATTCATTCGGACTTGGTAGGCCCTCATGCTTTCGAGGATGCTGCCATTTATATTATAGCTTAGTTTTAGAGTTGAGCTAGTGGAGCATGTTCCACTAGCGTTTCTTTCCTGTTTTATTCAGACATTGTATTGGTGTCATTTTGGCAAGTACATCTTTATTGCTATATTAAACTATTTCTTTCATTTGATGATCTTAATATTAGATGGTTGATGGTGAACAATTATGTATTAATGAGAATGTTTAATAAGTATGTTAAGAAACAAAAAGTTTCAAATTTTCCTCTAAAATTAACCTAGATGAAGTAAGAATGACGTAAGTAGGCTTATCTGCGACCTCTGAGAGGTCAACGACGTCGGTCTCGTCTGGGGTCTAGATTTCGATCGTGACATACTATGACATCAAAAGGTTGATAAAAACACAAGAATATCCCAAAAATGCCACAAGTAAGCAGAAACAGACTTTAAGAAGGATGGCCAATCATTTCTTCCTTAACGGAGAAATCCTATATAGGAGAACTTCAGATTTAGGATTGTTGCGGTGTGTCGATGCCGCAGAAGCAACAAGGCTTTTGGAAGAAATACATGCAGGAACATGTGGACCTCACATGAACGGGTTCACTTTGGCAAAGAAGATTTTAAGAGCCGGATATTTTTGGATGACCATGGAGAGAGATAGCATACGGTATGTGCAAAAGTGTCATCAGTGTCAAGTGCACGGAGATTTTATACGGGTTCCACCGAATGAGCTTAACGTAATGGGTTCACCTTGGCCGTTTTCCGCTTGGGGCATGGATGTTATCGGACCTATAGAGCCTCCTTCATCAAATGGACATCGTTTCATCCTGGTGGCTATCGATTATTTCACAAAATGGGTCAAAGCTTCGACATACAAGGCAATGACTAAGAAGGTAGTGGCAGACTTTGTTCGCAATAACATAGTTTGTCATTTTGGAATTCCAGAATCAATCATAACAGATAATGCAGCCAACCTCAATAGCGATCTTATGAAGGAAACTTGTGAAAGGTTCAAGATTTCTCATCGCAATTCCACAGTTTACCGACCACAGATGAATGGAGCAGTTGAGGCTGCAAATAAATATCAAGAAGATCCTAAGGAAAATAGTGGACAATCACAGGCAATGGCATGAAAAGCTACCGTATGCTTTACTTGGTTATCGCACCACAATCCGAACATCAACTAGGGCAACTCCTTATATGTTGGTTTATGGTTCGGAAGCAGTTATACCTGCTAAGGTAGAAATACCATCTTTAAGGATTATCCAAGAGGTTGGTCTGGACGATGCAGAATGCATACGTACCAGGCATGAACAACTGATGCTCATCGATGAAAAGAGGATGGATGCAGTTTGTCATGGTCAACTCTATCAGAACAGAATGACCAAAGCATTCAACAAGAAAGTCAAACCTCGACAGTTCACACCGGGCTAATTAGTATTGAAGAAGATCTTTCCTCACCAAGAAGAAGCCAACGGGAAATTTGCACCAAATTGGCAAGGACCCTACATGGTTCATAGGGTACTTTTCGGAGGAGCAGTAATCTTAGCAGAAATGGACGGCAAAATCAGCACAAAGCAGATCAATTCAGACGCCATCAAGAAATACTACATCTGAAGAGCTCGTGATTAGCGCTTATTTTTATACTTTTGCATTTTGATGTAACAGAACTACATCAAGACCTGACTTCCCACGGTGGGATACGTAGGCAACCCACATCGGATTCGGTCTCCCTTAGAAAACCCAAAATCATAATTTTCATATATTTAGAACTACACTCGACCTGAATTCCCTCGGTGGGATACGTAGGCAATCCTTGTCGGATTCGGTCCCTTGCATTTCATATTTTTCACTTTCCTTTTGTATCTGAACTACGTCCTGACCTGATTCCGCTTGGATACGTAGGCAGCCTGAGTCAGGCCCGGTTATTGCATTCCATTTTTTTTATCACTCTCCCCTTTTGTACTCGAACTACGTTCTGACCTGATTCCGCTTGGTTACGTAGGCAGCCTGAGTCAGGCTCGGACATTGCATTACATATTCTTACTTTCTCTTTGCATATTTTTTACTTTCTTATTGTAATCGAACTACGTTACGACCTGATTCCACTTGGATACGTAGGCATCTTGAGTAAAGCTCGGTCATTGCATTACATAATTCTATCTCTCCTACTTGTATTCGAACTACGTTATGATCTGATTCCTATTTTTGGGGATACGTAGGCAGCCTGAGTCAGGCTCGATCAATGCATTGCATAATTTCTATTTTTCTTCTTACCCTTAGGAAACACTACCTCGTAGTTAGCGTAACCTCAGAAACTGAAGAATCTCGATCATCGCAGTATCTGCAAAAGAGCTAAGGAAGATTCATCAGAAGAGTAAAAGCTACAGCATGACTATGTTGGATATAGTCAACAAAATGGAAAGATCGATGGACTTCGGAACATGTCACAATCTAAGGCGCTGGATAATTAACATATATATACATACACCTAATATATACGCAATATACTTATTTTTCTAGAAAATGAACGGACTTTGTTTTTTTTTAAAAAAAAAATATTTTTCTACCCATCCACCTACCAAGTCTCTAGGTTAATAAATTAAGTGTGGGACTGACAAGGTGTCAAAGGATTCTAGTGAAGAGGCTTCAGTACGCGAGTCGATACAAATCAACACCCCCTCCCAAACTAAAATTTTCTTTGAGTGCAGGATTACAGGAATCAAAGAAGATAACATGAAGTCTCGGGGCATGACCGGAAACGCCATTCGACTTCTCACAATCATGATCCAAAATACTTTTTCCCTACTTTAGTTTTTTGAAGTACTTCAATTTGAAAACTTATGTCTAAGAATACTTCATTTATCTTTTGCAGGTATTCTCAAGGTCCGGATCAAAATGCTGAAGAAAGAGGGCCCTCGTAGCGAAATACTATAGTTAGCTTTCTATCGAAATAACTCCACCAATTGGAGCTTGTAAACTAACCTCATCAACAACTCCGCCAATCGGAGACCACCGTCTAACAATGCCAAAATCCATAAGCCTGGGGACTGTACATAACAAATGTCACTCAAACTCCGCCGATTGGAGGTTGTATATAGCAAACTTCGTCAAGCTCCACCGACCGGGGGCTGTACAAAGCAATGTCACCAAAGCTCCACCAAACGGGGGCTGTGTATAACAAACTTCATACTACTAACATCGTAACGACGTCACGGAAGCTCCACCGACCGGGGGCATACAAGCGTAGCAACACTGTTATACACTAACAATCAAGTCTTACATTACAAGTTATTTTACGCAGTCAGATGCGGATTTTACATTACAATAGCCCCGCAAGTCGAGGGCCTCTACATTTCAAGTTATTTACGCAGTCAGATGCGGCCTTTACATTACAACAGCCCCGCCAGTCGAGGGCCTCTACATTTCAAGTTATTTCACGCAGTCAGATGCATACTTTACATTACAACAGCCCCGCCAGTCGAGGGCCTCTACATTTCAAGTTATTTCACGCAGTCAGATGCGTACTTTACATTACAACAGCCCCGCCAGTCGAGGGCCTCTACATTTCAAGTTATTTTACGCAGTCAGATGCGTCCTTTACATTACAATAGCCCCGCCAGCCGAGGGCTCTACATTACAAGTTACTTTACCTACAACACAAAAGACACCAACAATCGTTTGAATATCTACACTCTACTCTTTACATTACTATTTCAATTTATAATTTTTGAACTGCAACAGGTACTTTTCACCTTTTTACATCCTTTGCAGGATAACACATTACAACAGGATAACACATTACAACGAGGAACTCCCTCTCAGCAGCAAACTAGGGCAAGTTAGTGCAATGTCAAGCATCACTAGCTACGTCAAGGATTCACTTTCAAAACTCAACTCGACTCGGTTTTCAAAAGTCCAAATTTCAACTTACTTATAGCTCTCTCATGTCTCAGTTCATTATAACTCGACACTAGGGCATTTTAGAAAATTCATCCCCCTACCATAAGTCTTTAGTAGAAGTTGCTACAAAGCATTTCTCATTCACGTTCTTTAAAGAACTATATCTCGTTCCTCTATTCGTGCTAATCTCGGCACACCTCACCTCCTAAATATTTCTGTATTACCATAATTCCATACTGGGGCAAATTTTGTTTTAACAAAATTTGGTATGTTTCTACACTCTCGAACTACATATGACCTGATTTCTCATGAAACCTGAGATATGTAGGCAGCTCAAAATCCAGAGTTCGATCATAACTCCATAAACATTCTTGCCAAGTTATTTCTCAAGTATATTTTGTGGGTCGCCTAAAATCGGATTGTGTCAATATTTCTTTGTTCACGGCTTCTTTTCTCTCTTCTATGGACAAAGAAAGGGGCAAGCTGTTGACACTCAATTTTGGCTCTCCACATAATAATAATAAAAATAAAATAATAATAATAATAATAATAAAAATAATAATAATAATATAATAATATATGTCGTAAGATTTTATAAGAATATGAAAAGATTTTTTTAAATAATTAAATAAATTTATTCTATAAATATCGTTTATTATAAAAAAAAGTAAATAAATTATATATATTACTACTTACTTTCTCATTTATTTTAATAATAAATGACGTTCTTAAAAAATGAGTCTATTTTTTGTTCAAATATAATTTCTTTCGTCACAATAGATATTTTTGTACATTTATTAAATTTGAAATCTTAATTAATTAATGAGTTACTAATTTATATTAATTTAATTTTAGGAGTGACTAATTTTATCAAATAATCTAATCTTGCAAAATAATCATTTTTAATTTAATAAATTATGACTATTTAATAAAGAAGATGTTACAATTTAAATTATTTTAATTTAAGCAATCTTGGCAATCCATGTCTTTTTTAACCGGTCAATCCATGTATGCCACGTAGGCGAGCACATGGATTGTGCTTCTTTAGATTAAATCTCGACCCTACAATTAAATCTAACGGTCCTAGTTAATTCAGCTTTTACCATTATTTAATATATATATATATATATATATATAACTTTTATTTTTAACTCCTCATTTATCTTAACCGTCCAATCAAACGATCGGACGGCCCAAATTAATCAAGATTTTTCCATCTTTCCCAATAGAGAAAGAAAAGAAAGCCAATGTTCATCTTCTCTTTTTCAGAAGGACACTTCTCTTTCCCTAAAATTCTCATCTTTCCCATACGCCTCGTACCAAAGCACATCCCCTCCCATCAAGAACGGCCATGGACCGCCGGAAAATAACAATATCCGGCGGTCTCCAACATCAATCAACTCCCCTATCGCCTCACAACTTCTCCTCCTTCCCCAGGCGTTCCTCCTTCCCCATACCCGTCACTCCTTCGTCCCATCAAAGAACGGCTGTGAACCGCCGGAAAACAACAATATCCGGCGGTCTCTTGTCTTCCCCATCAGCCCTTTTGATATGAAAAATAGATCCCTACACATCTACTTGGTTATGTTTTGTTCAAAAAAAAATTGAACTTGTAGTCGAAATGTCAAAATCTAAGAAAAGCGATGATTGATCTCTTGACATCTAATTGCAACTCCGTCCTTAGAAATTTTCAGATTTCAAATTTGAAGTCCGATTTCGCCTATAAAAGGGCATGCCCTGTTTTCCATTCAGGAGAAGTAGAAAGAGAGGGAGGAAACGATTGAAAAAAAAAAAAAGAGGGGAAGACGGGAGAAAAGAGAAGAGAAGGAGACATATAGAAAAAAGGAAGGAGAATCGATTATCATCCAGAAATCATCCATCAACATTCGAAAATTATTTTGAGAAACAAATTTGTAGGGTCATCTTTTGTTCTGTTTTCTCGTTCTTCTTCGAGTTGTAGTTCGAGTTCAAAGTCGAAATCTCTTGACGTCTATGCTCTAGTCTGCTGCTCTACACAAGGAGAAGGAGGTATCTAAGTTTGAATGATAGTAATTCTTTTCTTTGGCGGATAGGCTGGAGTTTCTATTTTTGAACTCGTTATTGGCCAAAGATATTAGGCCAACAACAAATTAGGATCACCGCAATGCTTGGAGTCTCGCAAATTAGGAGTCAAATATTTCTTAGTCTTGTCTTTCATTGTTTTGATAATATTATTTTGATATGTTGGCTAACCTTTACTTACAAATTTGAATATATTGCTTGTCCTTTATTTTTGAAGTTTATTTTTGTGAGCTAACATTATATGCTTATAAATTAAGTTGAAACAACTTTAGAACCAAAGATACAAAAGAAAAATATATTTTCTTAAAATGGGTTGACATTTTTTACTTAGAACAATCTTTCAGGCCTTTTAAGTTGAAAAAGGCTTATAGTTTAAGAATTTTCAAATGAAATTTCAAAAGGTTTGAACATACCATGTATGCCTAATTGTTCGCCAAATAAATTTAAGAATAGTTTGGGAAATTTTTCAAAATGTCAATATTTTAACATTTAAGAGGGCTCATTAGCAACACTTTCAATATTTAGTAAAAATGTCAAAATTTTAATTTGTTAGGTATCTTATTATGTTTTTATTTTAAAAATATAATTATTTAATAACAAAAGGGAGAAAATCAAGGGAGAGAATATTTAATAAAAAGGTAAAGATCCCTTAATTTTCTCATCAGTTACATTTTCAAATAAAACTCAAATTTTTTCTTTTTTTTTTCTCCAGAATCTTAACCCTTTTTTTATTAGTTTGTATTCATTCCAATAAGTATGTCAAATGAATCTATAGTTATTTAAGAAACATATCTGTATTCATATATTTTTTTCATGTGTATTTATTTGTTTCTTCGAAAATCTTGTTTTTGTATTTATTTCAATATGTATTTTATTTGTCTTTCTATTTATTCTAGCTTTATTTAGAATATTGTATAATAATATATAAAATACAAAAAAATAGTATGATGAAAAAGTGAGATAATATTTTTTAGAAAAGGAACATATCACTTAAAATTCTCATCATCTACAATTTTAAAAAAAAATTATTTTTCATTCTATTAGATCAACTTTCCTTTGTTATGTTTTCATTATAATTGTATACCAATATTTTTTACATTTTATGTGTATATATACACGTATCTCAATATATATATATGGAAATGACATATCAGCAGCTGCTAGCCACTTCTCTATCTACATGCACAACATCGGAACAAAAAATCTATGTCAAACTTGTATATATGTTTGAAACATCAGGACTCAGGCAATTGAGTCAAATTGTTAACTCATAGGTTAAGGTTAGAAGGCAGAAATAGTCAAAGGTTGGCTCAAACCAAATGTCAAATTTTGATAACGCTAATCATGACTTTTAAAGAGCCACAAGCCTTTAAGCTATGAACCCCTAAATATTTTTCGAATATAATTGATAAAAGGGTACAAGATTTTGGGGGGGAAATAGCATACTTGGTGGAAATAATAAATCTGTTGAGAAAGGATATAATATTCTAAAAAATAAATACAAATTGACTATGAAAGAAATAAGAATACAAGATTTTGGGGGGGAAATAGCATACTTGGTGGAAATAATAAATCTGTTGAGAAAGGATATAATATTCTATAAAATAAATACAAATTGACTATGAAAGAAATAAGAATACAAGATTCTGGAAAACAGATAGCATACATAGTAAAATAATATAATCAGGATACAATATTCTAAAAAAAATATAAATTAACTGTTGAAAACAAGATACATATATGTTTAAGAAATACAAATTCATATTAGATAGTATAAATAGTGAAAATGATATTATCAGAATACAAAGTTCTTAAAAAAATACAAATTGACTATTAAAAATAGGATACATCAATGCTTAAGAAATACAAATTCATATGAGATACGTATTTGAATGACTACAAATAAAAAAGAAATGCAATGTTCTTAATAAAAATACAAATGATGAGTAAAAGAAAAATAATTGACAAACAAAAATTAATATGAATATTATTCTGATATGAATACAATTTCGCAACCTTCTTCTTTGACTCTCTCTTTCTTCTTCGTCTGCTATGTTCCTTTTTTCCAATTCTTTTCACCAAATTCAAATCTGAATTTGTTTTATTTGTGAATTAATAACTCTATAAGCAAAATTCGAAATTATTAAATATGAATATACAAAAAAAAAATCAAACAATATATTATGTATGAATGCTTATGTGGATTACTACAAATTACAATCTACTAAATCTCAAATATGAAAACAAAATCATAAAAAATAATGTTTCAAATACTAAAATTCCGAAATGCATAAATATTTGATGAGTATGTTAACAAACTCATATAAAAATCGAAAAAATGACGAAAAATCTGTAATACATACAATCCAACATTCAACATAATTTTTTATTTCGAAAACAAAATCTCATGAAATCTCGCAAAATAAATGATGATTTCAAAAATACCTTTATGTATTGAGAGATTTCTTGAATTAATCGATAGATCTGAATAAATTGGTATGAACATGAATAATTAGTTCTTCTTCAACAATGAGAAAGAGAATAATGGTGAAAATGGTAAAAGAGAAAAAAAAATGAAAATCTTAAAGATGAAAATAAATTTAATGGTATTAAAGTCTAGAAGAAGTCTAAATGGATAGTGAATATATTTAATGTTGGACTGTTTTGAGAAATAAAAGGAAAGACAAATAATAGTATTTAAATATAAATTATTTTTAAAATATTGACATTTTGAATAAATATTTTAAAGTGTAGATGCTTTTACTAATTAAGTTAGGAATTGTGACTAGTTTACTAATTTTTCCTAGTTTATATGCTAAAATAAACACCCTTAGAAATATGTTACGCTAAAATAATTAATTTTCTTGAAATATATTTTGAAAATATGTTAGGCTAAAATAATTACTTGCCTTGAAATATATGTTGGGAGTTAAGCGCTATGTTTTTATGAATAAAAATGGCATAACAATTTTAGTTATAAAATAAGTCCCAATAGTTTTTTTTTTTTATCAACTCCTTATAAAATATATTGGCTACCCTTTATATTTTTTTCAAATATTGTCAAAATATTTTAATCTTCTAACATGCCATTTCAAATTTTAGATATATCAACAGGTTCAAATACAAGGTACATACATATATATATATATATATATATATATATATATATATATATATATATATATATATATATATATATATGTCATATATATAAAGGTATAAATTCTATATTTTTTTCTTTACATAATATATCTACTATCTTATTTTTTTTACTAATAAGATTTCTTTATTTTATAATTTCCTACATTTTACACATTATTTTAAATCTAATCTATTGTTAACTTATCTCTACATGTAAACAAAATAATAAATATTCATATGTTTTAAACAAACTTACATGTATACACTACGCTTTGCAATAAATATATTTAAGATCACAAACTCTATGTAATATTTTAAACATCTAGTATTATTTAGTTTTCATACATTTTCAGAAAAACACCATCATGTATATTTTATTTAAATTATACATATTACTACACATTTACACCAAACTACTATTATATTTTTATTTCACATCTTAATAAGACGACTAATTTTCACAAATTTAACATCTATAATTTTTTGTAAGTTTATTATGATACAACTATATATTTTTCTTACATATAAATATATCATACATTTGAGTACATTATTTATTTATTTTTTACCACATAATAGAAATACTACCATTAAATCTATTTTATAAGACATATATATGTCTACCTTGTGTTTTACTCTTTTTTCTTAAAACTAATAAAATTTACTCACAATTGATTTTAAAGCGAATAAATAAACAAGATTTCCTAAATTATATTTTCCTAAATTGAGTTTAAGGACTATCTTCGGATAGGCTCTGAGGGGTGCTTAACACCTTCCCCTCGAGTAACCAAAACCCTTACTCAGAATCTCACTGATTTCGCAAATCAAAACAGAGTTTACGTTTTACATATAAAAATGGGTTTCCTAATATTTTCCTTAAAATTTTGGTGGCGACTCTAAAACAAACACAAAACAATTAGTTTTCCAAAAAATCAGAGCGTCAGCCATATTATGTTGCGAACTATTTTTCGGCTGGTTCGAAAATAGGGTGCGACACTAACAACATTAGAAGAACACATACTTTCACCTTAAGCACATGTAGATAGATATGATCATACTTCACATAAATTAACTACACAATTCATCATAATACTTCAAGTAGTACCGATAAGGTCATGATCATCATAATACATAAAGTAACGTCGACGAGGCCACATCATTCCACAATTATAACACATAGCACCGCCATCATAAATGGACCATATTGATCACAACATAATTCAAGACCTACATTACATAAAATAAAGGGAATTAGGGAAGCTCATCACCACTCCATTCTCACCACTTCAATATATAGCCAAATCATCCAATTCAATACCAAAAGACCCTTATCCATGTCCATGATCATCAATTTAATACAAAAATCATAATACTCAATGAATCTAGGTCAATTAAATATTGATTATTAATCTAAGACAACCTATACATCAATTGATTACAATTCTTACATCATTTATTAGCCCATAGAAAACTACACTAGGATTCATAAGCATTAAGACAATATCAAGTCAACCACAAAGTAGGCAAAAACTAGGGTTAATGAATTACATGGGTGCATAGGTTAATTGTGTTAAAATCATCTAATTAACAATAATTCAATCAATATACAATGATTTAAAGCCTTTAATGCAAGAACCCATGGATAGAATACAAAATTGGACAAGTTCATCTTTAGAAGACTTTAGAAATCTCTTTGAATTTTGGGATCCTTGATGAAGAGAGTTTCAAGAATCAAAAACCATACCTTAATATAAAAGATTAACCCATGAAATTGATGGAGAAAAACTTGAGAAAGCAGTCTTCTTCCTTGGAGCTTCAAAACTTCAACAATTGAGTTTTGGAGAGAAGAATGGAGAGGTTTTGTTTTGAGTTGAGGGTTTAGCTTTTATTGTTGTGTATAGGGGTATAAAAAGACTCTATAACCGTCAATAAGTCATCCCCAAATTATCCAAAAGACCCCTTCACTTATTAGACATTTGAACCAACTCAAATTTGACGTGATCGAATCTGAGAGTTTACTGCGCGTCGCGGAGACACTTAAAAATTTTGTTTCTGGAGAATTTCGAGACAGAATGGTTTGTGACAGCCCCGCGTCTCAGGGCAAAAATTTTGCCCTCTCAGTGTCAGCTACGCGTCGCGCAGCCACTGCCAGATTCTGGCTGGCGCGGCAGCTTGGCTGTCCCATGTTTGGGTCCTCTCTAGGGACCCTTTGGCTGGTCCCCGGGGTGTCTTTCTCAGATGTTTCAACCCTTTGCATGTTAGGCTACGTGTAGGAACCATCCGTACTCAATTTGACCTTCAAACCATCCCCCAAATCATCACACTAACACTACGACACACTAGTTCAATTTCGACTAGTTTCCAAACGTCTTGGACGTTTGACCTCCAAACACTTTCAGACTTCATATACTGTCTATAAACACAATTATTAACCATTTTAAGACTTTAAAACATTATGAGACACAAGTTAGACTCTAGTTCAACCTAGCTCATTTTTAGGGTGTAACAATCCTACAATCAAGCTCTATGCAAAAGGAGGGTACTCCTCTATCAGATCCTCTTTTCTACAGAAAACTCATTAAAAAGTTGAACTTCTTGACCAACACTAGAATGGATATATCTTATAGTGTGAAACATCTTAGCCAATATATTCCAGATCCCATAGAACCTCATCTGCAAGCAACATCCCACCTTTAAGATACCTTAAAACAAATCCCACCTTAGGCATCTTCATGTCACTTGACCAATCATACAATGTTAAAGCCTATTGTGATTCTGATTGGGCTGCATGCCCTGACTCGAGGAAATCAGTATGTGGCTACATTGTGTTGTTAGAAAAAAGCAACAATCCACTCAGTTAGAAGTCAAAGAAACAAGAGACTATATCCTTATCTTCAACAGAAGCAGAATACAGAGCCTTGAGAAAAGTTGTCAGAGAGTTAGTGTGGCTTAGTCGACTACTTGAAGAACTTACAGTACCACCACCAACTCCCATTAAAGTATATTGTGACAGTCAATCAGCCCTTCGCATTGTTAGAAATTCAGTATTTCATGAGCGAATCAAACACACCGAAGTTGATTGTCATTTCGTGAGGAATCTACTACAGGCAGGCCTCATCTCATTACATCATATAAACTGAGATAGTCAATTGGCAGACATCTAGACAAAAACACTAACTGGGATAAAACACTCTGCAACACTAGTTAAGTTGTCAGTGTTCTCCACACCTTCAACTTGAGGGGGCGTGTTAAGTTTAGATACGATAATTATGATAATAATTCAAGTAGTTAACTGATCAGTTCAATTAGTTAGTTAGCCTAGCCTAGATTATGATATTTTCCATCATGTTATTTGTTAGTTATTAGATATCAGTTGTACAAGTTTGTTAGCTAGATATTTTCATTCTTTCTTTTTTATATTTACACGTAAAGCTCACTGATGCAATTTAATTGATTGATTGTTTTTTCCCAAATTGCTTTCTCTCTCATTGATCTCTTCCATAGATTATGTCCATGGATGAGCATTAGTTGCTACGTTTGACAATATTAATATACATGGTTCATTTGCTTACTAACTCTACCAAATACCGACAAAAAAATTTAGAAGATGGTGCACAAAATTGGGATGTGAATATTCAAATGTGCGAATTGGTATTTTCATGATGAGGAGTAATGCTTGTTGTACCTTTTTCTCTTACAAGGATTCTATCCCAATGAAATTTTTTTAAGCAAACCAATATGTGTATAAATGATATGTTTACTCTTGTTTCTTCAGTAGAATTTTTACCATTTTTTTCTAATAAAATTTATTTAAAGAGGTATATTATCTATCAACATCAAAGTGCAAATGTTATTATCTATTTTATTTTTTTTGAAAGAAGTTAGTAGCAATTATTTTTAGATTAAGAGTGTGTTTGGTATGAAGGAAAACATTTTTTGAAAAATGTTTTCAAAAAATGTTTTCCAATTTTCTCATGTTTGGTTGGGACAAAATCTTGGAAAATGTTTTCCAAATCAACTCATTTTCCTCAAAATTAAGGAAAATGACTTCCCTTCAAAAATTAAGGAAAACATTTTCCAAAACTCTCCTCCAATTTCAAATTATATTTTTTTTGGGAAAAACATCAAATTTTGTAAATAATTTTGTTTTTTAAAACTACTATCAACTTCAAATTTTTATTTTTCCACTCCTAACCCCTCCCCCCTGCCCCCCACTACCCCTACCCCACCCCACCCCCACCCCCAAAAAATAATAATTTTGATTTTAAAAAATATTTTCAATTTCATAAATTATTTTCTACTCTACTAAAAATAAAAGATGTCTCTCAAAAATATTTTTCATTCATAAATCAAACACTAAAAATTATTTTCGGAAAATATTTTCTACTCACCAACCAAACATGAGAAAATAAGTCCAAAATCTACTTGTTTTCCAGGAAAACATTTTCCATGAAAAACATTTTCCTCCATACCAAACACACCCTAAGTTAAGTTTCTTTATAAATAAAAATTTCTATTCATTATAAGATCATCCCCGAGAAAAATAATTATCTCTCTTCTCTACCTTTCTCTACAATATTCTCCTTTCTTGTTGTATTATTTCATAACACCTTAAATTAATTAAGAAAGAAGGGGAGACGTTATGTAAGTTTTGAAGGGCGTTCAATATACCTATATTGTTAACATAAAAAAGTTATTAGACTATCAAGTTATTCAAAGAATATATAATTTTGAAAAGAAATGTGGAATTTTCATCCTAGAAATAAGACATATCACTTACTATAACAAATAAGATGATCATTTGATGATGTAAATATATAATTCTTATGCTAAACAATATATAATATTCAAAAAATGATTAAAAATGTCCATGAATAATTATCATAAAAAAAATCAAATATTGGGTGTGTTTGGTATGAAGGAAAATATTTTTTATGAAAAATGTTTTCTTAGAAAATATTTTTTTTGGAAAGCAAGTAGATTTTTGACTTATTTTTTCATGTTTGGTCGGTGAGTAGAAAATATTTTAATGAAAAACATTTTAGTGTTTGATTATGAATGAAAAATATTTTTGAGAAATTATCTTTTAATTTTACTAAAGAGTAGAAAATGGTCATTTTTTAATTGAATTTTTTTTAGAAAAATAAACTTAAATTTATATTTTCAAGAAAAAAATTGTAATTTGAAGTTGGAGGAAAGTTTTGGAAAATGTTTTTCTTAATTTTTGAAAGTAATTCATTTTCCTTAATTTGACGAAAATGAGTTGATTTGAAAAATATTTTCCAAAACATTTTACCCAACCAAACATGAGAATTGAAAAATATTTTTCATTGTACCAAACACACCCATAATCTTCATTCATTTATTATTTTTTGCTTAAGGGTGTGTTTGGTATGGAGGAAACATTTTCTGGATATTTTTCCATGTTTGGTTGACTTAAAATACTTGGAAAAAGATTTTTTAAAATCAACTCATTTTTCTCAAAGTTAAGAAAAATGACTTCCATTTCAAAATTAAGGAAAAGATTTCCAAAACTCTACTTTATCATTTAAATTTTTTTCTTACCCTATCCATACTCTGCACCCTACCCTCTCTATTCAAAAATAAATAAAATTAACCCCACCCCCACCCCCCACCCGCAAACGAAAAAATAAAAAATTTATGAATTATTTTTTTTAAATGTTTCAATTAACCCCCCTCCCCCAAACAAAAGTTGCTTTTCGAAAAAACTCAAATTAATTTTTAAATTTTTTAATGCCACTCCTCCCGGCTCTCGCCAAAATATTAAGTATTTCAAATTTTATAAAAAATTATTTTTTATGCTATCCCTCCCCCCTCCCCCCGCCACCCCCACCTAGGACACCCCACCACTTTTTTAAAAAAGAAATTATTTTTGAAAATATTTCAATTTTTTCCTAAAAAATTGTTTTTCAAACTTTTTTTCTTGAGTTGGATTTTGGACGATCATCGGAAACTTATCCTACTTTAAATGTCGGAATTGGATCATAGATCAATTATAGGAGTTGATTTTCGAATCAGAAATTACTTTTATGCTTGATTTGATATTTCAGTAAGATGAGAAGATGATAAACATGTTCATACAAAACATAACTGATGAACTTGCCTACAAAATTCACTTATTTCAACTAACTAATAAAAAGGATCATACGTGCACCATTAATTCATACTCCCTCCATTTTAAAAAGAATGGTCTAATTTAACTTGAAACGGAGTTTAAGAAAAAAAAATTGAATCTTGTGATTGTAAATTAAAGTTATATCAAATGTATCAAAATATCCTTTAATCTTGCGGTCTTAAACATGACTTCAATAGATACTGTATTAATTATTCCCAGCACATTTAGTCTTATGGTAGGGCAGAAGCAAACCGCGACCTCTAGGTTCGTCAGTCCCCGGATCAAACTGCAGCATGACATAGTTGGCGGAGACCCGATTAATATATTAGCACATACATCAAGTTTCAAATTATCATCAATTGGGCACGTTTGTTGTCCAGTTACAAGAGCTAAAAAGAGGAGATTCAGTGATAGGAAAAGGGTAACTGAGGAGTGACTTGTTTTGGAAGCCATAATCAAATGAATTAATTAAGGAGTTATAATTCTCAAGATGATGTGTTACTAACTTCTGACGATCGATGGGTATTTATACTAAATTATAACAAGGTCAACTGTTGCACTTAACAGTAAATGTACGATACATATTATTACTTCAAATTATATACTAGTTTTAGTTTTAGTAGCATATGCAAAGTCAATTATTGTCTGCTCTTGATTAATTGGTAATGCATGAGTCATAAGATGTTGAAAATGTTAAGGAGTTAAGTATCAAGTAGTAGTGATTATCTCATTTAAAAGTCTAAGCGATTAGAGAGAATACATTTTTATTTTTTAATTGTATTCTCAACAAGCCCCTCTCATGTAGGTTTGTTTCTTTTTTAAGGGTCAAACACGTGGAAACTTTTTTAGAAAAAACAACATAACTAGACATACATTACTACCAAATAGACTTATTTTATATTTAGTTTAAAACATTACATATATCAACTTTTAATATTTATATCATATATTTTAAAAGATTTAATTAAATACACAAATCGCTTAAATATGATAATTAAATAATTATCTTAAAATTTAAACTCCCTAATTAATGATTCATTAACTATTCAAATTATTTCTCTCATGATGTTTCCTTCTCCCAATCCCATTACACGGCTCAATCTTTCACCCCGCACCCCCACTTCTTTCACCCACTTCCACCATCTTTCTCTTCTTTCATCCTCTCTATACATGTTTATATATCCAAATTTCAAAATTGAATCTAATCAACATTATACATAGGAGTTGTTATTATTGTTTCATTATTCTCTCATGTATCTTGGTTTTAATCCCTTCATCTATCTGAGATGAAGTTCATATTGTTGGAAAGTTCAATTTTAAAAAGTTTACAAATTAGGTTTTACATGGTTTGATTTTGTTGTTTCTCAAATTACTTTAATGGTTGATCATTCATAAATCGGATGATTTTTATTAAAGGTGTAAAGTTTAATATAAAAAAAATTACAAATTAGTTTCTACATTGTTTGATTTTATTGTTTTTCAAACTACTTTATTGGCACTGAGCCGCTGACCATTCACAAAATCAGATAATTCTTATTAAAGGTACAACACATTAACAATAATATATCAAATCAAACACCTTTTATTTATTTGTTTTTGGGATAAGGATCTGCAAAATATCCAACTTTGGTTGAACTTGTTGCGATACTAAACTTTCATGAGGACCTATTACCTCCCTAGACTATTTGATACGTCACTATAAAACAAAGCATTTATTGCTATAAATGTTTTTGTAGCTAAATATTAAATTTTCCGTGGCTAAACACTATAGTTACAATATTTTTTTCCGTAGCATTCATAGCAAGATGTAGCGTGATTAATAGTTAGCTACAAACTTTACATGGCACGTGGCTAAGTAATTATACTTATTGCTACAAAAAATATTATGGTGTAGCTGCGAAGTAAATAAGGTTTTGCCACGAATAATATACTTATAGCAAGTACATTTATACTTGTGCCACAATTAATAAAATTTGTAGCTATGTGTATATTATAGTCACCAGGTGTTGGATTGTAGCAAAAAAAAGTTAATTTATTTGCCATGCAAACTTTTATTTTTGGGGCTATTTCTATGGTGCAGTACTCTTGTGGCAATAATACTCATATTTAGTCACAGATAAAAATATTCATAGCTATGAATTAAAGTATTCGCCCCAAATATTTTTATATTGTAACTAAGAATTCATAACTATAGCCATGAAATAGATATCACTATAGCTTAAAAAAATCATTATTTGCTACGAAAAGTGAAATATTTTAGTTTAGCCATGCCCTTAATACGTTGCAATTATACATAGGAGTATATGTCTAGCTACAAATTCAACATTTCATGGCTAAAAGTATATACTTTATAGTTACAAGATATAAAATTTAGCAAAAGATTTCTTCAATTGCCATGAAAATGAAAATATATACATTACGATTTGCGTGGTAATTATTCTACTTAACTAAAATAATTCTACTAAAAATGATACTCTAAGGATGTAGTTGAAGTTTGGGATATAGTTAAAGAATATTTTTTACTTAAATGATACTTTAAGGATATAGTTTAAATTTGAGGTATACAAATTCATTCTCTTAAGCAAAAAGGAAGCGAGATTAGCCTAATGTGCCTAGTTGAGAAATAATAAACAACGCCCATAGTATATTGCGTCTGGAAAAGAAGTAAGCCTACAAGGGTTGGTCTCACCTTGAAATGAAAGAAGATGAGAATTTGATACTGTGGTAAAAGTAGTCATTTTATGTTGTATTAATCTCACTATGAATTTTTCATATTAAATATATCTTGTATGTTTCTGCTTTTTTTCTTCTTTTTTCCACCATGAACATTTTAACACTTAAACCAACAAAAGAGCTAATATTTCATCTGAAAAATAGGACCAAAACTTGCACCCAAAAAATACACACAAGAAAACACCAAGGCAACTAAAAAAATAGAAAATTTTTTGATAAAACTATTTTAAAACTGATAAATCAGTACAAAAGCAGCCAAAAAATTAGCAAAACAATACCAAACTGGCAAAAAAAGAAAAAAACATAAAAACAACAAATTAATTTTTTTTGATAAATCACTATATAAGCCACAAGAAAATCAGCAAAACAACACTAAACTAGAATAAAACAGCAAAAACAAATTGCAGTACAATAGAAAAATTGGTAAACCACCAATAAACAACACACTTTTTGGCAAAAGATAAGAAAAACAACATGAAGAGGCCGGTAAAACAATAGAAATATCAATAAAAATATCGTACAATATATGGGGATTCAGGGGAAATCATGTGCTTGGCACATGTATATATTTCTGTTAGTTTTTTAACAGTTGTTAACAGAAAGGGTGTTTATGTAAGTTTTTGGATAGTTGAAGGATGTTTTTTGTTCACAATTATACTATAAGGATGTTCACTAAATTTAGGTTATACTTGAGGGATGATTTTAGCCTAAAACTCCAAGATAAGAAATGGCCAACATAATGCTACCCTCCAGAAATCCAATCAACGACAAACAGCAAAGGAATAAGTTTTTGCCAAATTTATTATATCAAGATAATTGATTCAAAAATTGAATGATAGTTAACTATATATTTTCCATAATGAACTTGTTGAGCCACATCACCCGGACATTAATTACTATGTTACCACAGACTCTTATTGCAACACATTGACCAACTGCATCTAATAATCATGGTACTCTACCTCCTTTAATTGTTGATTCACGTGAAACTTTTCTAGACAACCCTGAATTTCCACCAAGTCCTTAACCGTTACCCACTTCTTTACATATTTAAACCCCCATGAAATTAGCCAACAAATTTATACACCTTCATGTGGGACTCCTCATGTCTCCTCTTCATTAAATAACACTCCCATCAATCCATAATAATAGCCAATTACACGAACCTTGCCCATCTGCCTTCTCCCGACTAGCCCCTTTAATACCTAATCTATGCTTGTTCGAGAAAAATTCACAACCTTATCCAATGCCTCTTTTTAATCGCTTTCGCTAGCTTCCTCATTACTCTCGGACAATACTAAATCCGAGACATAGAACCTGCCTTGTCCAAACCACAATGGCTCGCTGCCATGCACTAAGAGAAGCATGCCTTGTGCTTCAACAATACTTGGCAACTTGCGCCCTAATATCCTCAAATGAACATAGTTCGATCACGGTGGGTCTTTAAGACAAAATTGAATAAACTCACAATTAAATACCAACTAGTCACATTCACTAATCAATCTTGCAGTATGTTCGCTTAGAAAGAAAAAAATTGTAATCAACCAATTCTCTATTATATGTATCAAGTCGACCTCCAACTATTTGTGCTTCTAGCTCTATTGTATAGTACATAGAAATTAAGAATAAAAAATTTCCCTCCACCGAACACTCCAAGTATGTGTCTTATGGAAATACGAATAGCTTTGAATGAGAGTACAAACAAAGATTCAAGTGTATATAGTGCAGTTTTTTTTTTTTTTTGAGAATTAAATATGTTTAGTTGGAAAATCGATATAAAATGAAAAAAATAAAATAAAGGAGATGCATATGCAATGAGAAAATAAAAAGTGGATAGGATTTAGCAATACTCACAACAAAGGTATGGAAGGCAATAACTCACAAGGATTCCTTTTTAGCATTCCTTTCAAATGGTGTGGCACAAAAGTTGTGCAACCTTTGAGCATTTGAAGAATCCATTGTTGTTCCTGCACATTATTGAATCAGTCAAGAATTGAGGAGATCCCATCAATTTAGCTTAAGATGCATTTAGTCAAACACTTGTAGGGAAAAATATGATATTCAATAAAAATCCTTGCCCGATATTATTTCAATATGTAGTACATAAAGAGAAGAGAGAGAGAGAGTCAAGCAAGAAGACAATACATTTCAAATAGTTTCTCATAAAGCTGCTTGAGGAATTGGGGAAGGGGAATGAACTTGAATATTTTGCTTTTGAGGGAGGGAGGCCGTAGGGAATATAATAGGGTTGTTGGGAGATTTTGAGAGGGAGATGGGAGAGAATATCTCATGGTCACTTAACTTTTCATATTTAACTTAGAAAGTCACTCTTGTTTACTTATAAAGTCACTCAACTTTATTTTATAACTTAAAAATCACTTAACTATTAATGTTTTATTTAGAAAATCATTGAACTATTGATATTTCACTTAAAAAGTCACCCAACAAATTTAAATAATTATTTTGTTAAAATCTAACATTTATTTAAAATTATTTTCTAAGAACTTATAAGATATTTATTTTTATTTTCTTATTTATTGACCTTCTTCAATTATTGAATTATAATTTTTTTGAAAAAACGAACAATAAATTTTTTTAGCACGTTTAATTCCTGACTTCTAGTAAAATAGAAAAGCAATTTTTTCTCTTAATTGCTACTGTATATTTAAAATAACAATCATTTATATTTCTTATTAAATTATAAGCAATGCTTCTGTAAATTTTAATTTTAATTTTAATTTGTCAATTGCACTATGCACAGTAGCGATCTTTTATTATTTTTAAAAAAATATATATTTCAGTAATTAAAATTCAATAAATAGTTAAATTGCACATTTTTTTTTAAATTAGTTTAAAATGAAATTAAATTTCAGCAAAATTTAATAAAGAAATTATCTAAATTAATTGGATGACTTTTTAAGTAAAATATGATTAGTTGAGTGATTTCCTAAGTGGAATATCAATAGTTGAGTGATTTTTGAGTGATAAAACAAAGTTGAGTGACTTTCTAAGTAAACTATTCAAAGTTGAGTGACTTTTTAAATAAACTAGTCAAAGTTGAGTGACCATCTAAGATATTAACTTAGATGTGGGAGGGAAAGATTTAAACGAATAGTTTTAATCGTATTTTTAGTCCAAGCTCATTTATAGTATGTTATATAATTACTAGTAATATTCATGTATTTAGTATTTTTTTTTTAGAGTTAAATATAATTAGTGATGAAATAATTTTAAATGATTTAGATTTTCAATATTAAAGATAAATATCTATTCTGAATGAATAATAATATGATATTTGAAGCAAATGTTATAATATATTTAACATTTGTTGTTGTTTTTTAACAATATTTTTATATTATTTTTAATAATATTATGTGACAAATAATTTTTATTTATGACACTTATCCCAAATGTCACTTAATAGATTACGTCATATATTTTTATATAGTGAACTTATTTGCGCTTCGCGCGATTATAAAAAATATAAGTTATGAATAATATTATTAAGTATCATATAAATGAAGATGTGTTTGCAATATAATTGTTAGACCTTGATCTTTTATAACAAAGAATAATATATAAATTTAATGCATAATTAATCTTTAGAGTTTTTAGTGACATCCACTCCATAGGTTGATCATAATTTAGAAATTTACATCTTATTTTTTTTAGTCAAACTAAAATATGCAAATAATAAACATAAAGAATATAAAAACAGTAAAAAAATAAATAAATCAATGTGATGATTTCTACATAATCTAACAGTATCTCTCGAAAAAATAACAATAAAAAAAATTAATGTGATGATTTGTATAAAAATTGGCTATCTTTATTTATACGACTATATCTAATATCAATATGATTATTAATTACTTTAGAAATTAGAAAAATAAAAAGTTGTTAATGTAATGAAAATAAATATCATTAAAACTTATATTAAAGAAATGACTTTTTAGTTTCTTAACATTTTATTTAATATAAAATTGAGTTTTAAATGAAGAAAAAAAAAAGAAAATTAAAAAAGAAAAGATCAATTATTAATTAATGATCAGTTAAACTTTTCCAAAAATAAGAAATTCAAAAGCTACCATTTTGCTTACACATAAAAATATATTTCTCAAATATTTCTCTTCCTTATATTCCTTTTATTACCTTTTATTTTTGTAGTTTATATATATATATATATATATATATATATATATATTTTATTTATTTTTTTATTTTTTTTTCATAAAAGGAAAACTAAACTCCTGCCACTCAAAAAAAAAAATGAAGTTTAAAAATTAAAAAGAATAAGTTATAAATAAATTTCTGACAAAAATGATAAATTACAAAAAAAAAAAAATCTTTGAAAATGATTGTAACAGAGATTTATCAGAATTTAAGAAGTGTTTTATTTTTTAATAAATGAAAGAAATTTAGGAGAAGGAAAGAAAAGTTTTAGAAAAATTAACTAATAGTATTTTTTTAATAATGAAAAATAAGATATTTTAATTTTCTTCAACATTTTACAACAAATTAAATGAAATTAATTGAGAGAAAATTAATGGGGAGAACATATTTATGGTAATAAAAAGGAGACATAAATAAAACATATATATTTTTAAAGAATAATAGAAATAGAAGGTACAATGATAAATTATGATAATAAGGATTAGAGTTAAATACATTTTTTAATAGAAAATTATAAAAATAGAAGGTAGAAAAAAGAATCTAAATAAAAATAATAAATTGTAGTAATAATAAAGAAAGATAAAAATTAATAAATTGTAATAATGATGAGAAGTTTGATATATTCTTTTTCAGATTTCATAGATTAGAGAAAATAAACAATTAAAATATGTAATAAAATAAATGACTACAAATTAAACTTAAATTTTAATTATATTACATGAAATCTTTTCTTCCTTTTTTTTTTTTTAAAAAAAAACAAATGTTCCATCATGGTTTATTAATCAACAAAATTAAAAAATAATACAACTACAAATTCCAAAAGTGGATCGGTTCTCAATAATCAAAAAGGAAAATAAACTATAGCACTAACTAAAATTTAAAAAAAGAAAAGTAAATAAACAAGTGCAGAAGAATGGCAAGAGCTTCAGAGGTTTTCAAACTCCATATCCAGTCGTCTTCTTCGATCAGCCGCGCCGAAATCCATGGCTATCTCGACACAATCATATCCGTCCGACTTTCATCTTTTACAAACAATCTCATGTCCAACATGTAGCAATCTAATGGTATGTGTTTATATATTATTCAAAAGTTAATGTTAAAAAACTTTTCAAATTCTCTAATTAAGTGTAAAGAATAAATTTTCTTAAATTTTACAATTAAGAAAAATGTTTTTAATGTAAGAATTTGATAACGGAAGCTTTTATGTGTATGATTTAATGAGAGAGTGATTAAATACTATGCTTTAATATTTTGCAAAAACATTTAATAATATTTTATGTTTTAAAATGAAAAAAGCTAAAAAAAAAACTTAAATAAATAACTAAAAATCCAGCCCTTAGAGGCATGCCACATCAACGATTCTAGATTCAGATTTATATATATATACTAGTGAATTTGACCGCGCTACGCGCGGGTTAAATATTTCTAATAAAATTTTACTTTATTTGGCAAAATTTATCATTACAATTGTTTTTTTATTTCTACAAATTTACAAACCATTATTTTCTTTAATTTCTACTTTTACATAATCTTGGTAACTTTTGTTTTATCTTATAAATATTTGATGATATATACATCAAATATTTGAATAATACCTATAAAAATATCCGAGTATATACATATTCACATACATAACTTTTTTTTTTTTTTTTTTATAATTTTTTCTATTTTAGAAGGTCATGAATATTTCTTCCCGCAAACATAGAAAAGGTGAATGTCACATTCGGTAAAATATTAAAAAATTATAATTTTTGTAAGTTTTTATGCTATAAACAAAAAGAATAAATGGGCATTTTATTTTTAGTTGTATCAAATAAAAATTCAAATTTACTTAATTTTATATAGTTGCTTGTTTAATTATGATTTTTCGCTATAATTATAACAACCTAGTATCTATTTATTGCTTCAATGCATAAATAAATATAAGGAAATAAGAAACTTTCACAAATATTTTCGTAAACAGTTTCAAAATAGAATTCTTAGTCGTCCACCACGATATTGCTCCATCTCTCATATTAGTTTTTCACTATTGTGGTTTATAAAAAATAAAATACAAAAAGAAGATGATCATGAGTGTATTTACTGATTTGCAAAAAGAAAATCACACTTGAATGAAGTTTATCTTGCTTAGTTGATAAATCTTCTCTTTATCTGTAGTGAAAAGAGTAATTTGACCATTGGAAGAAAATTTTAATTTACAATGAACCAGTTAGATGAGTAATAATTCCAATCAATAACGAATAGCTTCGTATTCTTAGTAACATCATATATCTATGTGATCTACAATAAGAAATTTAAACGACAATCACATTTTCTTTATTCACGGAGAACTAATTATTACGTAATTACAATTTATAAACCTTATATACAATCAATAATGAAAAGTCACTATATAATTTTTAGAAATATTTGTGTTGAAAGGTTAAAGTATTAAATTTTTTGGTAAAATTTGTACACCAACCAAAAGAATGGTAAAATAACTGCTTACTCTTTATATTTCAACTCCTCTCAGAAATTAATAAAAAGATAATATCTATATAACTTGCAAACAATTAATGTCTAATTAGAGTATTATCTTCATAAGATATACAAATTAAAATTCATTGCTTAAGGTAAATAAAAATAAAGACAAAAATTAAGATATCGCAATACTAAATTGAGAGAGAATAAAGGAAGAGATATAAAATAAGCAAATAAGAGTAAAAATAAAATAATGCGGAAAGAAAAATAGAGAAATTGTGTTAGAAATTTGTAATATTTCATTATATAGTAAAATTTTGAAACGTTGCATTATCTTCTTCATCAAAGAGTTGCAATTAAGTGGATGCATTTCTTCTTTTTTTTATTGAAATTCTGTAACCATTTTTTCCATAATTAAGCACATTAATTATGGGAAAGTAAATATGATTATGGGGAATGAAATGAGTATAGTTTTAAAATGCCAAAATGATAGCCTTTGAAATTTTTTATTTGTAGCAAGGTATAATTGATCATTAATTAATATTTATTAATAATACAATTGTGTAAAAATAGAGAAAAATGCATAAATCTTAAGAAAATAGACAAATACCTTTTGTGATCATGAGGCATGCCACATTAACATGATGAATAACCTCCTTTACAATACGTGGATTTTATATATATATATATATATATATATATATATATATATATATATATATATATATATATATATATATATATATAACCTTAATATTATACTATACAAATTTAGATTTAGGAAGAGACATATTGAATAGAATTAGAACTTAACTTCCTAAAACAAAAATAAAATCTTTTAAAAAATTAAATAACATTGATATTGATATAATAATAATAGTAATATTAATAATAAAAAACTATTGGCTTATATCAAAAAGCTTCATGGTAATATCCTTTTCAAAGGATGGTAACATATATACATACGTTAAAAATTAGTCAAGAATGGATAAGATAAACTCTTAGCTTCCCTCTTTTGCTCTTCATATAAAAAGCTTCATAATAATTATCCTGTTTAAAAGGATGCTAACATATATACATTAAAAATAAAAATCATGGATGGATAAAATAATAGGAAGAAGATGAAAGAGAAAACGAAAAAAAAAAAACTACATGAAACCCTCCAAAAAGGTATAAGAAGATATGAAAAAAATACTTACATGAAACTCCCAAGGAAAATGTCTAAGAAGGTATGAATAAATAGGGAAATGAATTGTCTAATTGATTACATGTGATTAAGAATTAAAAAAAACTGCCAATACGTGGGTTGCTGGGATAAATGTGTGATAATGCAGATTAATTGCACCATTATGTATTTAGGTGTTACATATTTTGTTTTGGAAGGAAGAGTTAAATGTAGTAAAGGTTAATAATAAGGAAAATGAATAATTGTTTTTAAAGGTTATTGAACAGAAAATGAGAGGGAAAAAATTCAAAATTTTAAAAAATAAAATAAAATAGTATACTGATCAATGAAGCATGCCACATCAGCGTGATTTTATTCAGCTTTATATTATACTAGTGTACTTAGTCGCGCTCCGCGCGGTCATGAAATGAATTAAAAGATTTTTAATACTAAATCATAAAAGATAAATTATGAAAAATCAATTATATATCTATATTTTGTAACAATAGTTATTCCAAGTCATCTATAAGGTACATACTCTTTAGTTGAACTTTTTTAATTTTTTACATCAATATTTTTTAATTCGGACTTCTTCCTCCTCTTTGTTATAACTTCATCACTACATACTTTCTAGTATTTATATGTTCACCAACCTAAACAATTATCATATCAAAATTACTAAAAAAAGTTAATTAAAATTAAAAAAAACAAAATAACGTTAGAAAGAAAATACATTTAAAAATACACAAAAAAAAAAAGAGAAAAAAAATAATTAGCTAAACAAAAAAAATTTAAAAAAAATGGCATACACAAATTCCTAATTCATCTAGTTTTGTTTAGCTTATATAAAAATATTAAGAGTATATTTCATATTGCAAATTAATACTACATTCAATATATACATTCCTAAGAATGAAGAGTCACTGTAATTAAGAGGATTAAGGATGTGATTTCAATATTTTTGACATTTGTATATTATGACACAAAATAATGAATATTAATCATAGAAAATGATAAGACAATCCGAAATAAAGTTATTGAGACATTTATTTTTATAATAAGTTCAATAATAAGTAGGAAGAAAAAAAATTACCAAAGTATAGATAGAAAGTACCACACTATTTTAGTCCAACAATTATTATATAGATAAATAGATAGATAGATTGACTTTTAAGAATCGCCAATTTCTTTCCTAGGAAAATCAACTCATTATTTTAGAAGAAAAAGTTAACATTTACCCGGTATAAAAAAGAATTATATATGTAACACTCCAAACTTTATCGAAAAATATTGTTCTTGGAAAATACATAACTTATATTTAAAAAATAACTAATTACCGCCACAAATTTCTTCTTCATTTTGTCAAACTTGTACAAAACTAATCTGACACTGTCTTTAAAAACGTCTTCACCTTGTCCTCGTGTTTGGCTACTATGACAAAAAAAAAAGAAATTATGTAAAACATATCTATAATCTTCATGAACATGGTGGCCATGCATATTTCCGCATCACTTTTTATATATTCTCTCTCTTAGTAATTAAATACATGATCAATGAAGAAAATGAAGAAAAAATAAACAAAAACAAAAAAATGAAAGGAAACATGAAATTAAATATCAAACAACTCCATATATAATTGTTATTTATAGATTGTTTGAGTCCTAAAAATTAGATAGAAGAAAGTTGAGAAGACATTATTTAAGTGGAGAATGCAAAAATTGAAGTTTTTTTTTTTTGTAACTCATGAACTATAATTGAATATAATAAATATGATAGATTTTAAAATTATTAAACAAATAATTAATAAAAAAATGAATGAAGAAAATTTTAAAAAATTTATCAAAAAACAAAAAAATGAATCCTCATTTTAGAAGCAAGCCACATCAGCAACTTTATGGTTCAGCTTTATATTATTATATAGATTTCAATAGACATTTAAAAATAATATTGATATATTTATAGCATATAAATATCGATCTTTAGTAGAAGAAATAATCTAAAAAATCAAAATAAAATGGCAAATCAAATTCTAATACATTTTTATGCAATTTAGGACAATTAATTTTTGAAATAAACAAAGAAATAAAAAGTAAAAATAAAAAAGAAAGGAAAAGAAATGATTTAAGGAAATGCATAACATTATTGATGAATTTAAATAAAGAAATTTAAAAAATTAATAGCATCAATGATGAAATGATTTAAATATGGGCGTATTTGATAATTAAGTTTTGAGGTAGAATTTTTTATCTTTTCAAAATTTGGAAAAGTATTTAAAAGGAAAGAAAATAATAAATAAACTTCCACATAATTTTCAACAATTATTTAAGAAAAATATAAGAGAAAATGTAAAAATAAAATTGATTAAATAAACAAATATCTGAAATAAGAAGGTTGTCATCTTTTTCTAATTTTAATTTTATTATTACATATATATAAATGAATCTTTAGCCGAAGAAGTGATCTAAATTAAAAGAAGTTAAATTTCATAAAAAAAAATATATTTGATTCTTATCATGTTATAATAACAAATATCTTGTAAAAAAATTAAAAAAGATAAAAAAATTACTAAAAAAAAGTGCATTAAGGAAATGATATAAATGAAAGTAATAATCAAAATGAAGTAAAGTAATAATCAAAATGAAGTAAGAAAAAATAACATGATTGATGATGAATGGAGTTAAATGTAGTCACTTTGATATTCAGTAAAATTTGAAGGTAAAATTTTTAGTTTTTAAAAATTAAAATTTATTAAATTTAAAAACGAAAAAAATAAAAAAGTAAATAATTTTTTGGCATATATATATATATATATATATATATATATATATATATATATATACCTTAATCAAAGATATACTAAAGAAAATAAAACAAACTTCAATTGAAGTTATATAAAAGAAAAAAAAACTATAATTAAAGATAGATAAGAAAAAAAACGTTTTAAGAGAAAAAAAAACAAAAAAAAACGGAAGTTATAAATAAATGACAAATTAAAGTCTATTTATGTATAATAAAAATGCATTTTTTTAAATAAAGTTATAACAGTTAGTTTTAAAATAAATAAATAAAAAGAACAAAGAAAGGAAAAAATAATTTAAGGAAATGATATAAATTACATTAATGATGAGTTTAAGGAAAGAAATTTTAAAAATTAATAGCATCTATGATGAAAGGATTTAAGTATGGTCATATTTGATATTGTGCAAAATTTCAAGGTAAAAATTTTATTAAAATTAGGTAAAATTCACAAAATAAGAACTGGAAAAATAAATAAATAAATCTAGACACAATTTTTAGCAATTATTCTAAGAAAATATAAGAGAAAATGTCATAAAAATATGATAAAATAAATAAATATCTTAAGTGAGAAGGTTGTCATTCTTTTCTAATTTTAACTTTATTATCATTACGTGTAGATATGAATCTTTTCGCAGAAGAAATGAACTAAATTTAATTTAAAATAAAATAAAATAAATTTTGTAAAATATACATGCAATTCTTAGCAATTTATAATAACTATTATCTTGTAACAAATAAATAAATAAAATGTAAGAAAAAAGAAAAAGGAAATAAGCAATTTAAAAAAATGATATAAATTATAATAAAGAGATCAAATTAAGGCAAGGAAGTAAAATTAATGATGAATGAAATTAAATATGGTCAACTTTGATATTCAATAATAATTTGAAAGTGAAATTTTCGGTTGTTTAGAATTAGAAATAAACATCAAATCTAAAAACAAATTTTTTTTATAAAAATATAGACAAACTTCAGTTAAAAATATATAAAAGATAATAAAACAAACTTCAATTAAAGATAGATAAGAAAAATAAATTAGAAATACGTTTTAATGAAAAAACAAAAAAAATGGAATTAAAATATTGGTAGATTTCTCCATATTCTCATCCTAATTTAATATGAATTCCATAAATAAATTAAATCTCTCTAAATAATCTTTCTTGCTTTTGGACCACTTATTATTATTCTATAAGTTTCTCAATCAAAATGATTATTTCTCTCAATATATAATTTTTGTAGAAGAAGAAATTCTAGTGCAATGTCATTTCAAAAACTCTTTCTATTTTGAAGAAATTTGATTATTGTATAATTTTTCTTCTTACATCAGTATCTTCAAAAATATCATGAGAAATCATCTCTCTCTTTTCATGAAAAAATAATACTCCATCATCAGAAGAAGAACAAACAAAGTAAAAGAGTCACGATGTTTTTGTTCATTCTAATATCTATTTTCCTCATCTCTAAATTAGCTTGCAGTGTGTTGTGTCAATTTTGTTGTTCTTTTTCTGTTGCTTGTTATTTTTGTCTTCTTTCCTATTGTTGTTGTTGTTTTGGTGTGTTGTTAAATTTTTCTCTCACTGATACATACATGTATGTTCAATGAAACTTGTTTGATGTTCCTGCAAAATTTAAAAATAAAAAAGATAAGAAAATTAAGTCAAACAAAAAAATCTGACCACAAAAATAATATATTGAGTATCAAACAACTCCATATATGGTTGTTATTTATAGATTGTTTGAGTCTAAGAATAAGATAGGTGGACGTTGAGAAGACATGTTATTTAAGTGAAGAATGCAAAAAGATGGAGGTTTTTTTGTAACTCATCAATAATAATTGAATATAATAAATATGATAGATTTTTAAATTGTTAAATAAATAATTAATAAAAAATGAAAGAAGAAAATTCAAAAAGAAAAGTCAAAAAACAAAAAAAATAAATCCTGGCTTTAGAAGCATGCCACATCAGCCTCCCTGTGATTCAGATTTATATTATTATATAGATATAGATTTTTGTTATGTGAGGTTCAACTCAATAGCTAATTCTAATTATTTAATTGTTGGTCATTAAAAAATATAAAAAGAATTTTCTTTTCCTGCTCGAATCTTAAATTACAATTCCAATAAATATTGGAATTAAAAATAGTTTCAAAATAACAGAATCTATTATTTTTATTTGTTACAGAATTAATTAATGAAGTTGCTACACATTGTTATTTATTCATTTAAATTATATTTGTAAAACTTATAACTACAAAGTAAAATTTTGTAATACTAAATCAAATCGAACTACATAAGAGCATCTGAGTAGATTAATTAAGGCATTATTCTAATAATATATATAGGTATGAGTCAAAAAATAATTTCTAAAGCACTTGTTCAGGATAAGCATGAGTAAACTTTGATTCGATTTTATATAAAATCATTTTAAGTACTCAATTAAACTTAACTAGTTATAATCTAACTATAAACTATATTTGAAACTTACAAGTTAAACAATATAAAATTGAACCAAATAAAATAATCAATACCTAAATACATTAAATGGGTAAAGATATTGTCTCAATTAAACAAGTTCGAGTCAAATAGTAATTTTAAAAATAGTTGATCAAAATGAATATGAGTGAAATTTAGTGCGTTTTTTTTACTGTAAACTCTATATAATTTTATTTAATCAAATGTCATTAGATGTAACTATTATTTTTTCAAATTTATTTAAATATATAAGTATGTCTATAAAATTGAATCGAATGGAACACACGTGCACGCGCGCGCGCACACACATATATTGTTTGAATAAAATAGGTTCGAGTCGAATAACAATTATATATATATATATATATTCTCGAAGCACCTGCTCAAGATATAGCCTAGGTTTTAATTAGTGAAGTTGATTTTATTAAAATTTGATATAATTAATTGGTCAAAGTTAATTATATAATAACATCTTATTTATTTAAATTATTTTTGAAATTTAATATTAGAACCTTGTAAAATTGAATAGAATAGAAAGATGAACACCTTTAATTATACTAACTCGATAAATGTATTATTAGATAGTAGAGTTCGAGTTACGAGACCTATAATAGTTATATAATCTTATGTCTATGATTTTATAACAATGATCGTCTCTTTAATTTACTTTTTGACCTTAGTTAGTAAATTTGTCTACAATTTAGATAATGTTTTGATGAGTAATTAATTTTATGATAAGATGTAAGAACTTGTCTATGACAACATATAAATATTTAATTCTATGAAGTATAGGTATTCATCTTATTATACAAATTTGTTATAATTGATTTATTGTTATTATATTAGTGCTATTATAATTGTAACTTTAATTGTTCGAGAAAATACTTAATGTGGCAAAAAGTTTATTCATACTACAATAATTATATAATTCACGATAAAAATAAACAATTAATGATAATTTTATCACAACAATGACTATTTTATTTTGTCATTACAGATAATTATAGCAATTAAGTCCATTATTAACATAATTTTTGATAACTTAAAGGAAAAATAGTTATTAGCCACAATAATTTATTTCAAATAATTTATTGTGGCGAAAGGTTTTATTTCAACTAAAATTTTAGTTCATGGAAAAAATAAATACTTAGCTACAAATTTACTATAGCCAAAATATTTATGGCTAATTATTTAATTGTTGCTACAATTTTTAAAAACTTGAAGCTTAAATATTTATTTAGCTACACTAGTTTGTTTTAAATAAATTTATCGTGGCTCAAATATTACAATTGCTACAATAAGTTCCAACGGGTGGCTTAAGTTAAAATTTAGCTACAAAATTTTGCTATAGCAAAATACATGTGGCTAGCAAAAATATTTATTTAGCTACAATATTTTGTTTCAAATAAGATATTGAGACTAAAAAGTTACTATTGCTATAATAAATCTTAACTCGTGACAAAAATTAATTATTAGCTACAAAGTTTTATCATAGCAAAAAATTTATGGCTATTTTATTTAAATATTGCCACAATTTATTATAAGTTGAAGCAAAATATTTTATATAGCTACATTAATTTGTTACAAATATTTTACCGTGGCTGACTGCTATTGCTACAATAATGTTTATTACGTAGCAAAAATTGATGATCAACTACAGAATTATATTGTAGCCGTAAAATTGTAGCTATTTAGGTAATTATTGCCACGACTATTAATAATTAAAGCAAAAATAAAAAATTAGCTTTGTTAATTTGATTTTTGTGGCTAAGAATTTTTACGAATTTGTCGATAGCTATGAAATTTAGTGGCTATTACTAGACAATAGCTACAATATCTGAATTCATAGCTTAGATTTCATAGCTATTAATATATTTTGTTGTAGTGAGTATTTTAAACATATATATATATCCATGTGGACATAAAAAATAATGCAAAACTATAAATAGTGATGTGTCCACGTGAGCATATATATACCTTTATACTACACTATTAAATAATGGGCAACTTTCACATATAGCAAATAAAAAATTCATATTTGTATGCTATAGCAAAGTTTGCATAATTGCGCTCCATATCAAACATAGAAACTGTATAATTCGCTATACATATACAGTTGAAGCAAATTGTATAAAACGAAGTGTATAAAACGAGAAAGAGAAAGACACTTGGGCAGAGAACTGTATAAAAACGAAGTGTATAAAACGAATTGTATGATTATACGTGTATAGAACGATTATATACAATTTGAATTTGTATAAAATGAGAAAGAGAGAAAGACAAAAGATACTTGGTGTCACGACTGGAATATAGACCCCAGACGAGACCGGCGTCGTTGACCTCTCAGAGGTCGCAGACAAGCCTACTTACGTCATTCTTACTTTACATAGGTTAATTTTAGCGGAAAATTTGAAACTTTTCGTTTCTAAACATTACTTACTAAACTTTTCTAATACATTCGTAATTCGTTCAACATCAACCATCTAAACATTAAGAGATAATCAAATGAAAGAAATAGTTCAATAACATAATCGTATAATTTCCAAAATGGCATCCATACATAGTCTGAATAAAATAAGAAAGAAACGCTAGTTGAACATGCTCCACTAGCTCAACTCCTAAACTAAGCTAGAACATAAACAGTAGCATCCTCGAAAGCATGAGGACCTACCAAAAACCGGATGAATGGTGGACGTCCGGATAACTGCAGCGATGATCCTGTAGCTCTACCGTCCACCTGTGCCTGCACCTAAAATAGTAGAGTTTTTATAGGGTTAGTACACACTTGTACTAAGTATGGGTATATGCAAGCACACACCAAGGACATGCATGAGAAAAATAGCTCTTTCCTAACAACATGATTTTTGGAAGTCAAGTCAGTGGACTTGCCAAATTGAGATTAGGAAAGTTTCCAAATATGGATTAGGAAAGTATGTGATCTTTCCAAATTTGGATTAGGAAAGTGATACCAAGAGAATAACATACATCATCATACTTTTCACATTTGCACACAGCACATAACATTTACACATAGCACATATCATATAGCATACAGTACATTTTACATGTAGCACATAACTTCTTTCATACCATTTATTCATATGACATGAGACCTTGGAATCATGGACTTGACATTAAGACATCCCAGAAATGAGGGCTCAACATATGGGACCTCAACTAGGGAATCTTCATTAGCAAACACAGAGTCTGCTTCATTCATTCATACGTACTTTATTTCATTTCGTTCATAGTCCAGTGTAACCACCGGTTATACGTAGGATGTAGTTTAAGACTTTCATTAGGTTCGTTGTGCAATGACCAAGAATGACCTAATATCATTACTTGAATCTAACTCACCTTTTGATTATCCTATCCTAACACCTTTGGTATCATTCATTTCATTATGTGCATCATTTGAGGCTGGCCTCATTCATTCATTGGGAACTTTAACTTTAACCGACATAGATCATGTGAGCATCATGAAATCCAGTGTCTCCCCCACACCGAAAAGAGGTGGAATCACCGGCCAAAGTGATCCAATAACATGCTAGCGTACATGGGAATTTAACCCCGCCAGATCCCTATATTGGCAGTATAGGTTCGAAGACTAGGAGATATAAGGAGACCCATACCCGGCAAGCCGGACAGTCTCATCTCATGAGAGTTACGTGAACCACCGCCCTTCCCGAAAGAAGGCATCACCGCTCATAGCTAGTCTATCGGTGCTCTGTATAAAGTTCCATTACATTCATCTCATACGTCATGGAAGCTGGCTTCTAGTATGAGGACATCATAGCTCATCATATGATTTCTCATCTCATCATTCGTATTGAGTGTGTTAAGCTCAATACTCTCATTAGAGTGTTCATAGAGACTTGTCTCTTCATTATCTTACACCCTCATAGGTGAGTACGTATTGGTAACATTTACTTAGGCTCATTTGAGATTACTCTCATCATTTACATTAGCCTCATATCATGTTGTCACCACATTCATTATCATTAACCCCTTTGCTTTTTCATAGTTACTCACCTTTTATTATGTGAATGTTCATTTCATCATTTCATTGTTCATCTCATCATATGCCAATGCACTTGGCCATTTAGTGTATTTACACTCATACTTAACCCTTCTAGAGTTCATCATTTCATTTCATACATCTTAGGTTCACTTACTCTTGAACGTATGTTAGACTTATGTGTCTATACATACAAGCCATGAGGCTTTATTCATAGTTCGTTAAGTAATTCTTACATTCCTAAGATTATGTAGTACAAGACTTATGTATCTTGTATTTATGCCAAGATCTTGAATTAGATCTAAGTAGGTGGCATTTATTCTTGTACGTTTTGTTCACGTATGATTTATGTATCAATACGGAAGTTTGGGCAAGGAATCCCAAGTCTTGAATCAATTGGATATCATTTACATTTTTAATTGTTTTTATTCTAATATTCATAACATTTTAAACTCTAAGTCAAATCACAATATTTAATTTGAAGGCTTACTTTTCTATTTTAAATCCTCTTGCATTGGCCGATGGGTTGTGGGTTCGAGTCCCCACAACCCCACTTTTTATTTTTCATTAGCATAATATTCTCCTATTCTTTCTTAAACCAAGAGGTTGTGGGATCAAACCCCCACAACCTCTTTTATTTTTCTCTTAATTTCGCTCAAGTAAGGAGGTTGTGGGTTCGAACCCCCACAGCCTCCTTTCTTTTAATAAATTTTCGCTAAGGGCTGTGAGGTGGTGGGTTCGAACCCCCACAGCCCCATAATTATATTTTTAATATTTTCTCTAAGTTAGGAGCATGTATAGTGAGGTCATGGTATCGAACCCCCATGGCCTCACTTGTTTTATCATTTAATTTTCGCGGGCAGTAGCTAAGGGGTTCGAATCCCCTTAGCCCCAACATCTTTTTCTTATTTTATTTTTCCTTCTACTCTTCATGAATTCTGACCGAGGGGTGGTGGGTTCGAATCCCACTCCCCTCATTAATTTTTCTCTTATTCTAGCCCTTGCTCAGACCCAGGATCGAACCCCCCAGCCCTCACCCTTTGCCGTGTCTGTTTCGCCCAAGGATGAGGTCACGGGTTCAATTCCTAGTGGCCTCATTCTTTTATTTCTTTAGTAAATTTTCCAGATTCATATGCATTTTTATTTAGTCTATATTAACTTGTACAATGCTGGAAATTTTTAGTTACTTTTAACTCATAACATCAATGTTTTACTTAGTTCATTCATTCTTTCATAATTCCACTTCAACGTATTTTTAAGTGCATCCTTTAGAGAATTTATTGGCTATCAAATCCTTATTCAAGTCAGCCAAATTTGTTAATTATGAACATCACAATCTTCATGAGTTTGGGTACGTAAATTAACAAACACAACATTAGAAATTTTAATCCTCAAGGCCGAGACTCAACATGCCATACACATTCTTCTTTCTTAATTCGACACACACATAGTTGTCTTTCATGAATTAACGTACATAATACATTAACATTCATCACAAATATCACATAATCCTAAGTCTACCAGCATTCATACCAACCTACATTCGTTGGGAGCTAATGACAGGGACATGCAATAGGGGAACAACCTTAGTTTTTGAGCCGAATACACTGAGTCCTAGGGTCTCTTGGGAAAGGGACCAAGAGTAAGAAAACCCATACCTTGTTTTCTTGTTAAATGTCCAGAATGCTGCCCAAGAAACTCCTCCACAAATCAGTCCAAACGCCCACACTCACACCTCACCCGACTAGTGTAGTATGTTCTGCTTAACGTTATCGGATTGCTTCTCTTTGTGTTTCTATCTTTCAAGTTCTTGATGAACTTTTGCCTTTACTTTATTTTCCTTTTGCTGATTGTTTTCTCACGTTTTCAGCCAAGAAAGAAAAGAGTGAAAGAGAGAGAGAAATCGTGCAAAGAGAGTGGGGGAAATGGGAGATAGAAGTCTAGTAGGTAGGACTTTGTGGGTTTGAATTAGTCAACTTATTAATTAATAAAAATTAATAAAAATCTGATTTCTTTTTCCTAAATCAGATATTATTAATTATTTATTAAAACAAATTAACACATTAAAATAAAAGCAAGTTAAATCTTGCTTCTAGTGGGGTTCGAACCCGGGTGACCCCATTTTGCGAAAATGGGTCCTTCGGGTTGCCCCACCCGAATTTCTTTATTTTTTAACTTAATTAATTAAATAATTAATTACTCAGGGTAATTACAATATTACCCTTGGCCTGGAAAAGACCATTTTACCCTTGGACCCTCAAAACTTAAAATTTCTTCTTTTGAGTCCGGTAAAAACTCTTTCGATTAAATCTTCGTTTTCGTGAGCCTCACATGGTTGGTTCCAACCTTTCCAAGCTCAATTAACTCCCCAAGTTAGTTGCTTGGTCGTAGTAAGGGTTCTGAGGTCTGGTTCTACGCGTATCAATACGTGTGGACCTTGGTCTAATCGCAAGCATTCTTGAAAACTAAGTCTTGATCCTATTCATTTTTAGGGTTGTTACATTATCCCCCCTTAGGAACATTCGTCCCCGAATGACACTACTCTTTACTAACAATAAGTATGTCATCTATAGAACCTACGCATACATAGGTACCTCAATACTTTCACTGGTGAATATCTTATTCACATATTAACATGATGGAACACCTCCTTGAAACCTACTAGTAGCTTTACATTAATAGACTAAAGAATTCTTCCCTAAACTAGTCTCATCAAAGGATACAACACAAAGTCAACATAAAAATCATATACATCAGCAACCAATATGATGACTTCAAACCTATTAACCTCATACTAGGGCATAAACACCATATACAGTCAAATATATGAAAGGCTAATTAAGGTTACGCACCGGGCTTCATCAGAAGTGCCTTCCCCTGCACCCCTGGACTTGAGTGCGAAGAATCGTTGCCTCTTTGGAGCCTCTTCATTCGGGCCATTAGTCTGAACTCTCTCCTTCCCTTGTTCTTGACTCCTCATATTCGGACAATCTTTCACCATGTGGCCCGGTTTTCCACAGCTGTAACAAGCATTAGAGCCCATCACACACTCTTCTCCATGCAGTTTGCCACACTTCCTACAAGGTGGCCTCTCCTGAGGTGTATCTACTCCATTGTTTCTCTTAACTCTGGACTCAGAATCCCTATCATAGCGACTCTTGGATGAACTTGACTCCCCTTGGTGGGAGAGCCCCTTCTTAAACCTGGGTTGCTCACGGACGCCAAAGTTGTTCATGTGGCCTCCATGACTGGTTCCTACCTGATCTTGAGACCTGGGCCTCCTAGCATCACGAACACCTCTTTTTCTGCGGCTGTCCTCTACCTGCTGGACATGCACCATCAACCTGGAAAGATCCATATTGTCATGGAGCATAGCAGATCGACACTCCTTCTCCAGGTCTCCATTGATTCCTGTGAGGAACCTGCTCAGCTCATCCCTGCTGTTAGAAACCAGGGAAGTAGCATACCTGGGAGATTCCAACAAGGTTCAGTATTATTCTTATTCTTACTATTAAATACTTGGGGAAAAACAGCATACCTTGACAGCTTAACAAACTTCAGGGAATAATCCCTGACTGTCATGGAGCCTTGTTTGAGGTTGATGAACTCCTCAACCTTGGCCTCCCTTATCTCCCTGGGAAAGAATCTCTCCAGAAATGCCGTCTTGAATAGCTCCCATGTGACTGGTACTCCAACTAAGACACGACTATCTTGCCATATCTTGCACCAAGTCTGTGCAACATCCTTGAGCTGATAGGAAGTCAGCTCAGCCTTCTCAATGTCAGTGGCCCCCATAGCCACCAGGATCTTATGCACCTCATCTACAAACTCTTGAGGATCCTCCGATGTCTTAACCCCTGTGAAAATGGGAGGATTCATCCTCGTGAAATCCCTCAGTCTGTCAGCCATGCTACGGACCGGTGGGTTCTCCCTCTGAACATCCTGTCTGTTGACCTGGGCAGTCATAGCCTGGGCCTGCATGGTAATGGCCTGTGCCATTTGGGCCAAAGATGCCCGCACCTCAGCATCAGTCAACCCAGCTGGGTTAACTGGCATGGCCACTCCTTCAGCTGGAGCCTGGGGTAGATCCTGATTACCCCTAGCAGCTGCTCCTCCTCCCTCTGACCAAATCCTCTCCTAGTGTTCATTCTCTGGAAAAACAAAAAGGATTGATGTTAGACACGCTCATAACACCAAGAATTCAGACATTTAGAAAAGCACGATAAGATCAGAAGAAGGGAAACATTCCTACGCATCATGCAGTCTCTAATCCAGGATAGTGGTGCACTTCACTACCATGACTTAGAAACTACTCAATGTGGTTGATGTGAACTTATTATTTTCGTAATTTAACCTAGTGCTCTGATACCAACTTTGTCACGACTGGAATCTAGACCCCAGACGAGACCGGCGTCGTTGACCTCTCAGAGGTCGCAGACAAGCCTACTTACGTCATTCTTACTTTACATAGGTTAATTTTAGCGGAAAATTTGAAACTTTTGTTTCTAAACATTACTTACTAAACTTTCTAATACATTCGTAATTCGTTCAACATCAACCATCTAAACATTAAGAGATAATCAAATGAAAGAAATAGTTCAATAACATAATCGTATAATTGCCAAAATGGCACCATACATAGTCTGAATAAAATAAGAAAGAAACGCTAGTGGAACATGCTCCACTAGCTCAACTCCTAAACTAAGCTAGAACATAAACAGTAGCATCCTCGAAAGCATGAGGACCTACCAAAACCGGATGAATGCTGGACGTCCGGATAACTGCAGCGATGATCCTGTAGCTCTACCGTCCACCTGTGCCTGCACCTAAAATAGTAGAGTTTGTATAGGGTTAGTACACACTTGTACTAAGTATGGGTATATGCAAGCACACACCAAGGACATGCATGAGAAAGAATAGCTCTTTCCTAACAACATGATTTTTGGAAGTCAAGTCAGTGGACTTGCCAAATTGAGATTAGGAAAGTTTCCAAATTTGGATTAGGAAAGTAGTGATCTTTCCAAATTTGGATTAGGAAAGTGATACCAGAGAATAACATACATCATCATACTTTTCACATTTGCACACAGCACATAACATTTACACATAGCACATATCATATAGCATACAGTACATTTTACATGTAGCACATAACTTCTTTCATACCATTTATTCATATGACATGAGACCTTGGAATCATGGACTTGACATTAAGACATCCCAGAAATGAGGGCTCAACATATGGGACCTCAACTAGGGAATCTTCATTAGCAAACACAGAGTCTGCTTCATTCATTCATACGTACTTTATTTCATTTCGTTCATAGTCCAGTGTAACCACCGGTTATACGTAGGATGTAGTTTAAGACTTTCATTAGGTTCGTTGTGCAATGACCAAGAATGACCTAATATCATTACTTGAATCTAACTCACCTTTTGATTATCCTATCCTAACACCTTTGGTATCATTCATTTCATTATGTGCATCATTTGAGGCTGGCCTCATTCATTCATTGGGAACTTTAACTTTAACCGACATAGATCATGTGAGCATCATGAAATCCAGTGTCTCCCCCACACCGAAAAGAGGTGGAATCACCGGCCAAAGTGTTCCAATAACATGCTAGCGTACATGGGAATTTAACCCCGCCAGATCCCTATATTGGCAGTATAGGTTCGAAGACTAGGAGATATAAGGAGACCCATACCCGGCAAGCCGGACAGTCTCATCTCATGAGAGTTACGTGAACCACCGCCCTTCCCGAAAGAAGGCATCACCGCTCATAGCTAGTCTATCGGTGCTCTGTATAAAGTTCCATTACATTCATCTCATACGTCATGGAAGCTGGCTTCTAGTATGAGGACATCATAGCTCATCATATGATTTCTCATCTCATCATTCGTATTGAGTGTGTTAAGCTCAATACTCTCATTAGAGTGTTCATAGAGACTTGTCTCTTCATTATCTTACACCCTCATAGGTGAGTACGTATTGGTAACATTTACTTAGGCTCATTTGAGATTACTCTCATCATTTACATTAGCCTCATATCATGTTGTCACCACATTCATTATCATTAACCCCTTTGCTTTTTCATAGTTACTCACCTTTTATTATGTGAATGTTCATTTCATCATTTCATTGTTCATCTCATCATATGCCAATGCACTTGGCCATTTAGTGTATTTACACTCATACTTAACCCTTCTAGAGTTCATCATTTCATTTCATACATCTTAGGTTCACTTACTCTTGAACGTATGTTAGACTTATGTGTCTATACATACAAGCCATGAGGCTTTATTCATAGTTCGTTAAGTAATTCTTACATTCCTAAGATTATGTAGTACAAGACTTATGTATCTTGTATTTATGCCAAGATCTTGAATTAGATCTAAGTAGGTGGCATTTATTCTTGTACGTTTTGTTCACGTATGATTTATGTATCAATACGGAAGTTTGGGCAAGGAATCCCATGTCTTGAATCAATTGGATATCATTTACATTTTTAATTGTTTTTATTCTAATATTCATAACATTTTAAACTCTAAGTCAAATCACAATATTTAATTTGAAGGCTTACTTTTCTATTTTAAATCCCTCTTGCATTGGCCGATGGGTTGTGGGTTCGAGTCCCCACAACCCCACTTTTTATTTTTCATTAGCATAATATTCTCCTATTCTTTCTTAAACCAAGAGGTTGTGGGATCAAACCCCCACAACCTCTTTTATTTTTCTCTTAATTTCGCTCAAGTAAGGAGGTTGTGGGTTCGAACCCCCACAGCCTCCTTTCTTTTAATAAATTTTCGCTAAGGGCTGTGAGGTGGTGGGTTCGAACCCCCACAGCCCCATAATTATATTTTTAATATTTTCTCTAAGTTAGGAGCATGTATAGTGAGGTCATGGTATCGAACCCCCATGGCCTCACTTGTTTTATCATTTAATTTTCGCGGGCAGTAGCTAAGGGGTTCGAATCCCCTTAGCCCCAACATCTTTTTCTTATTTTATTTTTCCTTCTACTCTTCATGAATTCTGACCGAGGGGTGGTGGGTTCGAATCCCACTCCCCTCATTAATTTTTCTCTTATTCTAGCCCTTGCTCAGACCCAGGATCGAACCCCCCAGCCCTCACCCTTTGCCGTGTCTGTTTCGCCCAAGGATGAGGTCACGGGTTCAATTCCTAGTGGCCTCATTCTTTTATTTCTTTAGTAAATTTTCTAGATTCATATGCATTTTTATTTAGTCTATATTAACTTGTACAATGCTGGAAATTTTTAGTTACTTTTAACTCATAACATCAATGTTTTACTTAGTTCATTCATTCTTTCATAATTCCACTTCAACGTATTTTTAAGTGCATCCTTTAGAGAATTTATTGGCTATCAAATCCTTATTCAAGTCAGCCACATTTGTTAATTATGAACATCACAATCTTCATGAGTTTGGGTACGTAAATTAACAAACACAATATTAGCAATTTTAAGCCTCAAGGCCGAGACTCAACATGCCATACACATTCTTCTTTCCTTAATTCGGACACACACATAGTTGTCCTTTCATGAATTAACGTACATATAATACATTAACATTCATCACAAATATCACATAATCCTAAGTCTACCAGCATTCATACCAACCTACATTCGTTGGGAGCTAATGACAGGGACATGCAATAGGGGAACCAACCTTAGTTTTTGAGCCGAATACACTGAGTCCTAGGGGTCTCTTGGGAAAGGGACCAAGAGTAAGAAAACCCATACCTTGTTTTCTTGTTAAATGTCCAGAATGCTGCCCAAGAAACTCCTCCACAAATCAGTCCAAACGCCCACACTCACACCTCACCAGACTAGTGTAGTATGTTCTGCTTAACGTTATCGGATTGCTTCCTCTTTGTGTTTCTATCTTTCAAGTTCTTGATGAACTTTTGCCTTTACTTTATTTTCCTTTTGCTGATTGTTTTTTCACGTTTTCAGCCAAGAAAGAAAAGAGTGAAAGAGAGAGAGAAATCGTGCAAAGAGAGTGGGGGAAGTGGGAGATAGAAGTCTAGTGTAGGTAGGACTTTGTGGGTTTGAATTAGTCAATTTATTAATTAATAAAAATTAATAAAAATCTAATTTCTTTTTCCTAAATCAGATATTACTAATTATTTATTAAAACCAAATTAACACATTAAAATAAAAGCAAGTTAAATCTTGCTTCTAGCGGGGTTCGAACCCGGGTGACCCCATTTTGCGAAAATGGGTCCCTTCGGGTTGCCCCACCCGAATTTCTTTATTTTTTAAACTTAATTAATGAAATAATTAATTACTCAGGGTAATTACAGTATTACCCTTGGCCTGGAAAAGACCATTTTACCCTTGGACCCTCAAAACTTAAAACCTCTTCTTTTGAGTCCGGTAAAAACTCTTTCGATTAAATCTTCGTTTTCGTGAGCCTCACATGGTTGGTTCCGACCTTTCCAAGCTCTATTAACTCCCCAAGTTAGTTGGCTTGGTCGTAGTAAGGGTTCTGAGGTCTGCTTCTACGCGTATCAATACGTGTGGACCTTGGTCTAATCACAAGCATTCTTGAAAAACATAAGTCATGATCCTATTCATTTTTAGGGTTGTGACACTTGGCAGGGAATATACAATTGAATCGAATTGTATAAAACTAGAAAGAGAGAAATTAAATACAATTTAAAATTTGTATAAAACGAGAAAGAGAGAAAGACAAAAGAAACTGGGCAGGGGAGTATTTTTATTGTATAATTATAAGTGTATAAGACGAAAATATATGTACTTGCATGTGTATATACAATTTTCTCACGCTTTATACAAACAAAAACGCAACTTATACAATTCGCTTCTGTTTGTATAAGTTAGAAAGGCGAGGGTGACGAGCGAGATTTGAGAGATTGGCGAGCGAGATCTGGAAGAGGGGAGAGAGGGGAACAAAAATATATATATTTATACAATTTCCTCTGCTTTATACAATTCGAAACAATTTTTATACACTTGTGTTTGTATAAAAAGTGAGGAAGCGAGGGAGAGATTGGAGGAGAGTGGCGAGCGAGATATTGGGAGAGAGGCGCCTGGCAATTTTTTTCAAACGTTTGCTATGGAGCACAATTAAATCAAAACCTAGATACTCTATTTATTTTAGGTTATTAGTTTGCTATTATATACAATTATCCCTTAAATAATTCAGGAGGTGAAAAATGCACTATTAAATAGTTTAGGTAGGTAATAGGCACTACAAAAAACAAGCTAATTTGCAGAGGTTTATTTGTGGGGGTTTTAAAAAACTCCTCTATAAAATTATTTGTAGCGTGTATTTAAACCCTTGCGATATAATTTATTTGGTGACGGTTTTATTGTGGAGGCTTGTGATAACCTCCGCAAATTGCACCAATTTGTGAGGTTTTGTGAACGTCGCAATTTATTATAATTTGTAACGATTTTACTGTGGAGTTTGTGATAACCTCTGCAAATTATATCAAATTGTGAAGCTTTGTAAATGCTACAATTCATTACAATTTGTTACTCTTGTATAAAATAGGAAATAAATTTAAAAAAAAACTTGCAATATAAAAAACACTTTAGAAAACAAGGCAATCAAGGAAAGTAAGAATACAACTTATTATATGCATTGCATGTTTAATTAGTATGAGTAGAGAAAATTAAGTTGTAAATTGAATTGAGTTATCAAATTAAAAACAATTTAGATATTTAGGTTCATTCTCTCAAGAGAATAAAATAATAGATGAAAATGTTACTCCTAAAATATATAATTGAATGGTTAAAATAAAAAAATTATTGTGGTCTTATGTGATATATATACACACTAAAGTAAAAAGTATATTTATATGTGACAATTATATGATAATAAGCACTAGGTCGGTAAAGTTTAATATATTTTCATGAGATGAATATTTCAAAGAAGTGGATGTTGGATGTGCATTCATACAAGATTAAGTAAGATTAAAAAATAACAACCTTCACCATAAGGTACTAGTAGCACGTTTTGACTTTAAAATGAAAAATCATTTGAGATGATTTAGGGATCATTTATTTTTAATAAGATTAAGATGTCAAAATCTGAATATAATTAAGTTGTGAATTTCAATTTTAATATTTGACTTTAAATATAAGTTTTAAATATTTGGATGTTCTATTAAGACCCAATTACTATATAGTTAATATTATTTTTACATATGAATGTATAAATTTGCCTTTATCTAAAAATTAATGAATAAAAACTTATCAAAATGTGAAATTCATCTAATACTATATCAACAAAATATTATTATGTTATAAGAATATATGGTGTTGTTGTGATGAAAGAAAATATGAAATAAAAATAATAAACTCAAATCACTATAATCAAATTATTATATTACCTTTTTTACATTTCTTTGATGTGAAATCAGTTGTTAAAGTTTTAAACTTTAAGTTATCATACATAGTTACTAATTGTGACAATTTGTCATGAATTAAGATTTATGTTGTTTTGTAACTTAAATATTTTAAATGTAGTCTATGTTAAAATGACAGACCTCAAGTTTCTTAACGACAAGAGAAAATTGGTCGGATGGTAAGCACCCCTAACTTCCCACACAGAGGTTGCGAGTTCGAGTCACCAAGGGAGCAAAATGGGTAGGAGCTCCAAGAGAGGGTAAAAAAAGTAATAAAAAATGGTAAAAACCCATCAAAAAGAATTAAATAAGATACTGAGACTATATTGTGTGTGTTATATTTAAGGGGTTACGAATTAGCACAAATTGCAAATTCATTTTGTGGCAGACGTAATGGAGGTTCTATTAAACCGTCACAAATATGCTCGTGACATAGGTAATTGTGGCAGTTTCTAAAATCGCCTCAATTAATTTTGTGTGGGTCAAAAACTCCCACAATTAGAGAATTATTATGATTTTATGATTTCATTATTTTAGGAACTTTTATTTAGAATTGATACGGAAATGATGCTATAAATCTGTTTAAATTTTTAATTATTCATCAATTAATCCTTTAATTAAGGAAATAAGTTACACCACTTTAATTCAAACTAATAAATCGTGTGTCTCGACTTTCAAATCTGAAGGAACATTGGGAGTACTGATACATGCATCCAAAAGCTGAAATATGATATAGAAAGTAATATTCAAAACTATCACGAATCTTAATAATTAAGACCTATACTAATGAATTTATGTAGTTTGTCTTTCCTTTTAATAATTTTAATTAAGTGATGTTGATTAAATGAGTTTAAATTTTTGTTCGAAGATGATTATATATATATAGGCAACAAAGAAATGGAAGCGATAAAATAAAAAAGAAGACACATGGAAGTCATTATAGTTGGGATGGTAAGGTGACTAGGGAATTTGTTCCAAGACACCTCCCAATGCGACTAGCAAAGCAGAATCATATGACAGTGTCAATAACTTTAGCAAGATCAACAATTCTAAGAAAAATTGATGAACTATCAAGTGTTATTACAGATATGGAAAGAAGACAAGAAGAAAATACTTCACGTTACTTTAGACAGACAAACTATCTTTTTTTAGTTTATACATATATTAATTGAAGTTTGAGGCTGATAACTCAATATTATTCTTGACTTTTATATTCATTCATTACTTACGTATTTTTATTTATAATATCACGATAGAGAATACTATAAACTATGATGATCATAGAATACCTAGTTTTATCTAGCTTTTATTTTTTTCATGTTTGTTAAGTAGTAGAAATTTATTGTCGCAATAAAATTAGTAAGGTAAGATCTAACTCTCGTTGCTTATACTCTATTTTTTAAAGGTTTCTATCTTTATTTGTTAATAAAAACTAGCGCTAGACACTTTGTCTAGCAGATTAAAAAAACCTCGCTAAAGTTTACTTCCTTTTTTTATTTATTATGCTACTATAATGGTGGGGTTAGGCTACTACTCTCCTAATGTATTGATCAGAGCAACGAAAAAATATAGACGATAAATGTCTTCTTCACGTGGAGTTACATGAAGGAAGAAAAACTCATCGTTATACAAAATATACAGGATATGCTCCTCTATAATGTTTTGCTAGATAATATATAAATATTTTTAGAATAATAATTTTTTACTTTATAAATATAAAAAATAAATAAATAAGAGATTCACTTATTATTTTTTTTTTAAAAACACTACGTGGAAATATTTATTTTCCTTCATACTAAGCCATAGAGTTGAATCCAAAATGATAACTAACACCAGTATAAGTTAATCTATCATTATCTAAGGGCCTTTAGGCTATATGAGGTGTAGAATTTTGGTACATAAATTGATATTTTTTTCTTTTTGCAATTTGAGATCATTGACCATCATAAATTTCAAATTTGAATATATTTATGTCATTATCAACTATATATCGTTCTAAGCAGGGAGTTCCATCCATGTCATTCTTTAATCATTTATATATAAGGAGAGATCAAATTTGTGTGAAGAATAAGTTATGCTTCTTTTTTTCTCCCAAATTTATCAGATATAATCTTCCAAGCTATTGACATTAGCAATATTGAAATATAAAGTTGCTATAATATTTTTAATTAGTGATTTTCCTAATAAGCATTAAGATTCTTGATCTACGTGTTAACATGTTAATTATGATCATTTATGATATCAATAATGCTGAGTGAATCAAATTTAACATCAACTTTATAACAATTAAAAAAGAACATGTCATCAACAAAAATGTTTTTTCGAATTATTATCTTTTTTAAAAAAAATAAATTTAAAATATAAATTCATATTTTGCAAAATAGTGCCACATGTCATCATCAAAATAATTCTCAAATTTTCAGTTTGAATATTTTTTTAAAAAAAATTTATCTCCAAAAGTATAATTTTAATTTGATAAATAATTATAAAATTACGCGTATAAGCAAACAAACACATAATAGTTAATTACTTAACATAGCTATAGTTTATCTTAATTACAATTCGTGAGCTACATTTAACTATAATTACGCGGCTCAACTTTGTAGTTTTGTATAATTTGCACATTTGTATAATTCAGAATTTGTATGAATTTTGTACAATTCAAAATTTGTATAATATAATTTGTATAACTGTTTATACTTCTGATGTTTTTAATTGTAGAATTTCGTTATTTCGAGTTTATACAAAAATAACTGAATTATACAACTATACCCGCAAACTTTACAAACCTGCGAATTATACAAATCTAAGAATTATGCAAACGAGACAACTTAAACTGTAGCTACAACCCATAAATATGAAACTATAGCTATGAAATACAATTGAATTTATTATAGTGACTATTTACGAAAGTCCTTTTTTAAAACGAGTTAACTAGGACACGTTTTTTCACTATGTATATTTTAGTGCGATTAGAACACTATTATTATCTTGCTAAATATTAGTGCGATTAGTTTACTATTTTTATCTTCACTATTACAAGGTTTGACCTATAACATTTTCAGTTTTTTTATCAGCAAGGTATAGTATTGCTCTCATTCAGGAGGCATTAGAAATAGAATCAAAACACATATTGGAGTATCTAAAAGGGACTATGGATATGGATATGGATATGTATTTATTTTATTCTAATAATTTCAGTTTTGTTTTTGTTGGTTAAGCTGATACGAAAATATTGATTTGACTCACTCAAAGTTTGATATCAAAGTGAATATTCAAATGTTAATATCACGCAGATCTGATTGGACAACCTTTGTTGTTGCTAACATTGCTAAAGATCCTTCATTCAACTAGTAAGTTTTTATCCCCCCTTTTCTTCTTTCGTTTATTAAAATTTAATTTGATTTTTGAAAAGTTAATTTATTTCTTGTTTAAAGAAAATTAATGAATCTGAAAAGTTGCTAACATTGCTAACAACACACATTTTCTCAAGTGCAGTTTCAGATACCAATATATGTTTCATAAATTCCATTACATGAAAACAGAATCGGTTTTATATATAACCATCCTTTTGAGCATTATATGTCATTATTTGGGATTACAAGTGATGAATAAAACGCTCCACAACATCCTTAGAATCATTACACCAGAGAAACTGAAAAAGGAGGGCTAACATCATCAATTCAGCCTATTTAATAAAAAATAAGATGTATCATCAATCAGAGCCTTTCTAAATTGGGGTTGTTATTGATCAAGTGAAGTGTATATGCAGCGTGTTGAACCATATTGTAGTTAATAAATTTCAAGCTTTATTGCTTGATGTTGTGCAGACTGAAGTGTTACCTGAAGCTTTGGTATTGCAAGGACTAAAACAAAGCAATGATCATTACCTTTGGACATTTTTCTTCGACAGAAACAGAATATTAGTGATCAATATCAGAAAAAAGCACAGGGTCATTGTTTTGTTTGTCGTTTTGATGTGAATATGTAAGTTATGATACATTAGTGGTAAACGACGCGCGTGTATTATAATTTTGAATCTATGAATTATGATGTGGTCATTATTTTGTATCTGGATGGAATTTGTATAAAAATGTATCATCATAATATATTGTATATGATACTTTAATAAATGGATTAGCAGTTGAGATAGATCAATTAAGTTTTGAATATCGAATGCGTGTATCACAAATTCATATAAAATTATCAGAGTTCAAACCATTATTATGTATATGGTACATATAAATAGTGTAATAATCAAGATATGTGAATTACTTATTTTGATCGAGAGATAAGAGTGGTGATACATAAATATATATATATATATATATATATATATATATATATATATATATATATATATATATATATATATATATATATCTTGGATTTTGTTGAATGGTTGTATCATTGGTGTGAGGAACCCTTTCACTCGGCGTTGAATGATCAAAGCTATTGTAATGTATCCGGTACATGTTATAAGATGGTTACAAATTTGTGTCGCTATGTGTTAGTTTGGTGCTGGAAGAAAATACATTGTTTTGCCTTAAGCGAAAAATATGTAATTGTGGTAGATTTCAACTTGACGAGATACCTTGTGAACGTTGTGGAAAAAGGATACGTAATCACGATACATTACTATTCATAAAATATTTAGTAAATTGCTAAATGTTGTAATCCTATCAGATACATTAGATAATTAAATATTTTTTCATCGATACATCATTGTGTGATAGTTATTAAGTATCATATACATGTAGTTGTAGTTTGTCAAAGAATGAATATGTATCTTATATCTATTGTTGAATCTGATACATAGTGCTCCAGTTATAGAATAGAGAAAAGATATAAAGTGACATCTGAAGTTGTCCCGAATTTTTAAAAAGACACCTAAACTATGCAACTATCCTATTACCCCCTAAACAATCCTGAACTGTTATTATTACATCATTTTTTTGTCCACCTGGCATGGAGAGTATATGCACTCTCTTAAAGAGCGTGAACAAACTAAAAAAATGAATATAATTTTATTTTTACAAGAATTTTACTATAAAATATATTTTTTATTTTTCTTATTATTTTAATTTTTTCTCCTTATTATTTTTTCTTTTTCTTTTTTCCTTCTTATTCGAAAATTCATTGTCATCTTCATTAACTTACCACTTTCAATGTCACTTTTTACCACAACTCCATCTCTCTTTTATTTTACTATTAGTTTAAACTCTCTTCAATTTTAAAATTATATCTAGATATTTTAATATATTTTAAACAATGTGATAAACTCATTAGATTTCAAGATGATTAGTAGACATTATTTAGTTTTTTTATCCAAATTCTAATTAAACTTTTTCAATTTTCGGAGAATTTTTATGCTTTCAAAATTATCATTTCTAGTTTTGAATTTATATGGAAATGAGATAAATTAAATGATGATACCTTCAAAATTTTGATCTTTTTTAGAAAAATAATTAGCTTTGTTATCAATAACTCAACAAAGTCATAAAAATAGTATAATTTTGGAAAGTAAAAAATTTGACCAAATAAGAAGAAGAAAAGAGAAAGAAAATGAAGGGACTCAACTTGATATGGGTGTGGGGTTAGGTGAGGATGAGAGGTGAAGAAGAGGAAATAAAGAAAGAAAATGGAGGGAGCTTGAAAGTTGGGGTGGAAGATGAATTAAAAATTGAAAATGAAATTAAAATAAAAATAATAAAAACTAAAATAAGTCAAAAAGTAAGAGAAAGAAATAAAGAAAAACTTAAAATAAAAAATAATAATTATTCAAATTGAATTAACACGTGTCACACAATGATTGGTGTGTGATTACACTTGCCATTTAAAATCTGGAATTGATCTAAAAATGAGTTAATAATATCAGTTCGAATAGTTTAGGGGGGTAATAGAACACTTGCATAGTTTAAGTGTCTTTTTGAAAATTCGGGACAACTTCAGGTGTCACTTTATGTCTTTTATCTATAGAATATTATGATTTATGTTCAAGATTGTTATTGGGTAAATGTAAATATACAGCGCATTTTAAGTTGGTAAGACCGAACAAATATTAAAGAGTGCAGATACATAACACACAACAAATTTGTTACTGTCTAATAGCCTTTAAATTTGACTAAGATTTATGATATATTAAAGAACTTGATAACATTTAGATGATTCATTAGGTAGTGTTTATGTATCAACAACATTTATATTGAATCTGATAAAGCTAATCAAATATTCAACAACATTAGGATTATGTATACAACACCTTAAATATGAATATGATACATTGCATCAAACAAAAGTTATTGCAACAGTGATGATGTATCAAATCAGTGATAGCACTAATAAAGACTAATTTAAGAACTAAAAATAAACGAGATACATTGAAAATCAACGAAGACATTATACATTAGGTTAAGAAACAAAATCAAGTAGATACATTAAATATGAAATCATATGTATTATAGTGAGGTCATGGTGATCGAACCCCCATGGCCTCAACTTGTTTTATCATTTAATTTCGCGGGCAGTAGCTAAGGGGTTATTCGAATCACCCTTGCCGCCAACATCTTTTTTCTGTTATTTAATTTTCCTTCTTACTCTTTCATGAATTCTGACGCGAGGGGTGGTGGGTTGAATCCCACTCCCTCTTAATTTTTCTTCTTATTCTAGCCCTTGCTCAGACCAGGATCGAACCCCCCAGCCCTCACCCTTTGCCGTGTCTGTTTTCGCCAAGGATGAGGTCACGGGTTCAATTCCTAGTGGCCTCATTCTTTTATTTCTTTAGTAAATTTTCAGATTCATATGCATTTTTATTTAGTCTATATTATACTTGTACAATGCTGGAAATTTTTAGTTACTTTTAAGCTCATAACATCAATGTTTTACTTCAGTTCATATGCATTCTTTCTAATTCCACTTCAACGTATTTTTAAGTGTCATCCTTTAGAGAATTTTATTGGCTATCAAAATCACTTATTAAGTCACGCCACATTTCTAAATTATGAACATCACAAAATCTTCATGAGTTTGGGTTACGTAAATTAACAAACACAAATTAGCAATTTTAAGCCTCAAGGCCGAGACTCAAATCAACATGCCATAACACATTCTCTTCCTTATTCGTACACACACATGTTTCCTTTCAATAATTAACGTACATATAATAACATTAACATTCATCCACAAATATCAATAATCCTAAGTCTACCAGCATTCATACCAACCTACATTCGTTGGGAGCTAATGACAGGGAGCATGAAAAGGGGGAACCAATCCTTAGTTTTAGCGAAATAAACTGAGTCCTAGGGGTCCTCTTGGGAAAGGGACCAAGAGTAAAGAAGAACCCATACCTTGTTTTCTTGTTAAATGTCCAGAATGCTGCCCCCAAGAAACTCCTCCAACAAATCAGTCCAAACCCCACACTCACACTCACCAGACTAGGTAGTATGTTTTGCTTAACGTTACGAGTTGCTTCCTCCTTTGTGTTTCTGATCTTCCAAGTGATTTGATGAACTTTTGTTTTCTTATCCTGCTGATTTGTTTCTCACGTTTCCAGCCAGAAAGAAAAGTGTGAGAAGAGAGAGAGAAATCGTGCACAAGAGAGTGTGGGGAATGGGAGATAGAAGTCTAGTTAGAGTAGGACTTTGTGGGTTTGAATTAGTCAACTTTTTAATTAATAAAAATTAATAAAAAATCTAATTTCTTTTTCCTAAATCGCATATTACTAATTATTTATTAAAACAAATTAAAACATTAAAATAAAAGCAAGTTAAAATCCTTGCTTCTAAGTGGGGTTTCGAAACCCGGGTGACCCATTTTTGCGAAAATGGGTCCTTCGGGTTGCCCCAACCGCGAATTTCTTTAATTTTTTAAACTTAATTAATAAAATAATTAATTACTCGGGTAATTACAATATTACCCTTGGCCTGGAAAAGACCAATTTCACCCTTGGACCCTCAACTTAAATCTTTCTTTTGAGTCGGTAAAACACTCTTTCGATTAAAATCTTCGTTTTCAATGAGCCTCACATGGTTGGTTCCTACCTTGTACCAAGCTAATTAACTCCAAGTTAGTTGGCTTGGTCCGTAGTAAGGGTTCTGAAGGTCTGCGTTCTAACGCGTATCAAATACGTGTGGACCTTGGTCTAAATCAACAGCAATTCTTGAAGAAACACTAAGTCTGATCCTATTCATTTTTAGGGTTGTTACAATTATCCCCCCTAAGGAAACATTCGTCCCCGAATGAACTACTCCTTTACAACATATAAGTATGTCATACTATAGAACCTACGCATACATAGGTACCTCAATACTTTCACTGGGAATATCTTATTCACATATTAACATGATGGAACACCTCCTTGAACCTACTAGTAATCTTTACATGTAATAGACTAAAGAATTCTTTCCCTAAACTAGTCTCATCAAAGCATAAACACAAGTCAACATAAAAATCACTATACATCAGCAACCAATATGATGAACTTCAAACCTATTAACCTATACTAGGCATAAACACCATATACAGTCAAATATATGAAAGGCTAATTAACGGTTACCACCATCGAGGGCTTCATCAAAGAAGTGCCCTTCCCCTGCACCCTGGACTTAGTCGAAGACATCGTTGCCCTCTTGGAGCCCTCTTCATTCGGGCCATTTGTCTGAACTCACCCTTCCCTTGTTCTTGACTCCTATATTCGGACAATCTTTCACCATGTGCGCCCGGTTTTCCACAGCTGTAAACAAGCATTAGAGCCCATCACACACTCTCTCCATGCAGTTTGGCCACACTCCCTACAAGGTGGCTCTCCTGAGGTGTAATCTACTCCATTGTTCTCTCTTAATCTGGACTCCAGAATCCCTATCATAGCGACTCTTGGATGAACTTGACTCCCCTTGGTGGGAGAGCCCCTTCTTAAACCTGGGTTTGCTCCGGACGCCAAAGTTGTTCATGTGGCGCTCCCATGACTGGGTTCCCTGACCTGATCTTGAGACCTGAGGCCTCCTAGCATCACGAACACTTCTCTTTTTCTAGCGGCTGTCCTCTACTGCTGGACATGCACCATCAACCTGGAAAGATCCATATTTCCATGGAAGCATAGCAGATCGACACTCCTCTCCAGGTCTCCATTGATTCCTGTGAGGAACCTGCTCACTCATCCCTGCTGTTAAAAACCAGGGAAGTAGCATACCTGATCAGCATTACACTACTACTTGGGAAACGCTCCTGAACTAAACTTCAGGGAATAATCCTGACTGTCATGGAGCCTTGTTTGAAGGTTGATGAACTCCTCAACCTTGGCCTCCCTCATCTCCCTGGGAAAGAATCTCTCCAGAAATGCTCTTGAAAAGCTCCCATGTGGACTGGTACTCCAACTAAGACACGACTATCTGCCAAATCTTGCCACCAAGTCTGTGCAACATCCTTGAGCTGATAGGAAGCAGCTCAGCCTTCCTCATCCAGTGGCCCCCATAGCTACCAGAATCTTATGCACCTCATCTACAAACTCTTGAGATCTCCGATGTCTTAACCCTGTGAAAATGGGAGGATTTCATCCCCGTAAATCCTCAGTCTGTCAGCCATGCTACGAACCGGTGGTTCTCCCCTCTGAACATCCTGTTTGTTGACCTTGGGCAGTCATAGCCTGGGCCTGCATGGTAATGGCCTGTGCCATTTGGACAAAGATGCCCGCACCTCAGCATCAGTCAACCCAGTGGGTTAACTGGCATGGCCACTCCTTCAGCTGGAGCCTGGGTAGATCCTGATACCCCAGCAGCTGCTCCTCCTACTCCCTCTGACCAAATCCTCTCCTAGTGTTCATTTCTCTGGAAAAAACAAAAAGGATTGATGTTAGACACGCTCATAACACCAAGAATTCAGACATTTAGAAAAGACGATAAAGATCAGAAGAAGGGAAACATTCCTAACCATCATGCAGTCCTCTAATCCAGGATAGTGGTGCGACTTCACTAACCATGACTTAGAAACTACTCAATGTGGTTGATGTGAACTTATTATTCGTAATAACCTAGTGCTCTATCCAACTTTGTCACGAGCTGGAATATTAGACCCCAGACGAGACGGACGTCGTTGACCTCTCAGAAGGTCGCAGACAAGCCTACTTAGTCATCTTACTTTAACATAGGTTAATTTTAGCAGAAAATTTGAAACTTTGTTTTCTAAACATTACTTACTAAACTTTTCTAATAACCATTCGTAAATTCGTTCAACATCAACCATCTAAACATTAAAGAGATAATCAAATGAAAGAAACAATATTCAATAAACATAATCGTATAATTGCCAATGAACACCATACATAGTCTGAATAAAATAAGAAAGAAACGCTAGTGGAACATGCTCCACTAGCTCAACTCCTAAACTAAGCTAGAACAAAACAGTAGCATCCTCGAAAGCATGAGGACCTACCAAAACCGGATGAATGTGGAACGTCCGAATAACTGCAGCGATGACCTGTGTACTCTACCGTCCACCTGTACCTGCACCTAAAATAGTAGAGTTTGTATAGGGTTAGTACACACTTGAACTAAGTATGGGATATGAAGCAACACCAAGGACATGCATGAGAAATAATAGCTCTTTCCTAACAACAATGATTTTTGGAAGTCAAGTCAGTGGACTTGCCAAAATTGAGATTAGGAAAGTTTCCAAATAATTGGATTAGGAAAGTATGTGATCTTTCCAAATTTGGATTAGGAAAGTAAGTTGATACCAAAGAGAATAACATACATATCAATACTTTTCACATTTGCAACACAACATAACATTTACACATAGCACATATCTTGCTCGTTTCATGACATACTCATACATTATTCATATGACCATGAACGCTTGGAATCATGGACTTGACATTAAGAACATCCCAGAAATGAAGGCTCAACATATGGGGACCTCAACTGGGATCTTCTTAGCAAACACAGATCTGCTTCATTCATTCATACGTACTTATTTCATTCGTTCATAGTCCAGTGTAACCACCGGTTATACGTAGGATTATGTTAAAAGACTTTCATTAAGGTTCGTTGTGCAATGACCAAGATGACCTAATTCATTATTGAATCTAACTCACCTTTTGATTATCCTATCCTAACACCTTTGGTATCATTCATTTCATTAATGTGCATCATTTGAGGCTGGCCTCATTCATTCATGGGAACTTTAACTTTAACCGACATAGATCATGTGAGCATCATGAAATCCAGTGTCTCCACCATACCCGAAAAGAGTGGAATCACCGCCAACAAGTGTTCCAATAACATGCTAGCGTACATGGGAATTTAACCCGCCAGATCCCTAATATGGCTAAGTACTGGTTCAAGAATAGGAGATTATAAGAGACCCATACACGGCAAGCGGGACAGTCTCATCTCATGAGAGTTTACGTGAACCCCGCCCTTCACCGAAAGAAGGCATCACCGCTCATAGCTAGTCTATCGGTGCTCTGTATAAAGTTCCATTCCATTCATCTAATACTCCATGGAAGCTGGCTTCTAGTATGATGGAAATCAATACTCATCAAATGAGTTCCTCATTCTCATCATTCGTATTGAGTGTGTTAAGCTCAATACTCTCATTAGAGTGTTCATAGAGACTTGTACTTTCATTATCTTACACCCTCATAGGTGAGTACGTATTGGTAACATTTTTACTAGGCTCAATTTGAATTACTCTCATCATTTACATTAGCCTCATATCATGTTGTCACCACATTCATTATCATTAACCCTTTGTTTTTATAAGTTACTCACCTTTTATTATGTGAATGTTCATTTCATCATTCATTGTTCATCTCATCATATGCCAATGCACTTGGCCATTTAGTGTAATTTACACTCATACTTAACCCTTCTAGGTTCATCATTTCATTTCATACATCTTAGGTTCACTTACTTTGAACGTATGTTAGACTTATGGTCTATACACACAAGCCATGAGTTTATTCTAGTTCGTTAAGTAATTCTTACATTCCTAAGATTATGTGTACAAGACTTATGTATCTTGTATTTATGCCAAGATCTTGAATTAGATCTAAGTAGGTGGCATTTCATTCTTGTACGTATTGTTACGTATGATTTATGTATCAATACGGAATTTGGGCAAGGAATCCCAGTCTTGAATCAATTGGACTATCATTTACATTTTTAATTGTTTTTATTCTAATATTCATAACATTTTTAAACTCTAAGTCAAAATCAAACAATATTTAATTTGAAGGCTTTACTGTTTCTATTTTAAATCCCTCTTGCATTGGCCGATGGGTTTGTGGGTTCGAGTCCCCACAACCCCACTTTTTATTTTTCATTAGATAAATATTCTCCTATTATTTCTTAAACCAAGAGGTTGTGGGATCAAACCCCCACACCTCTTTTTTTTTCTCTTAATTTCGCTCAAGTAAGGAGGTTGTGGGTTCGAACCCCCACAGCCTCCTTCTTTTAAAAATTTTCGCTAAGGGCTGTGAGGTGGTTGGGTTCGAACCCCACAGCCCCATAATTATATTTTAATATTTTCTCTAATAAGTTTAGGAGCAGTGTATAAAGTGAGGTTCATGGTGATCGAACCCGATGGCTCAACTTGTTTTATCATTTAATTTTCGCGGGCAGTAGCTAAGGGGTTCGAATCACCCTTAGCCCCAACATCTTTTTCTTATTTTATTTTTCCTATCTATCTCTTCGATGAATTCTGACCGAAGGGTGGTGGGTTAGATCCCACTCCCCTCATTAATTTTTCTCTTATTCTACCCTTTGCTCAGACGCAGGATCGAACCCCGCCAGCCCTCACCCTTTGCCGTGTTCTGTTTCGCCAAGGATGAGGTCACGCGGTTTCAAATTCCTAGTGGCCGTCAATTACTTTCTATTTCTTTAGTAAATTTTCTAGATTCATAATGCATTTTTACTTAGTCTAGTATAACTTGTACAATGCCTGGAAATTTTTTTAGTTACTTTTTAAACTCATAACATCAATGTTTTTACTTAGTTCAATGTCATTCTTTCAATAATTCCCATCTCAACGTATTTTTAAGTGCATGCCTTTAGAAGAATTTATTGCTATCAAATCCTTATTCAAGTCAGCACATTTGTTAATTATGAACTCACAATCTTATATGAAGTTTGGGTACGTAAATTAACAAACACATATAGCAATTTTAAGCTCAAGGCCGAGATCAACATGCCATACACATTCTTTCTTTCCTTAATTCGGACACACACATAGTTGTCCTTTCATGAAATTACGTACATATAATACATTACATTCATCAAATATCACATATCCTAGTCTAACCAGCTTCATAGCCACCTACCATTCGTTGGGGAAGCTAATGACAGGGACATGCAATAAGGGGAACCACCTTAGTTTTGAGCCGATACACTGAGTCCTAGGGGTTCTTGGGAAAGGGACGCAAGAGTAATGAAACACATACTTGTTTTCTTGTTAAATGTTCAGAAATGCTGCCCAAGAAACTCCTTCCAAATTCAGTTCCAAACGCCCACACTCAACACCTCCACCAAGACTAGTGTAAGTATGTTCTGCTTAACGTTATCGGATTGGCTTCCTCTTTGTGTTTTCTATCTTTTCAAGTTCCTTGATAAATTTTGCCTTACTTTATTTTCCCTTTGCTGATTGTTTTTTTCAACGTTTTCAGCAGAAAGAAAGAGTGAAAAGAGAGAGAGAAATCGTAGGCAAGAGAGTGGGGAAGTGGGAGATAGAAGTCTAGTGTAGGTTAGGACTTTTGTGGGTTTGAATTAGTCAATTTATTATATTAATAAAAATTAATAAAAAATTTCTAATTTCTTTTTCCTAAATCAGATATTACTAATATTTATTAAAACCAATTAACACATTAAAATAAAAGCAAGTTAAATCTTGCTTCTAGCGGGGTTCGAACCCGGGTGACCCATTTTGGCGAAAATGGGTCCCCTTCGGGTTGCCCCACCCGAATTTCTTTTATTTTTAAAAACTTAATTAAATGAAATAATTAATTACTCAGGTATTACCAGTATTACTTGGCCTGGAAAAGACCATTTTACCCTTGGGACCCATCAAAACTTAAACCTCTTCTTTTTTGAGTCCGGTAAAAAACTCTTTCGATTAAATCTTCGTTTTCGTAGAGCACTACACATGGTTGGTTCCGACCTTTTCCCAAGCTCTATTAAACTCCCCAAGTTAGTTGGCTTGGTCCGTAGTAAGGGTTCTGAAAGGTCCTGCTTTCTACGCGTATCAATACGTGTGGGACCTTGGTCTAATCACAAGCAGATTCTTGAAAACATAAGTCATGAATCCTATTCATTTTTTAGGGTTTGTGACACTTTGCAGGGAATTTCAATTGAATCGAATTGTATAAAACTAGAAAGAAGAAATTAAATTACAATTTAAATTTGTATAAAACGAGAAGAGAGAAAGACAAAAGAAACTGGGCAGGGGAGTATTTTTATTGTATAATATAAGTGTAATAAGACGAAAATATATGTTACTTGCATGTTGTATATACAATTTTCTCAAACGCTTTATACAAACAAAAAACGCAACTTATCAAATTGCTTCTGTTTGTATAGAGTTAGAAGGCGAGGTGACGAGCGACGATTTGAGAGATTGGCGAGCGAGATCTGGAAGAGGGGAGAGAGGGGAACAAAAAATATATATATTTATAACAATTTCGCTCTGCCGTTATACATTCGAAACATTTTAATACACTTGTGTTTGGTAATACAAAGTGAGGAAGCGAGGGAGAGATTGGAGGAGAGTGGCGAGCGAGATATTGGGAGAGAGGCGCCTGGCAATTTTTTTCCAAAACGTTTGCTATGGAGCACAATTAAATCAAAACCTGATACTCTATTTAATTTAGGTTATTAGTTTTGCTATTATATAAATTATCCCTTAATAATTAGGAGGTGAAAAATGCACTATTAAATAGTTTAGGTAGGTAATAGGCACTACGACAAAAACAAGCTAATTTGCAAGAGGTTTATTTGTGGGGGTTTAAAAAAACTCCTCTATAAAATTTATTTGTAGCGTGTATTTAAACCCTTGCGAATAAGATTTATTTGGTGACGGTTTTATTGGTGGGAGGCCCTTGTGATAACCTCACGCAAATTGCCACCATTGTGTGAGGTTTTGTGGAACGTCGCAATTATTAATATTTGTTAACGATTTTACTGTGGAGGTTTGGTGAATAACCTCTCAAATTATATCAAATTGTGAAGCTTTGTAAATGCTACAATTCATTTACCATATTTGTTACTCTTGTAAAAATAGGAAAATAATTTAAAAAAAAACTTTGCAAATATAAAAAACACTTTAGAAAACAGGCAATCATGGAAGTAAGAATACAACTATTATATGCATTGCATGTTTTAATTAGTATGAAGTAGAAGAAAATTAAGTTGTAAATTTGAATGCGTTATCAAAGTACAAACAATTTAGATATTTAGGTTCATTCTCTCAAGAGAATAAAATAATAGATGAAATGTAACTCCTAAAAATTATAATTGAATGGTTAAAAAATAAAAAATTAATTGTGGTCTTAATGTGATATATATACACACTAAAGTAAAAAGTATAAATTTAATATGTGACAAATTTATGATTAATAACACTAGGTCGGTAAAGTTTTATATATTTTCATGAGATGAATATTTCAAAGAAGTGGATGTTGGATGTGCATTCATACAAGAATTAAGTAAGATTAAATAACAACCTTCACCATAAGGTACTAGTAGCACGTTTTTGGACTTTAAAATGAAAAATCAATTTGAGATGATTTAGGGATCATTTATTTTTAATAAGAATTAAAAGATGTCAAATCTTGAATATAATTTAAGTTGTGAATTTCATTTTTAAATATTTGACTTTAAATATAAGTTTTAAATATTTGGATGTTTATATAAACCCCAATTACTATATAGTTATATTATTTTTACATATGAATGTATATTTGCCTTTTAATCTTAAAAATTATGGAATAAAAACTTATCAAAATGTGAGGAATTCATCTATACTATACAACAAAATATTATTATGTTATAAGAATATATGGTGTTGGTTGTGAATGAGAAAATATGAAATAAAAATAAATAACTCAAATCAACTATAATCAATTATTAATATTACCTTTTTTAGCATTTCTTTATGTGAAATCAGTTTGGTTAAAGTTTTTAACTTTAAGTTATCATACATAGTTACTAATTGTGACAATTTGTCATGAAATTAAAGATTTATGTTGTTTTTGTAACTTAAATTATTTTAAAATGTAGTCCTATGTTAAAATGACAGACCCTCAAGTTTCTTAAACGACAAGAGGAAAATTGGTCGGATTGGTAAGCACCGCTAAATTCCCACACAGAGGTTGCGAGTTGAGTTCACCAAGGGGCAAAATGGGTTAGGAGCTCCAAAGAGAGGGTAAAAAAGTAATAAAAAATGGTAAAAACCATCAAAAAGAATCTAAATAAGATACTGAGACTATATTGTGTGGTGTTATATTTAGGGGTTTAACGAATTAGCACAAATTTGCAAATTCAATTTTGTGGCAGACGTAATGGAGGTTCTATTAAACCGTACACAAATATGCTCGTGACATAGGTAATTGTGGCAGTTTTTTCTAAAAATCGCCTCCAATTAATTTTTTGGGTGTGGGTCAAAAACTCCCACAATTTTAGAGAATTATTATGATTTTAATGATTTCATTATTTTAGAAACTTTATTTAGAATTGAGTACGAAATGATGCTATAAATCTGTTTAAATTTTTAATTATTCATCAATTAATCCTTTAATTAAGGAAATAAGTTACACCACTTTAATTCAAACTAATAAACGTGTGTCTCGACTTCAAATCTGAAGGAACATTGGGAGTAATGATACAATGCATCCAAAGCTGAAATATGATATAGAAAGTAATAATTCAAAACTAATGCACGAATCTTAATATTAAGACCTATACCTAATGAAGTTTATGTAGTTTGTCTTTCCTTTTAATAATTTTAATTAAGTGATGATGAATTAAATGAGTTTAAATTTTTTTGTTCAAGATGATTATATATATAATACGGCAAAACAAAGAAATGGAAGCGATAAAATAAAAAAGAAGACACATGGAAGTCATTAATGTTGGGATGGTAAAAGGTGACTAGGGAATTTGTTCCAAAGACACCTCCCCAATGCGACTAGCAAAGGCAGAATCATATGACAGTGTCAATAACTTTAGCAGAATCAAAATTCCTAAGAAAAATTGATGAACTATCCAAGTGTTATTACAGATATGGAAAGAAGAACAAGAAGAAAATTACTTCACGTTACTTAGAACAGACAAACTTATCTTTTTTAGTTTATAACATATATTAATTGAAGTTTGAGGCTGATAACTCAATATTATTCTTGACTTTTTTATATTCATTTCATTACTTACGTATTTTTTTTTATAATACACGATAGAGAATACTATAACTATGATGATCTAGAATACAGTTTATCTAAGCTTTTTTTTTTTTCAATGTTTGGTTTTAAGTAGTAGAAATTTATTGTCGGCAATAAATTAGTAAGGTAAGATCTAACTCTCGTTTGCTTATACTCTATTTTTTTTAAAGGTTTTCTATCTTTATTTGTTAATAAAAACTAGCGCTAGACCACCTTTGTCTAGCAGATTAAAAAAAACCTCGCTAAAAGTTTACTTCCTTTTTTTATTTAATTATGCACTAACTATAATGGTGGTTAGGCTTACTAACTCTCCTAATGTATTGATCAGAGCAACGAAAAAATATAGCGAATAAATGTCTTCTTCACGTGGAAGTTAGCATGAAGGAAGAAAAACATTATCGTTTATACAAATATACAGGATATGCTCCTCTATAATGTTTGCTAGTAAATATATAAATATTTTGTAGAATAATAATTTTTTACTTTTATAAATATAAAATAAAAATAAATAAGAGATTCACTTAATTATTTTTTTTTAAAACACTACGTGGAAATATTTAATTTTTCCTTCATACTAAGCCATAGAGTTGAATCCAAAATGAATACTAACACCAGTAAAAGTTATTATCATTATCTAAAGGGCCCTTTAGGCTATATGAGGTGTAGAATTTTTGGTACATAAATTGATATTTTTTTCTTTTTGCAATTTGAGATCATTGACCCATCATAAATTTCAAATTTGAAATAATATTTAATGTCATTATCAACTATATATCGTTCTAAGCAGGGAGTTACATCCATGTCATTCTTTAATCAATTTATATAAATAGGAGAGTCAAATTTGTGTGAAGAATAAGTTCATGCTTTCTTTTTTTCTCGCCAAATTTATCGATATAATCTTCCAAGCTATTGACATTAGCAATATTGAAATATAAGTTGCTATAAATATTTTTAATTAGTGGATTTTCCTAATAAAGCATTAAGATTCTTGATCTATACGTGTTAACATGTTAATTAATGATCATTTAAATGATATCAATAATCGCTGAGTGAATCAATTTTAACATCAAAACTTTATAACAATTAAAAAAAGAAACAATGTCATCAACGAAAAATTGTTTTTTCGATTAATTATCTTTTTAAAAAAATAAATTTAAAATATAAAATTCATATTTTGCAAATAGTGCCACATGTCATCATCAAAATAATTCTCAAATTTTCAGTTTTGATATTTTTTTAAAAAAAATTTATCTCCAAAGTATAATTTTAATTTGATAAATAATTATAAAATTAACGCGTATAAGCAAACAAACACATAATAGTTAATTAAGCTTTAAACATAGCCTATAGTTTAGTCTAATTACAATTCGTGAGCTACATTTAACTATAAATTACGCGGCTGCAACTTGTAGTTTTTTGTTTATAATAATTTGCACATTTGTAATAATTCAGAATTTGTATGAATTTTGTACAATTCAAAATTTGTATAATATAATTTGGTATAACTGTTTTATACTTCTGATGTTTTTTAATTGTAGAATTTCGTTATTTCGAGTTTATGACAAAAATAACTGAATTATACAAACTATACCCGCAAACTTTACAACCTGCGAATTATACAAACTAAGAATTATGCAAACGAGAACAACTTAAAACTGTAGCTTACAACCCATAAATTATGAAACTAATAGCTATGAAATACAATTGAATTTATTATAGTGGACTATTTAACGAAAAGTCCTTTTTAAACGAGTTAACTAGGACACGTTTTTTTCAAGCTATGTAATAATTTTAGTGCGATTAGAAACACTATTATTATCTTGCTAAAATATCTAGTGCGATTAGTTTACTAAATTTTATCTTCACTATTACAAGGTTTTGACCTATAACATTTTCAGTTTTTTTAGCAGCAAGGTATAGTATTTTGCTCTCATTCAGGAGGGCATTAGAAAATAGAATCAAAAACAAATATTGGAGTATCTAAAAGGGACTATGGATATGGGATATAATGGATAATGTTATTTTATTTTATTCTTAATAATTTCAGTTTTGTTTTTGTTGGTTAAGCCTGATACGAAAATATTGATTTGACTCACTCAAAGTTGATATCAAGTGAATATTCAAATGTTAATATCATCACGTCAGATCTGATTGGACAACCTTTGTTGTTTGCTAACATTGCTAAAGACCCTTCATTCAACTGTAAGTTTTTATCCCCCCTTTTCTTTCTTTCGTTTATTAAAATTTAATTTGATTTTGAAAGTTAATTTATTTCTTGTTTAAAGAAAATTAAATGAATCTGAAAAGTTTTGCTAACATTGCTAACAAACACACATTTTCTCAAGTGCAGTTTCAGATACCAATAATATGTTTCCATAAATTCCATTTTACATGAAAACAGAATCGGTTTTAATATATAACCATCCTTTTGAGCATTATATGCTCATTAATTTGGGATTACAAGTGATGAATAAACGCTCCACAACATCCTTAGAATCATTTACAACAGGAAACTGAAAAAGGAAGGGCTAACATCATCAATTCAGCCCTATTTAATAAAAAAATAAGATGGTATCATCAATCAGAGCCTTTCTATTGGGGGTTGTTATTGATCAAGTGAAGTGTATATGCAGCGGTGTTGAACATATTTGTAGTTAATAAATTTCAAGCTTTTATTGCTTGGATGTTTTTGTGCAGACCTGAAGTGTTACCTGAAGCTTTTGGTAATTGCAAGGACTAAAACAAGCAATGATCATTACCTTGGAACCATTTTTTCTTTCGACAGAAACAGAAATTAGTGATCAATATCCAGAAAAAAGCACCAGGGTCAATTGTTTTGTTTAGACCCCAGACGAGACCGGCGTCGTTGACCTCTCAGAGGTCGCAGACAAGCCTACTTACGTCATTCTTACTTTACATAGGTTAATTTTAGCGGAAAATTTGAAACTTTTTGTTTCTAAACATTACTTACTAAACATTTCTAATACATTCGTAATTGTTCAACATCAACCATCTAAACATTAAGAGATAATCAAATGAAAGAAATAGTTCAATAACATAATGTATAATTGCCAAAATGGCACCATACATAGTCTGAATAAAATAAGAAAGAAACGCTAGTGGAACATGCTCCACTAGCTCAACTCCTAAACTAAGCTAGAACATAAACAGTAGCATCCTCGAAAGCATGAGGACCTACCAAAACCGGATGAATGCTGGACGTCCGGATAACTGCAGCGATGATCCTGTAGCTCTACCGTCCACCTGTGCCTGCACCTAAAATAGTAGAGTTTGTATAGGGTTAGTACACACTTGTACTAAGTATGGGTATATGCAAGCACACACCAAGGACATGCATGAGAAAGAATAGCTCTTTCCTAACAACATGATTTTTGGAAGTCAAGTCAGTGGACTTGCCAAATTGAGATTAGGAAAGTTTCCAAATTTGGATTAGGAAAGTAAGTGAGCTTTCCAAATTTGGATTAGGAAAGTGATACCATGAGAATAACATACATCATCATACTTTTCACATTTGCACACAGCACATAACATTTACACATAGCACATATCATATAGCATACAGTACATTTTACATGTAGCACATAACTTCTTTCATATCATTATTCATATGCCATGAGACCTTGGAATCATGGACTTGACATTAAGACATCCCAGAAATGAGGCTCAACATATGGGACCTCAACTAGGGAGTCTTCATTAGCAAACACAGAGTCTGCTTCATTCATTCATACGTACTTCATTTCATTTCGTTCATAGTCCAGTGTAACCACCGGTTATACCTAGGATGTAGTTTAAGACTTTCATTAGGTTCGTTGTGCAATGACCAAGAATGACCTAATGTCATTACTTGAATCTAACTCACCTTTTGATTATCCTATCCTAACACCTTTGGTATCATTCATTTCATTATGTGCATCATTTGAGGCTGGCCTCATTCATTCATTGGGAACTTTAACTTTAACCGACATAGATCATGTGAGCATCATGAAATCCAGTGTCTCCCCCACACCGAAAAGAGGTGGAATCACCGGCCAAAGTGACCCAAAAACATGCTAGCGTACATGGGAATTTAACCCCGCCAGATCCCTATATTGGCAGTATAGGTTCGAAGACTAGGAGATATAAGGAGACCCATACCCGGCAAGCCGGACAGTCTCATCTCATGAGAGTTACGTGAACCTCCGCCCTTCCCGAAAGAAGGCATCACCGCTCATAGCTAGTCTATCGGTGCTCAGTATAAAGTTCCATTACATTCATCTCATACGTCATGGAAGCTGGCTTCTAGTATGAGGACATCATAGCTCATTAGATGATTTCTCATCTCATCATTCGTATTGAGTGTGTTAAGCTCAATACTTTCATTAGAGTGTTCATAGAGACTTGTCTCTTCATTATCTTACACCCTCATAGGTGAGTACATATTGGTAACATTTACTTAGTCTCATTTGAGATTACTCTCATCATTTACATTAGCCTCATATCATGTTGTCACCATATTCATTATCATTAACCCCTTTGCTTTTTCATAGTTACTCACCTTTTATTATGTGAATGTTCATTTCATCATTTCATTGTTCATCTCATCATATGCCAATGCACTTGGCCATTTAGTGTATTTACACTCATACTTAACCCTTCTAGGGTTCATCATTTCATTTCATACATCTTAGGTTCACTTACTCTTGAACGTATGTTAGACTTATGTGTCTATACATACAAGCCATGAGGCTTCATTCATAGTTCGTTAAGTAATTCTTACATTCCTAAGATTATGTAGTACAAGACTTATGTATCTTGTATTTATGCCAAGATCTTGAATTAGATCTAAGTAGGTGGCATTATTCTTGTATGTTTTGTTCACGTATTTATGTATCAATACGGAAGTTTGGGCAAGGAATCCCAAGTCTTGAATCAATTGGATATCATTTACATTTTTAATTGATTTTATTCTAATATTCATAACATTTTAACTCTAAGTCAAATCACAATATTTAATTGAAGGCTTACTTTTCTATTTTAAATCCTCTTGCATTGGCCGATGGGTTGTGGGTTCGAGTCCCCACAACCCCACTTTTTATTTTCATTACATAATATTCTCCTATTCTTTCTTAAACCAAGAGGTTGTGGGATCAAACCCCCACAACCTCTTTTATTTTTCTCTTAATTTCGCTCAAGTAAGGAGGTTGTGGGTTCGAACCCCCACAGCCTCCTTTCTTTTAATAAATTTTCGCTAAGGGCTGTGAGGTGGTGGGTTCGAACCCCCACAGCCCCATAATTATATTTTTAATATTTTCTCTAAGTTAGGAGCATGTACAGTGAGGTCATGGGATCGAACCCCCATGGCCTCACTTGTTTTATCATTTAATTTCGCGGGCAGTAGCTAAGGGGTTCGAATCCCCTTGGCCCCAACATCTTTTTTCTAATTTATTTTTACTTGTACTCTTCATTAATTCTGACCGAGGGGTGGTGGGTTCGAATCCCACTCCCCTCATTAATTTTTCTCTTATTCTAGCCCTTGCTCAGACCCAGGATCGAACCCCCCCCAGCCCTCACCCTTTGCCGTGTCTGTTTCGCCCAAGGATGAGGTCACGGGTTCAATTCCTAGTGGCCTCATTCTTTTATTTCTTTAGTAAATTTTCCAGATTCATATGCATTTTTATTTAGTCTATATTAACTTGTACAATGCTGGAAATTTTTAGTTACTTTTAACTCATAACATCAATGTTTTACTTAGTTCATACATTCTTTCATAATTCCACTTCAACGTATTTTTAAGTGCATCCTTTAGAGAATTTATTGGCTATCAAATCCTTATTCAAGTCAGCCACATTTCTTAATTATGAACATCACAATCTTCATGAGTTTGGGTACGTAAATTAACAAACACAACATTAGCAATTTTAAGCCTCAAGGCCGAGACTCCAAATATGGCATACATTTTTCTTAATTTCGAACACACACATGGTTTGTCTTTTCATAAACTAACGTACATAACACATTAACATTCACACAAACATCACATAATCCTAAGTCTACCAGCATTCATACCAACCTACATTCGTTGGGAGCTAATGACAGGGACATGAAAGGGGAACAACCTTAGTTTGAGCCGAATATACTGAGTCCTAGGGTCTCTTGGGAAAGGGACCAAGAGTAAGAAGACCCATACCTTGTTTTCTTGTTAAATGTCCAGAATGCTGCCCAAGAACTCCTCCACAAATCAGTCCAAACACCCACACTCACACCTCACCCGACTAGCGTAGTAGTTCTGCTTAACGTTACGGATTGCTTTCTCTTTGTGTTTCTATCTTTCAAGTTCTTGATGAACTTTTGCCTTTACTTTATTTTTCTTTTGCTGATTGTTTTCTCACGTTTTCAGCCAAGAAAGAAAAGAGAGTGAAAGAGAGAGAGAATCGTGCAAAGAGAGTGGGGAAATGGGAGATAGAAGTCTAGTGTAGTAGGACTTTGTGGGTTTGAATTAGTCAACTATAATTAATAAAAATTAATAAAAATCTGATTTCTTTTTCCTAAATCAGCTAATATTAATTATTTATTAAAACAAAGTTAACACATTAAAATAAAAGCAAGTTAATCTTGCTTCTAGTGGGGTTCGAACCCGGGTGACCCCATTTTGCGAAAATGGGTCACTTCGGGTTGCCCCACCCGAATTTCTTTTTTTTTAACTTAATTAATTAAATAATTAATTACTCAGGGTAATTACAATATTACCCTTGGCCTGGAAAAGACCATTTTACCCTTGGACCCTCAAAACTTAAAATTTCTTCTTTGAGTCCGGTAAAAACTCTTTCGATTAAATCTTCGTTTTCGTGAGCCTCACATGGTTGGTTCCAACCTTTCCAAGCTCAATTAACTCCCCAAGTTAGTTGCTTGGTCGTAGTAAGGGTTCTGAGGTCTGGTTCTACGCGTATCAATACGTGTGGACCTTGGTCTAATCGCAAGCATTCTTGAAACACCTAAGTCTTGATCCTATTCATTTTTAGGGTTGTTACATTATCCCCCCTTAGGAACATTCGTCCCCGAATGACACTACTCTTTACTAACAATAAGTATGTCATCTATAGAACCTACGCATACATAGGTACCTCAATACTTTCACTGGTGAATATCTTATTCACATATTAACATGATGGAACACCTCCTTGAAACCTACTAGTAGCTTTACATTAATAGACTAAAGAATTCTTCCCTAAACTAGTCTCATCAAAGGATACAACACAAAGTCAACATAAAAATCATATACATCAGCAACCAATATGATGACTTCAAACCTATTAACCTCATACTAGGGCATAAACACCATATACAGTCAAATATATGAAAGGCTAATTAAGGTTACGCACCCGGGGCTTCATCAGAAGTGCCTTCCCCTGCACCCCTGGACTTGAGTGCGAAGAATCGTTGCCTCTTTGGAGCCTCTTCATTCGGGCCATTAGTCTGAACTCTCTCCTTCCCTTGTTCTTGACTCCTCTTATTCGGACAATCTTTCACCATGTGGCCCGGTTTTCCACAGCTGTAACAAGCATTAGAGCCCATCATACACTCTCCTCCATGCAGTTTGCCACACTTCCTGCAAGGTGGCCTCTCCTGAGGTGTATCTACTCCATTGTTTCTCTTAACTCTGGACTCAGAATCCCTATCATAGCGACTCTTGGATGAACTTGACTCCCCTTGGTGGGAGAGCCCCTTCTTAAACCTGGGCTGCTCACGGACGCCAAAGTTGTTCCTGTGGCCTCCATGACTGGGTCCTGCCTGATCTTGAGGCCTAGGCCTCCTAGCATCACGAACACCTCTCTTTCTGCGGCTGTCCTCTACCTGCTGGACATGCACCATCAACCTGGAAAGATCCATATTATCATGGAGCATAGCAGATCGACACTCCTCTCCAGGTCTCCATTGATTCCTGTGAGGAACCTGCTCATCTCATCCCTGCTGTTAGAAACCAGGGAAGTAGCATACCTGGGAGATTCCAACAAGGTTCAGTATTATTCTTATTCTTACTATTAAATACTTGGGGAAAAACAACATACCTTGACAGCTTAACAAACTTCAGGGAATACTCCCTGACTGTCATGGAGCCTTGTTTGAGGTTGATGAATTCCTCAACCTTGGCCTCCCTCATCTCCCTGGGAAAGAATCTCTCCAGAAATGCTGTCTTGAACAGCTCCCATGTGACTGGTACTCCAACTAAGACACGCTATCTTGCCACATCTTGCACCAAGTCTGTGCAACATCCTTGAGCTGATAGGAAGCCAGCTCAGCCTTCTCAATGTCAGTGGCCCCCATAGCCACCAGATCTTATGCACCTCATCTACAAACTCTTGAGGATCCTCCGATGTCTTAACCCCTGTGAAAATGGGAGGATTCATCCTCGTGAAATCCCTCAGTCTGTCAGCCATGCTACGGACCGGTGGGTTCCCTCTGAACATCCTGTCTGTTGACCTGGGCAGTCATAGCCTGGGCCTGCATGGTAATGGCCTGTGCCATTTGGGCCAAAGATGCCCGCACCTCAGCATCAGTCAACCCAGCTGGGTTAACTGGCATGGCCACTCCTTCAGCTGGAGCCTGGGGTAGATCCTGATTACCCCTAGCAGCTGCTCCTCCTCTCCTCTGACCAAATCCTCTCCTAGTGTTCATTCTCTGGAAAAACAAAAAGGATTGATGTTAGACACGCTCATAACACCAAGAATTCAGACATTAGAAAAGCACGATAAGATCAGAAGAAGGGAAACATTCCTACGCATCATGCAGTCTCTAATCCAGGATAGTGGTGCACTTCACTACCATGACTTAGAAACTACTCAATGTGGTTGATGTGAACTTATTATTTTCGTAATTTAACCTAGTGCTCTGATACCAACTTTGTCACGACTGGAATCTAGACCCCAGACGAGACCGGCGTCGTTGACCTCTCAGAGGTCGCAGACAAGCCTACTTACGTCATTCTTACTTTACATAGGTTAATTTTAGCGAAAATTTGAAACTTTTTGTTTCTAAACATTACTTACTAAACATTTCTAATACATTCGTAATTCGTTCAACATCAACCATCTAAACATTAAGAGATAATCAAATGAAAGAAATAGTTCAATAACATAATCGTATAATTGCCAAAATGGCACCATACATAGTCTGAATAAAATAAGAAAGAAACGCTAGTGGAACATGCTCCACTAGCTCAACTCCTAAACTAAGCTAGAACATAAACAGTAGCATCCTCGAAAGCATGAGGACCTACCAAAACCGGATGAATGCTGGACGTCCGGATAACTGCAGCGATGATCCTGTAGCTCTACCGTCCACCTGTGCCTGCACCTAAAATAGTAGAGTTTGTATAGGGTTAGTACACACTTGTACTAAGTATGGGTATATGCAAGCACACACCAAGGACATGCATGAGAAAGAATAGCTCTTTCCTAACAACATGATTTTTGGAAGTCAAGTCAGTGGACTTGCCAAATTGAGATTAGGAAAGTTTCCAAATTTGGATTAGGAAAGTAGTGATCTTTCCAAATTTGGATTAGGAAAGTGATACCATGAGAATAACATACATCATCATACTTTTCACATTTGCACACAGCACATAACATTTACACATAGCACATATCATATAGCATACAGTACATTTTACATGTAGCACATAACTTCTTTCATATCATTATTCATATGCCATGAGACCTTGGAATCATGGACTTGACATTAAGACATCCAGAAATGAGGCTCAACATATGGGACCTCAACTAGGGAGTCTTCATTAGCAAACACAGAGTCTGCTTCATTCATTCATACGTACTTCATTTCATTTCGTTCATAGTCCAGTGTAACCACCGGTTATACCTAGGATGTAGTTTAAGACTTTCATTAGGTTCGTTGTGCAATGACCAAGAATGACCTAATGTCATTACTTGAATCTAACTCACCTTTTGATTATCCTATCCTAACACCTTTGGTATCATTCATTTCATTATGTGCATCATTTGAGGCTGGCCTCATTCATTCATTGGGAACTTTAACTTTAACCGACATAGATCATGTGAGCATCATGAAATCCAGTGTCTCCCCCACACCGAAAAGAGGTGGAATCACCGGCCAAAGTGATCCAATAACATGCTAGCGTACATGGGAATTTAACCCCGCCAGATCCCTATATTGGCAGTATAGGTTCGAAGACTAGGAGATATAAGGAGACCCATACCCGGCAAGCCGGACAGTCTCATCTCATGAGAGTTACGTGAACCCCCGCCCTTCCCGAAAGAAGGCATCACCGCTCATAGCTAGTCTATCGGTGCTCAGTATAAAGTTCCATTACATTCATCTCATACGTCATGGAAGCTGGCTTCTAGTATGAGGACATCATAGCTCATTAGATGATTTCTCATCTCATCATTCGTATTGAGTGTGTTAAGCTCAATACTCTCATTAGAGTGTTCATAGAGACTGGTCTCTTCATTATCTTACACTCTCATAGGTGAGTACGTATTGGTAACATTTACTTAGGCTCATTTGAGACTCTCATCATTTACATTAGCCTCATATCATGTTGTCACCACATTCATTATCATTAAGCCTTTGCTTTTCATAGTTACTCACCTTTTATTATGTGAATGTTCATTTCATCATTTCATTGTTCATCTCATCATATGCCAATGCACTTGGCCATTTAGTGTATTTACACTCATACTTAACCCTTCTAGGGTTCATCATTTCATTTCATACATCTTAGGTTCACTTACTTTGAACGTATGTTAGACTTATGAGTCTATACATACAAGCCATGAGGCTTCATTCATAGTTCGTTAAGTAATTCTTACATTCCTAAGATTATGTAGTACAAGACTTATGTATCTTGTATTATGCCAAGATCTTGAATTAGATCTAAGTAGGTGGCATTTATTCTTGATGTTTTGTTCACGTATGATTTATGTATCAAACGGAAGTTTGGGCAAGGAATCCCAAGTCTTGAATCAATTGATATCATTTACATTTTAATTGATTTTATTCTAATATTCATAACATTTTAACTCTAAGTCAAATCACAATATTTAATTTGAAGGCTTACTTTTCTATTTTAAATCTCTTGCATTGGCCGATGGGTTGTGGGTTCGAGTCCCCACAACCCCACTTTTTATTTTTCATTAGCATAATATTCTCCTATTCTTTCTTAAACCAAGAGGTTGTGGGATCAAACCCCCACAACCTCTTTTATTTTTCTCTTAATTTCGCTCAAGTAAGGAGGTTGTGGGTTCGAACCCCCACAGCCTCCTTTCTTTTAATAAATTTTCGCTAAGGGCTGTGAGGTGGTGGGTTCGAACCCCCACAGCCCCATAATTATATTTTTAATATTTTCTCTAAGTTAGGAGCATGTACAGTGAGGTCATGGGATCGAACCCCCATGGCCTCACTTGTTTTATCATTTAATTTTCGCGGGCAGTAGCTAAGGGGTTCGAATCCCCTTAGCCCCAACATCTTTTTCTTATTTTATTTTTCCTTCTACTCTTCATGAATTCTGACCGAGGGGTGGTGGGTTCGAATCCCACTCCCCTCATTAATTTTTCTCTTATTCTAGCCCTTGCTCAGACCCAGGATCGAACCCCCCAGCCCTCACCCTTTGCCGTGTCTGTTTCGCCCAAGGATGAGGTCACGGGTTCAATTCCTAGTGGCCTCATTCTTTTATTTCTTTAGTAAATTTTCCAGATTCATATGCATTTTTATTTAGTCTATATTAACTTGTACAATGCTGGAAATTTTTAGTTACTTTTAACTCATAACATCAATGTTTTACTTAGTTCATACATTCTTTCATAATTCCACTTCAACGTATTTTTAAGTGCATCCTTTAGAGAATTTATTGGCTATCAAATCCTTATTCAAGTCAGCCACATTTCTTAATTATGAACATCACAATCTTCATGAGTTTGGGTACGTAAATTAACAAACACATCATTAGCAATTTTAAGCCTCAAGGCCGAGACTCCAATATGGCATACATTCTTTCTTAATTTCGACACACACACATGGTTTGTCTTTCATAAACTAACGTACATAACACATTAACATTACACAAAATCACATAATCCTAAGTCTACCAGCATTCATACCAACCTACATTCGTTGGGAGCTAATGACAGGGACATGCAATAGGGGAACAACCTTAGTTTTTGAGCCGAATAACTGAGTCCTAGGGTCTCTTGGGAAAGGGACCAAGAGTAAGAAGACCCATACCTTGTTTTCTTGTTAAATGTCCAGAATGCTGCCCAAGAAACTCTCCAAATCAGTCCAAACACCCACACTCACACCTCACCGACTAGTGTAGTATGTTCTGCTTAACGTTATCGGATTGCTTCTCTTTGTGTTTCTATCTTTCAAGTTCTTGATGAACTTTTGCCTTTACTTTATTTTCTTTTGCTGATTGTTTTCTCACGTTTTCAGCCAAGAAGAAAAAGAGTGAAAGAGAGAGAAATCGTGCAAAGAGAGTGGGGGAAATGGGAGATAGAAGTCTAGTGTAAGTAGGACTTTGTGGGTTTGAATTAGTCAACTATAATTAATCAAAATTAATAAAAATCTGATTTCTTTTTCCTAAATCAGCTATATAATTATTTATTAAAAAAATTAACACATTAAAATAAAAGCAAGTTTAATCTTGCTTCTAGTGGGGTTCGAACCCGGGTGACCCCATTTTGCGAAAATGGGTCACTTCGGGTTGCCCCACCCGAATTTCTTTATTTTTTAACTTAATTAATTAAATAATTAATTACTCAGGGTAATTACAATATTACCCTTGGCCTGGAAAAGACCATTTTACCCTTGGACCCTCAAAACTTAAAATTTCTTCTTTTGAGTCCGGTAAAAACTCTTTCGATTAAATCTTCGTTTTCGTGAGCCTCACATGGTTGGTTCCAACCTTTCCAAGCTCAATTAACTCCCCAAGTTAGTTGGCTTGGTCGTAGTAAGGGTTCTGAGGTCTGGTTCTACGCGTATCAATACGTGTGGACCTTGGTCTAATCACAAGCATTCTTGAAAAACATAAGTCATGATCCTATTCATTTTTAGGGTTGTGACACTTGGCAGGGAATATACAATTGAATCGAATTGTATAAAACTAGAAAGAGAGAAATTAAATACAATTTAAAATTTGTATAAAACGAGAAAGAGAGAAAGACAAAAGAAACTGGGCAGGGGAGTATTTTTATTGTATAATTATAAGTGTATAAGACGAAAATATATGTACTTGCATGTGTATATACAATTTTCTCACGCTTTATACAAACAAAAACGCAACTTATACAATTCGCTTCTGTTTGTATAAGTTAGAAAGGCGAGGGTGACGAGCGAGATTTGAGAGATTGGCGAGCGAGATCTGGAAGAGGGGAGAGAGGGGAACAAAAATATATATATTTATACAATTTCCTCTGCTTTATACAATTCGAAACAATTTTTATACACTTGTGTTTGTATAAAAAGTGAGGAAGCGAGGGAGAGATTGGAGGAGAGTGGCGAGCGAGATATTGGGAGAGAGGCGCCTGGCAATTTTTTTCAAACGTTTGCTATGGAGCACAATTAAATCAAAACCTAGATACTCTATTTATTTTAGGTTATTAGTTTGCTATTATATACAATTATCCCTTAAATAATTCAGGAGGTGAAAAATGCACTATTAAATAGTTTAGGTAGGTAATAGGCACTACAAAAAACAAGCTAATTTGCAGAGGTTTATTTGTGGGGGTTTTAAAAAACTCCTCTATAAAATTATTTGTAGCGTGTATTTAAACCCTTGCGATATAATTTATTTGGTGACGGTTTTATTGTGGAGGCTTGTGATAACCTCCGCAAATTGCACCAATTTGTGAGGTTTTGTGAACGTCGCAATTTATTATAATTTGTAACGATTTTACTGTGGACGTTTGTGATAACCTCTGCAAATTATATCAAATTGTGAAGCTTTGTAAATGCTACAATTCATTACAATTTGTTACTCTTGTATAAAATAGGAAATAAATTTAAAAAAAAACTTGCAATATAAAAAACACTTTAGAAAACAAGGCAATCATGGAAAGTAAGAATACAACTTATTATATGCATTGCATGTTTAATTAGTATGAGTAGAGAAAATTAAGTTGTAAATTGAATTGCGTTATCAAAGTACAAACAATTTAGATATTTAGGTTCATTCTCTCAAGAGAATAAAATAATAGATGAAAATGTTACTCCTAAAATATATAATTGAATGGTTAAAATAAAAAAATTATTGTGGTCTTATGTGATATATATACACACTAAAGTAAAAAGTATATTTATATGTGACAATTATATGATAATAAGCACTAGGTCGGTAAAGTTTAATATATTTTCATGAGATGAATATTTCAAAGAAGTGGATGTTGGATGTGCATTCATACAAGATTAAGTAAGATTAAAAAATAACAACCTTCACCATAAGGTACTAGTAGCACGTTTTGACTTTAAAATGAAAAATCATTTGAGATGATTTAGGGATCATTTATTTTTAATAAGATTAAGATGTCAAAATCTGAATATAATTAAGTTGTGAATTTCAATTTTAATATTTGACTTTAAATATAAGTTTTAAATATTTGGATGTTCTATTAAGACCCAATTACTATATAGTTAATATTATTTTTACATATGAATGTATAAATTTGCCTTTATCTAAAAATTAATGAATAAAAACTTATCAAAATGTGAAATTCATCTAATACTATATCAACAAAATATTATTATGTTATAAGAATATATGGTGTTGTTGTGATGAAAGAAAATATGAAATAAAAATAATAAACTCAAATCACTATAATCAAATTATTATATTACCTTTTTTACATTTCTTTGATGTGAAATCAGTTGTTAAAGTTTTAAACTTTAAGTTATCATACATAGTTACTAATTGTGACAATTTGTCATGAATTAAGATTTATGTTGTTTTGTAACTTAAATATTTTAAATGTAGTCTATGTTAAAATGACAGACCTCAAGTTTCTTAACGACAAGAGAAAATTGGTCGGATGGTAAGCACCCCTAACTTCCCACACAGAGGTTGCGAGTTCGAGTCACCAAGGGAGCAAAATGGGTAGGAGCTCCAAGAGAGGGTAAAAAAAGTAATAAAAAATGGTAAAAACCCATCAAAAAGAATTAAATAAGATACTGAGACTATATTGTGTGTGTTATATTTAAGGGGTTACGAATTAGCACAAATTGCAAATTCATTTTGTGGCAGACGTAATGGAGGTTCTATTAAACCGTCACAAATATGCTCGTGACATAGGTAATTGTGGCAGTTTCTAAAATCGCCTCAATTAATTTTGTGTGGGTCAAAAACTCCCACAATTAGAGAATTATTATGATTTTATGATTTCATTATTTTAGGAACTTTTATTTAGAATTGATACGGAAATGATGCTATAAATCTGTTTAAATTTTTAATTATTCATGAATTAATCCTTTAATTAAGGAAATAAGTTACACCACTTTAATTCAAACTAATAAATCGTGTGTCTCGACTTTCAAATCTGAAGGAACATTGGGAGTAATGATACATGCATCCAAAAGCTGAAATATGATATAGAAAGTAATATTCAAAACTATCACGAATCTTAATAATTAAGACCTATACTAATGAAATTTATGTAGTTTGTCTTTCCTTTTAATAATTTTAATTAAGTGATGTTGATTAAATGAGTTTAAATTTTTGTTCGAAGATGATTATATATATATAGGCAACAAAGAAATGGAAGCGATAAAATAAAAAAGAAGACACATGGAAGTCATTATAGTTGGGATGGTAAGGTGACTAGGGAATTTGTTCCAAGACACCTCCCAATGCGACTAGCAAAGCAGAATCATATGACAGTGTCAATAACTTTAGCAAGATCAACAATTCTAAGAAAAATTGATGAACTATCAAGTGTTATTACAGATATGGAAAGAAGACAAGAAGAAAATACTTCACGTTACTTTAGACAGACAAACTATCTTTTTTTAGTTTATACATATATTAATTGAAGTTTGAGGCTGATAACTCAATATTATTCTTGACTTTTATATTCATTCATTACTTACGTATTTTTATTTATAATATCACGATAGAGAATACTATAAACTATGATGATCATAGAATACCTAGTTTTATCTAGCTTTTATTTTTTTCATGTTTGTTAAGTAGTAGAAATTTATTGTCGCAATAAAATTAGTAAGGTAAGATCTAACTCTCGTTGCTTATACTCTATTTTTTAAAGGTTTCTATCTTTATTTGTTAATAAAAACTAGCGCTAGACACTTTGTCTAGCAGATTAAAAAAACCTCGCTAAAGTTTACTTCCTTTTTTTATTTATTATGCTACTATAATGGTGGGGTTAGGCTACTACTCTCCTAATGTATTGATCAGAGCAACGAAAAAATATAGACGATAAATGTCTTCTTCACGTGGAGTTACATGAAGGAAGAAAAACTCATCGTTATACAAAATATACAGGATATGCTCCTCTATAATGTTTTGCTAGATAATATATAAATATTTTTAGAATAATAATTTTTTACTTTATAAATATAAAAAATAAATAAATAAGAGATTCACTTATTATTTTTTTTTTAAAAACACTACGTGGAAATATTTATTTTCCTTCATACTAAGCCATAGAGTTGAATCCAAAATGATAACTAACACCAGTATAAGTTAATCTATCATTATCTAAGGGCCTTTAGGCTATATGAGGTGTAGAATTTTGGTACATAAATTGATATTTTTTTCTTTTTGCAATTTGAGATCATTGACCATCATAAATTTCAAATTTGAATATATTTATGTCATTATCAACTATATATCGTTCTAAGCAGGGAGTTCCATCCATGTCATTCTTTAATCATTTATATATAAGGAGAGATCAAATTTGTGTGAAGAATAAGTTATGCTTCTTTTTTTCTCCCAAATTTATCAGATATAATCTTCCAAGCTATTGACATTAGCAATATTGAAATATAAAGTTGCTATAATATTTTTAATTAGTGATTTTCCTAATAAGCATTAAGATTCTTGATCTACGTGTTAACATGTTAATTATGATCATTTATGATATCAATAATGCTGAGTGAATCAAATTTAACATCAACTTTATAACAATTAAAAAAGAACATGTCATCAACAAAAATGTTTTTTCGAATTATTATCTTTTTTAAAAAAATAAATTTAAAATATAAATTCATATTTTGCAAAATAGTGCCACATGTCATCATCAAAATAATTCTCAAATTTTCAGTTTGAATATTTTTTTAAAAAAAATTTATCTCCAAAAGTATAATTTTAATTTGATAAATAATTATAAAATTACGCGTATAAGCAAACAAACACATAATAGTTAATTACTTAACATAGCTATAGTTTATCTTAATTACAATTCGTGAGCTACATTTAACTATAATTACGCGGCTCAACTTTGTAGTTTTGTATAATTTGCACATTTGTATAATTCAGAATTTGTATGAATTTTGTACAATTCAAAATTTGTATAATATAATTTGTATAACTGTTTATACTTCTGATGTTTTTAATTGTAGAATTTCGTTATTTCGAGTTTATACAAAAATAACTGAATTATACAACTATACCCGCAAACTTTACAAACCTGCGAATTATACAAATCTAAGAATTATGCAAACGAGACAACTTAAACTGTAGCTACAACCCATAAATATGAAACTATAGCTATGAAATACAATTGAATTTATTATAGTGACTATTTACGAAAGTCCTTTTTTAAAACGAGTTAACTAGGACACGTTTTTTCACTATGTATATTTTAGTGCGATTAGAACACTATTATTATCTTGCTAAATATTAGTGCGATTAGTTTACTATTTTTATCTTCACTATTACAAGGTTTGACCTATAACATTTTCAGTTTTTTTATCAGCAAGGTATAGTATTGCTCTCATTCAGGAGGCATTAGAAATAGAATCAAAACACATATTGGAGTATCTAAAAGGGACTATGGATATGGATATGGATATGTATTTATTTTATTCTAATAATTTCAGTTTTGTTTTTGTTGGTTAAGCTGATACGAAAATATTGATTTGACTCACTCAAAGTTTGATATCAAAGTGAATATTCAAATGTTAATATCACGCAGATCTGATTGGACAACCTTTGTTGTTGCTAACATTGCTAAAGATCCTTCATTCAACTAGTAAGTTTTTATCCCCCTTTTCTTCTTTCGTTTATTAAAATTTAATTTGATTTTTGAAAAGTTAATTTATTTCTTGTTTAAAGAAAATTAATGAATCTGAAAAGTTGCTAACATTGCTAACAACACACATTTTCTCAAGTGCAGTTTCAGATACCAATATATGTTTCATAAATTCCATTACATGAAAACAGAATCGGTTTTATATATAACCATCCTTTTGAGCATTATATGTCATTATTTGGGATTACAAGTGATGAATAAAACGCTCCACAACATCCTTAGAATCATTACACCAGAGAAACTGAAAAAGGAGGGCTAACATCATCAATTCAGCCTATTTAATAAAAAATAAGATGTATCATCAATCAGAGCCTTTCTAAATTGGGGTTGTTATTGATCAAGTGAAGTGTATATGCAGCGTGTTGAACCATATTGTAGTTAATAAATTTCAAGCTTTATTGCTTGATGTTGTGCAGACTGAAGTGTTACCTGAAGCTTTGGTATTGCAAGGACTAAAACAAAGCAATGATCATTACCTTTGGACATTTTTCTTCGTCAGAAACAGAATATTAGTGATCAATATCAGAAAAAAGCACAGGGTCATTGTTTTGTTTGTCGTTTTGATGTGAATATGTAAGTTATGATACATTAGTGGTAAACGACGCGCGTGTATTATAATTTTGAATCTATGAATTATGATGTGGTCATTATTTTGTATCTGGATGGAATTTGTATAAAATGTATCATCATAATATATTGTATATGATACTTTAATAAATGGATTAGCAGTTGAGATAGATCAATTAAGTTTTGAATATCGAATGCGTGTATCACAAATTCATATAAAATTATCAGAGTTCAAACCATTATTATGTATATGGTACATATAAATAGTGTAATAATCAAGATATGTGAATTACTTATTTTGATCGAGAGATAAGAGTGGTGATACATATATATATATATATATATATATATATATATATATATATATATATATATATATATATATATATATATATATATATATATATATATATCTTGGATTTTGTTGAATGGTTGTATCATTGGTGTGAGGAACCCTTTCACTCGGCGTTGAATGATCAAAGCTATTGTAATGTATCCGGTACATGTTATAAGATGGTTACAAATTTGTGTCGCTATGTGTTAGTTTGGTGCTGGAAGAAAATACATTGTTTGCCTTAAGCGAAAAATATGTAATTGTGGTAGATTTCAACTTGACGAGATACCTTGTGAACGTTGTGGAAAAAGGATACGTAATCACGATACATTACTATTCATAAAATATTTAGTAAATTGCTAAATGTTGTAATCCTATCAGATACATTAGATAATTAAATATTTTTTCATCGATACATCATTGTGTGATAGTTATTAAGTATCATATACATGTAGTTGTAGTTTGTCAAAGAATGAATATGTATCTTATATCTATTGTTGAATCTGATACATAGTGCTCCAGTTATAGAATAGAGAAAAGATATAAAGTGACATCTGAAGTTGTCCCGAATTTTTAAAAAGACACCTAAACTATGCAACTATCCTATTACCCCCCTAAACAATCCTGAACTGTTATTATTACATCATTTTTTGTCCACCTGGCATGGAGAGTATATGCACTCTCTTAAAGAGCGTGAACAAACTAAAAAAATGAATATAATTTTATTTTTACAAGAATTTTACTATAAAATATATATTTTTATTTTTCTTATTATTTTAATTTTTTCTCCTTATTATTTTTTTCTTTTTCTTTTTTCCTTCTTATTCGAAAATTCATTGTCATCTTCATTAACTTACCACTTTCAATGTCACTTTTTACCACAACTCCATCTCTCTTTTATTTTACTATTAGTTTAACTCTCTTCAATTTTAAAATTATATCTAGATATTTTAATATATTTTAAACAATGTGATAAACTCATTAGATTTCAAGATGATTAGTAGACATTATTTAGTTTTTTATCCAAATTCTAATTAAACTTTTTCAATTTTCGGAGAATTTTTATGCTTTCAAAATTATCATTTCTAGTTTTGAATTTATATGGAAATGAGATAAATTAAATGATGATACCTTCAAAATTTTGATCTTTTTTAGAAAAATAATTAGCTTTGTTATCAATAACTCAACAAAGTCATAAAAAATAGTATAATTTTGGAAAGTAAAAAATTTGACCAAATAAGAAGAAGAAAAGAGAAAGAAAATGAAGGGACTCAACTTGATATGGGTGTGGGGTTAGGTGAGGATGAGAGGTGAAGAAGAGGAAATAAAGAAAGAAAATGGAGGGAGCTTGAAAGTTGGGGTGGAAGATGAATTAAAAATTGAAATGAAATTAAAATAAAAATAATAAAACTAAAATAAGTCAAAAAGTAAGAGAAAGAAATAAAGAAAAACTTAAAATAAAAAATAATAATATTTCAAATTGAATTAACACGTGTCACACAATGATTGGTGTGTGATTACACTTGCCATTTAAAATCTGGAATTGATCTAAAAATGATGTAATAATATCAGTTCGAAATAGTTTAGGGGGGTAATAGAACACTTGCATAGTTTAAGTGTCTTTTTGAAAATTCGGGACAACTTCAGGTGTCACTTTATGTCTTTTATCTATAGAATATTATGATTTATGTTCAAGATTGTTATTGGGTAAATGTAAATATACAGCGCATTTTAAGTTGGTAAGACCGAACAAATATTAAAGAGTGCAGATACATAACACACAACAAATTTGTTACTGTCTAATAGCCTTTTAAATTTGACTAAGATTTATGATATATTAAAGAACTTGATACATTTAGATGATTCATTAGGTAGTGTTTATGTATCAACAACATTTATATTGAATCTGATAAAGCTAATCAAATATTCAACAACATTAGGATTATGTATCAACACCTTAAATATGAATATGATACATTGCATCAAACAAAAGTTATTGCAACAGTGATGATGTATCAAATCAGTGATAGCACTAATAAAGACTAATTTAAGAACTAAAAATAAACGAGATACATTGAAAATCAACGAAGACATTATACATTAGGTTAAGAAACAAAATCAAGTAGATACATTAAATATGAAATCATATGTATTATAAAGGATGAACTACAAAAAATAGAAAGAACAACAACAATTGATTTGTTGAAAGCAAAAAAAAAAAAAAAAAAAAAGACGAAGAAACCCCCCTATGCTTTTATCTTTGCTCTATACCAACTTTTGTATCTTTGTTTCACTGTCAACAATGGAAAATAATTTCATCAGCAAAAGAGGATCCCTGGAAACGATTATATTGCAAGGAGAAATGAGGAGACATCATCTCTTTCACCTTTTACTTATACATTTTGTAAATGTGGAAAGGGAGGAGATCTGGTAGTTCTTTGAAAAAAATTGTGGAGCGAAGACTACTCGGGTTCTTGGAAAATGTTATGGAGCGATCTTATGAAGAGAGAACAAATTTGAAAATTAAAAAGTGAAGAAAGTAAAGATTGAGGGAGTGAAAATAGGAAGAGGTTAAAGAGAGTGAAATAGGGAGGGATTAAGGAAGTGAAATTAGGAAGAGAAATGTGTGTTTGAGTGTGAAACTTAATGTATCAGAAACAGTGAGGTTTGGGAGGAAAAAGAGGGATTTTGGAGATATATTAAAATGGTAGAGAATAATGAAAATTATGAAAAATAAAAGTCTGTATTTAAGTAATTTTTTAAAAAAGAAATGTGAAATTTGCATCCTAGAAATAAGGCATATCACTTGCTATAACAAATAAAATGATTTGATGATATAAATATATAATTCTTATGCTTATATAACAATATATATTATTCAAAAAATGATTTAAAATGTCCATGAATTATCATAAAAATAAAATAAAATATTGGGTGTGTTTGGTAAGAAGAAAAGTGTTTTCCATAGAAAATATTTTCTTAGAAAACAAAAGATTTTTGACTTATTTTCTCATGTTTGGTTGGTGAGTAAAAAATATTTTTTGAAAATTATTTTAGTGTTTGATTTATGAATGAAAAATATTTTTGAGAAAGTATCTTTTAATTTTACTAAAGAGTAGAAAATGATCATTTTTGAATTGAAATTGATTTTTTTTTAAAAATAAACTTAAATTTATAGTTTCAACAAAAAAATTGTAATATGAAGTTGGAGGAAAGTTTTGAAAAATGTTTTCCTTAATTTTTGAAAGCAAGACATTTTCCTTAAATTTGACGAAAATGAGTTTATTTGAAAAATATTTTACCTACCCAAACATGAGAAAATTGGAAAATATTTTCCTTCATACTAAACACACCCATAATCTTCATTCATTTATTATTTTTTGCTTAAGGGTGTGTTTGGTATGGAGGAAAACATTTTCTAGATGTTTTTCCATGTTTGGTTGGCTTAAAATACTTGGAAAATATTTTCCAAATCACTCATTTTCCTCAACTTTAAGAAAAACGACTTCCTTCCAAAATTAAGCAAAACATTTTTCAAAACTCTACTTTATCCTTTACTTTTTTTTCTTACCCTATCCATACTTCGTACCGTACCCTCTCTATTTAAAAAATAAAATAATTAACCCACCTTTCCTCCCCTAACAAAAAAGTAATTTTTTTATGTCACTCCCCCGACTCTCGCCTCCCCCCCTCCCCCCCAACCTCCATCCCAAACAAGGTCACCCCATAAATCATGTAGGACGAATGTGGTGTTAATTTTTTTTAATTTTATACAAGTTTAAGTGTCTACTTGTGCACATCTAAGGTTAAGGTTCATAGTTGCCAACTAACGCCAAGTTAAGGGTCATGTTTATGTTTTATGCCATTTTATTATGCCACTCCCCCCGGCTCTCGCCTCACCCCCCCCCCCCTCTTCCATCCCAAACAAGGTCACCCCATCTTTTTTTCTTGAGTTGAGTTTTGGAACGGTCATCGGGATCTTGTCCTACTTTGAGTGTCGGGGTTGGGTCGTAGATCAACTATAGGAGTTGATTTTCGAATCGGAAATTATTTTAGGAAAATGACCTTTAGAAGTTGGTGTTTGCAAATTACTTTATGGTGATAAATTGATCTACAAAGATTTTTGGCAATTTTTTTGACATTAAAAATTTGACTTTTGGAGGTCGATTAGATAAAAATAATAATTTAAATAATTTATTTTTGGCTTTTTTTAGTAGTTTTATATTTTTTGAGCAGATTAGTGTTTAGTGGGTAAGTTAAAATAATTTAATTGGATCAGTAATAAAATATTACGTAGTTTTAATTAAAAAGTTGTGTCTAAGCACAAAAATGAGCAAAAAGTATAACTAGATGGATATTTTTTGTAAAATATATAGGCGGATGAATCTTGATTGTTTTAAGTTGATTGAATTTCCTAATGATTTCCAGTTTACACACGACAAATCATTTCAATGACAGGTTAGAGGGAATAGTGCTATTTTACCGGATGAAGTTGATGGACACACTTCCATGAATCTCAATTTTGTCCAACAACACATGAGCAAGGATCAATTCATGCATAAATTCAATCAAATGAAGATAGGAGAAACATCAGGCAACAATGGAAATTCTGATATCAATGCAAATGCAGTCGCTGGTAGAATGATGAAATACTTTATTTCATGTTTGTCAGCTTTTAATTCAAATACTTGGATCATAGACTTGGGTGCATCAGAAGATATGTGTTTCAACTCCACTGTTTAACTTTCATGTCATCTCTTAAGTTACCTCTAAATATTAATCTGCCTTATTCTCAAACTGTTGTTGTCACACACATGGAATGTCTTTATCTTTTCTGATCTCACTCTTCACAATGTTCTCTATCTTCCAAGTTTTAAATACAATTTGTTATCAGTCTAAAAGTTCTGCAATCAATTCAAATCATCAATTATTTGTCATTCTAATAATTATCTCTTGCAGGGCCCTTTAATCAAGAGCCCACAAGTTTTTGGTGAAGAAAAAAAAGGTCTCTATTTGCTTTAGCCCAATCTCAAAGTGTCTAGATTTCAGCATAATGTTGTTACTCTAGAATCATTTCTTTGTTCAAATTCAAATGTTTCTAATTCAATGTCTTTTTTCTAGCTTTTCAGTTTGTTATACCGTTTCTTCAGATGTAATGCTATGGCATGTCAGACTTGGGAATTTTTCCTTAAATTCAATGAAAAATGTCAGCTTTCTTTCCATTCCCAATAACTCAGAATGTGTGTGTGATATTTGTCCTCAAGCTAGACAATTTTCATTGCCTTTTTCCATTACTCAAATCAATTCCACTTCTATTTTTTAGTTGATCCACATTGACACATGGGGACCATATAAAGTTTCCACATACAATCACTACAATATTTTTAAGTATTGTGGATGATTATAGCAAGGGAACTTGGACTTATTTGTTAACCAACAAAGTCAATGCTTTCACGATTCTACATAGTTTTCTCAAACTAATGAAAAGGCAATTTAGCATTAAAGTGAAGAAGATTAGTTAGATAATGTAATGGAGTTAGGAAAAGCACTATTGCTTCATACTTTCTTACTTCTCAAGGAATAATTGATCAAACTTTTTGTGTGGCTACTCCACAACAAATGGAGTGGTTGGAAGAAAACACAGACACTTGCTTGAAATAGCAAGAGCCTTGTTGTTTCATTCTAAGGTTCCATTGATTTATTTGGGAGAGTATATTGACAGCTACCTTTATCTATAATAGATTACCAACTAAGGTACTTCAAGGGAAGACACCATATGAAGTGCTTTTTGGAAATCAGCTTCATATCATTTTTTAAAAGTGTTTTGGTTTTTAATGTTATGCAAACACTTTGGCACAACGGAGAGACAAATTTCAACCAAGCGCAACAAGATGTGATTTTTGGGATATCCTAGTAATCAAAAAGGTTATAAGCTGCTGAATTTGATGACCAATATTGTTTTTGTGTCCAGAAATGTGAAGTTTTACGAGTCAATCTTTCCTTTTTCTGAAATAGTTTCTTCCCTTGTTTCCATCTTCCCTATTCCTTCTTTCTTTAATTCACATGATCCCATTTTTGTCTTTGAATCTCAACCTTCTGTTCTTATCCATAAATCTAGTCCATCACCTAACTCTACTACTTCACATCTAGTTGATACATTTCTTCACCTGTCACAAAATCCTTTCTCAGAAGATCTCGTAGATCAACTAAATGATTACTTCATGTTCATCTCAAAGATTATTTTTGTAATTCGATACTTTTAAGTGATATTGCTAATTCATGTCTTGCCACACCAACTATTCTTCAGATTTTTTCCCATCAATGCTTCATCTATTCCTAATCAAATTATTTTAAAATTAGTTTCTTTAATCTCACCTACAAGCTATTATCAGGCCTTCACACATTAATGTTGACAAAATGCCATGAATGAAGAAATTGAAGCACTACAATCAAATCATACGATGGGATGTGGTCCCTTTACCTAAAGGAGGAAAGACATTGCCTTGTAAGTGGGTCTACAATGTCGAACCTGATGGGAGTATTGAACAATTGAAGGCACGGCTGGTTATTATACGTGATATTCAAAGGGAAGGTAAAGATTATAATGAGATTTTTTCCCCGTGGTTAAAATGACAACAATTAGATGTCTATTCGGTATTGCAACTAAGAAAAAATGGTATATTTCTCAATTTGATGTGAAGAATGCCTTCTTGCAAGGTGATTTGCAAGAAGATGTATATGAAGTTTCATGTTGGCTTACATACTTCTGATCCTGACCTGGTTTGTAAGCTTAGATGATCACTTTATAGTCTCAAGCAATCTTCCAAGCAATGGTCTTCCAGGCTTACAAGGGCTCTCAATTTTAAAGGTTTTATAGCATTCTTCAATGATTATTCTTTTTTTTTCAAACAGCTGCAGGATTAAGGATCTAGGACGTTTACACTACTTCCAGATTGTTGTTTATGTTGATGATATCATTATTACTGGGGATGCTTTTGCAAAAATTGAAGACCTTAAATCATTCTTTCACCAAGAATTCCAGATTAAGGATCTAGGACGTTTACACTACTTTCTGGGTATGGAAGTTCTCACAGAAGAACAAGGTCTAATAGTTAGTCAGAGAAAGTACACTCTCGGCTTACTTCATGAATTTAATGTCACTTATATTCCTCCTGCTTCATCTTTTTGGATCCTTATATTAAGATTTTTGCCGAAAAAGGTGAATCAATGTCAGATCCAACTATATACAGACATTTTGTTGGAAAGTTGAATTATTTAACAGACACAAGACCAAAGATTTGTCTTTTGTTGTGTTAACCCTGAGACAATACGTGCAACAGCCCACTATGGATCACTATAATGCAGCGTTAAGAGTTTTGAAATACATGACACATTATCCCACTCAAGGATTATTCTTCTGTGCTTCTTTTTCATTCACACTCACAACTTTTTTCGATGCTAATAGGGCTTCATGTCACGACTCAAGAAGGTCTTTTAGTGAATTCTTTATCAGTTTACGAAGATCACCCATCTCTTGGAAATGAAAGAAACAGACTTCCATCTCCCTTTCATATGATGAAGCCGAGTACATGTCCATGAGACGTTTGGTTGTTGAACTTACTTGGTTGAATAAAATTCTTTCAAATCTAACTCGGTGGAGTTGGAAAATAATTCAAAGATATTTCCTATGGTATCTTGTAGAACACCTAACTCATCCTGAGTTAGGAGTTATGGTCTTTTGAAGTTTAGCTTAAACTCATACTTAGCTTTTAACTTTATCAAACTTTTCAAATAGGATTATTTCCAAAAAAAATGGTTTCTTTTTAATTCTAGTTCTTTCAAATAGCGAGACGTTACAATATTCCCCCCTTGGGAACATTCATCCTCAAATGATATTACTCTTAGTAGGCTAAGGGTGTACCATCTAACATTCAGCTCAAACACCCAACAAGCAAATCTAACACATTAAATATATAAATTAAAAAGTACTAAGAAGAGAATTAGTACCTTGATCTGGAATGTATCTAGACTCAGAGAGATGTGGATATCACTTCTTCATATCCCCCTCAGCCTCCCATGTAGCTTTCTCAATAAATTGATTTCTCCATAAGACCTTGACTGATACTACCTCTTTGGTTCTCAATTTGCAAACCTGACGGTCTAGAATTTGAACACGAATATCCTCGTAAGACAAGCTATCCTTAAAACCAATATCTTCTGTTGGTATGCTAAGTGGAGGATCACACATACACTTTTTCAGCATGGAAATGTGAAATACCGGATGAACTGCTGCTAACTCTTGCGGTAACTCCAACTCATAAGCTACATTGCCAATCCTTTTGGATATTCTACAAGGACCAATATATCGGGGACTAAGCTTCCCCTTCTTACCAAATATCATAACACATTTCATGGATGAAACCTTCAAGTATAGCTAATTATCTACTTCAAACTCTAGCTCTCTTGTCCTAACATCAATGTAGGATTTCTGACGACTCTGCGTTGTTTTCAACCTCTCTTGAATAACCTTCACTTTCTCCATAGCTTCATGGTCCAAATTTGGTCTTAGCAACCCAGCTTCACCAACTTCAAACCATCCAATAAGATATCTGCATCTTATCATATGAAGATCCTTATACGGAGCCATTTGGATGCTAGAGTGGTAACTATTGTTATAAGCGAACTCAATGAGAGGTAGGTGATCATCCGAATTACTTTTGAAATCAATCACGCAAGCCCTCAAAATATCTTGTGCACTCTTCTTGACCATCTGTCTAAGGATGAAAAATGGTACTCAAGTTCACATTTGAACCCAAGTCTTTCTGGATGACTTACAAAATTATGCAGTATATTAGGCATTTTTATCTAAAATAATTGACACTGGAACTCCATGCAGTCTGACTACCATTTGAATATACAAATTAACATAATCTTATGTTGAATGATTAGTCTTTACTAGTAAGAAATGGGTTGATTTAGTCATTCGATCTACAATTACCCAGATGGAATCGTGTTACCGATGAGACCGCGACAAACCTGTAATAAAGTCCATATTAATCATCTCCAACTTCCATTCAAGAATCTCTATATTCTGAGTCATATCACTGGGCCTATGGTGATGTACTTTAACTTTTTGACAATTCAGACACTTAACAACAAACTGGGCAATGCCTTTCTTCCTACTGCTGTATCAATAAACCTCCCTCAAATCACGATACATATTTGTGAAACCCAGATGGATATAATATCTGGAGTTATTAGCTTTCTCCATGATCCTCTCTTGAAGTTCATCCACCCTCAGCACAAACAATCTACCTTGATACCTCTATACACCATCTCCCCTTGTTAAAAAACCATTACTTTTTGCTTATGAAAATTTGCCTTCAATTAGAGAAATATAAGATCTTGGTCTTGTTTCTCTTTCACTTCAGACACTAATGATGATAAAATCCCATTCATCACCACCAATCCCACTTTATTGGAATCCATTAAATAAACCCCTAATCGTGCAAGTCTATGCACATATTTTCTAACTCTTTCTTGTCTTCCTCAAAATGAGCAGTACTGCCCATAGACAATCTACTCAAGGCAGTAGCAACAACATTAACATTACTTGGTGATAAAGAATACTCATATTATAATTCTTAAGTAACTCTATCCACCTTCTTTGTCTGAGATTAAGCTCTTTCTGACTAAACACATATTGAAGACTCTTGTGATCGGTGAACACATCCACATGAACATCATAAATGTAGTGACATCATATTTTCAAAGAAAATACTACGACAGCCAACTCTAGATCATGAGTTGGTAATTTTTCTCGTGACCCTCAAGTTGTCTTGAGGCATAAGCTATAACATTTTTATTCTGCATTAATACACAACCGAAACCAGCTCTTGACGCATCACAATACATAACAAAACCTTGCATACCTTCTGGTAATATCAATACTAGGTAATAGTCAACCTAGTTTTCAATTCCTAAAAGCTTTTCTCACAAGTTTCAAACAATTTAAACATCACTATTTTCTGAGTCAACTTACTCAAAGGAAATGAAATATATGAGAACCCCTCAACGAATCTTCTGTAATATCCAGCCAACCCCAAGAAACTCCTAACATCAGTTAGAGATGTGAACCTAGGCTAATTCTGGATTGCCTCTATTTTTTGAGTATCAACTCGGATTCCATCACCGAAAACAATATGACCTGAGAATGCCAAAGACTCATGCCAAAACTCACACTTAGAAAGTTTGTCATCTAACTCCTTATCCTTGAGAGTTTGGATAACTATTCTATGATGAATAGCATGATCTTCTTCACTAATCGAATAGATTAGAATGTCATCAATGAATAGGATAACAAACATATCTATATAAGACTTGAATACTTTGTTCATAAGGTCTATGAATTTTGCAGGAGCATTGGTCAAATCAAAGGACATAACTAGGAACTATAATGACTATAATGGTCCTGAAAGTTGTCTTAGGGATATCACTTCCTCTTAATCTCAAGTGATGGTAGCCATATCTGAGGTCTATTTTTGAAAAACAAATGGCACCCTGAAGTCTATCGAAGAGATTTTCAATTCTCGGAAGATGATACTTATTCTTAATAGTAACTTTGTTCAATTGACAGTAATCTATGCATATTCTAAGAGAATAATCTTTCTTCCTCACGAATAAGACCGAAGTCCCTAAGGTGAGACACTTGGTCGAATAAAACCTTTCTCAAGAAGGTGTTTTAACTGCTCTTTTAACTCTTTTAACTATGTTGGTTCCATCCTATACATCGGAATAGATATAGGATGAGTATCAAAAAGAATATTTATACTGAAATCTCTCTCTCTCAAAAGGGACTCCGAGAAGATCATTTGGAAAGACCTCTAGAAACTCTCTTACTACGGAACATACTCTAGAAACTCTCTTACTACGGAACATACTAAATAACAGGTGTCTCAACACTAGAATCATTAACTCGGACTAAGTGATAAACACACCCCTTGAAAACTAACTTTCTTGCCTTAAGGTAAGAAATGAAACGACTCTTAGGCACTGCTAAACTACTCTTCCACTCTACACCTGGCTTATTATGAAATTGGAACTTAAAAAATCAAGTTATACAATCGGTCGTGGCATAACATGCAATAAAACAATCCATACCTATAATGACATCAAAATCTATCATGCCTAACTCAACCAAATCAGCCATAGTGCTCTTATGATTGACGAAAATGGTACAATCACGGTAGTCTCTCTCTCAACTAGAATAGACTCACCAATAGGTGTAGAAACACTGAAGGTTTCAAGAAGTTGCTCAGAAGAACATTTAAATTCATTGCAATATATGGAGTCACAAAAGATAGACTTACTATTGGATCTAGCAAAACATAAACATCAAAAGTATAGACATAAATCATACCAGTGACACCATCTGGAGAATTGTCTTGCTCTTGGTGACTCGTGATAGAATATAGGCGGTTTTCTCTTCCTCCAGTCCTTGAAGTAGCTCCTCTAGGCGCAACCCTGTCTGGTGGAGCAATTGGAGAAGATTGGGCTCTATTGCCTCTATTTCCACCACTCTGCCTATTCTTTGGACACACTTTTATGAAATGACCCTCTTGACCACACTTGAAACAACCAGTGATGCCATTAAACATGCTCTGGGGTAATATCTACCACAGTTAGAACATGCAGAAGCCCAATTACCTTCTTGTGACACACTACCTTGAGACTATGTAGGTCTAGATCTGAAATGTTGTGAATTTTGACTATTGTACTCACATTTGTTTCTTGGTGCAGGTGCACTAGCACATGATAGAGCAATTCCCTTTTGCTTTTGTTGGAAGGATGCCTGGTTGGAATTACTTTTCTGTTTCCCGGACTCATTCCAAGATGTCTTAGCCTTTTTCTTTTTGAACTTCTCCCTATCCGTCAGCTTGTCCTCTTCAACCTGTTGTACATGAATCATTAGCCTCGCTATGTCCATATCATCTATAAGCATAGAATGCTTACCTTACTTACTCTATATACGAGACAACCTAACAACAAACAGACTCATTCTACTCCTTATATCCGCAACCATATCCAAGGCATAATGGGAAAGTTAAGTGAACTTCAGACTTTAGTCATGAACACTCATAGATTCCTACTTAAGGCTAAGGAATTCTTGTAACTTTTCTTCAATCAGTTCCCGGGGAAAATAACTCCCCAATAAAGCCTCCTCAAACATAGCCCAACTCATATTCGGTGCACCCTTAGCTCTACCCTTCTTCCATTGATCGAACCAAATTCTAGTGACACCCTTTAGTTGGTATGTAACTAATTCCACTCTCTCAGCATCGGTGACGTGCATAATCTCAAAAATCTTCTGAAGCTCCTCAACAAAGTTTTCTGGATCCTCAGCGAGATTGAACCAGTGAAGCTTAGATGATTCATCGTTAGAAACTCTCAGATCCCACACGTATCAGCTACATCCTATCGAACCTCTCTTTGTCCTACTTGGTTGGTCAGTTCTTGACTCAGTATTCAGATGTATTCTCGAAATGTAGCATTGGTGACCTCTCCTTGGGTTGTTCAGGTGTATTAGGTACCCTTGTTCCTCAACATTCCTCCTAGAAGGATAGCCTTATACAACTCTTTGTGGAGGAATGATCAATTGAAAGACACGCACAAACATGAGTTAGAAAGATACTTTATAGAGATGAACTCTATCACACGAAATAGATATGAAAGAAGTGAGATAGTTCCTAAATGTTGTAGCCTCCTTATTATAGATGTGACACGCTTCACACCAATAACTAGGACTCTACAAACACGACTTCATAGATTCCCTAGGACTCTTGAACTCTGTGCTCTGATATCAAGTTTATCATGCCTCAAGCCTACACCCTAGGCGGAACTAGCACTCAAGAACCATTGGTGGCCCCAAACGAACCCTTGGCTTGGCTAGACTCTCAATGGAAGACTTACTCAACAGAAAATGTACTTAAATACAATCTTAAATAAACCGTCTAAATAGATAATACTAAGATTTTTTTAGAAAATAACATTCAACTTAGCTAAAATGGCAACTCAAGTCTTTAAAAATAAACCAACTAAAATATCAAGACTATAGAACTAATAACTAAATGTATATGAAGCCTCTAAATACTAAGAGGGATGTCGGGACAAGACCCCCGATCATCCTAACCATTGATATGAACAAAGCAATAAAACAAAACACAGCCAAAGGGATCCTCTGGAAAGCAATGAGGCTCACCAACTGAATCTAAGTGCTCGAATGGATCAACGAGATGTTGTATGTTGATTTTGATTATCTGTATTTGCATCATAAAATGATGCAGGCCTAATGATATCAATACATTAAATGTACGAGCATGCGAGGGGAAAACTAATAATGACATAAGCTTGAATTGATTTATGAAAGAAACACTTACCTCAGCTTTGCTCAACTCAATGTATTGAGAAAAAATACAATGCAACTCAACATATATATGTATAATAAATAAATATACTTCTATGGGAGTTTCTCTTACCCAGAATCATTACTATGAGTTATGTGATGATACACGTCTCACCCACGCTGCCAAAACTTTCATATAACTTGCATGATTCAACTAAATGGATTCACTAGCCTATGCTAATAGATTGAACTCAAAACTACTCATGAAAACACATTTTGAAAATCAGTGTTTTCTCTCATCTTAAATATGAAAACATTTACTCCTTGGAAATACATAGTCCCCATATATAACATTTTAAAGAACATGAACTTGACTCTACTCTTTCTCAATCTCAATGAATAATTCGTAAAACAAGTTTAAAAGATTTATAAAAGACTTATTAAAATGACTCGAAGAACTCTCAAGACTCGACTCTTAAGTCTACCTTGAATTTGAATTATGAATTCAAGGTTATGATTTGTGATAGGAAAGATCTCGTAATGTTTAGGAGTGTTTTTAGGTAGTTAAACATGAGAAACGATCAATAAAACACTGTCTGGGAGCAAGTGTATGACGTGAAGATGCATTTAAATATTTGATCGCAAAATAAATTTTGAGACAGAAGGGTCCGCGACGCGGAGAGAAAAGTTCTCTTTCTAAGCAATAGGTGCGCGACGACCTGGTACCCAGATTTTACCCGGCTTTTTTCTTCTTCGTTTTCTCACCCCAATATGCCTAAATCCAATTCTTTTTCTCAATTTCTCTTTAGATTCATATACCCAATACATGTACACAAAAATATAACTCAAAACAACTCTATAAATTGACACAATAATCTCAAGAACTCCTTAATCTCAGTCCAATTCAAGAACGAAAGAAAATTCAAGAACACATATCAATAATATCAAACTTTAAACCTTTTTAGAATGAATTCACGCTGAAATAAACAAATTTGGCGTGTGAGTGAACAAAATCAACGCTATGTGAACTCACATACCTCGTAGGATTGAATCCTTAGCGAAATCCACAACCAAAATAGAAAGAACTTGACGAATCTTGGACTTTTCATTTCTCCTCTTAAGTTCTTTGTCCAAAACCCTAGCCTGATTTGGTAAATGCGTAAAATGATTGAACTAACTCAGTTTAGACCCAATTAAACATAAAAAAATGAAATAAATTAATTGGGTATGGAAAAAACCATAATACCCTCCTATAATTCGGTTTTGACTTTCCTTATCTAGACAACCCGACTTCAAGTGAGCATATCTCCCTCATATAAATTCAAAATTGAGCAAACTCGGTGGTGTTAGAAATATAATTCAAAGATATTTCCTACGGTATCTTGTAGCACACCTAACTCACCCTAATCTAGGAGTTATGGTTGTTTGATGTTGACCCAAAACTCACACTTAACTTAAGTTTGTTAAACTTTCCAAATGTGATTATTTCCAGAAAAACTGGTGTCTTGGTGGGTGTAGATTCTTTCCCATATTCCTACCTTTCTTAAAAAATTCTTGAAGTTACTGCTTATCAAGGCTATATCTTCATCATCTAGATCTGATTCATCGTTTTCGTTAGTGACCTTGAGGGCAAGATTTTTTTCTTTACTGCCTTTGATTCTTTTAGTGCTTTCAACATTCATCTCGTAGGTTTTAAAACTCCCTACCAAGTCATCCAAGGTCATATTTGTTAGATCTTTGATTTCCCCTATCGCAGTTACTTTGATTTCTCACGACCTAGGTAGAGTTTGGAGAATCTTGTCTACCTGTTCCTATGTAGTGTACATTTTTCCTAATGAATTTAATTCGTTTATCATAGTGGTGAACCTTGAAATCATGTCCTGGAGTGATTCTTCATTCTTCATCTTGAAAGACTCATACTCCATGCTTAGTCTAGCAATCCTGAACTTTTGAACATGAGTAGTACCTTCATGTGCGTTTTGCAGCGTGTCCCATATTAGTTTTGCAGAAGTAATGCAAGGATTCAATTGAATTCGTTAGGTCCTAGCCCACACACCAGAATATATTTAGCTTTGGCATTCATCCCGAGCATCTTATAATCAGCATCTCCATATTGAGATTTAGGCTTGGGAGTATCCTTGCCTTCAGTGTCCTTAATAGTTGGCATCAAAGGTCCTTCAGTAACTCTTACCCATAACTCATAGTCTTCAGCTTGAACGAAGTCTTCCATCCTAGCCTTCCACCATGAATAGTATTGTCCATTGAATAAGGGTGACATGTTGATGTGTTGTCCTTGACCATGTCCGAGAGGAGGTGCAGAACTCATAGTAATATTTTATCTTGAGTTATTAGACTCTTGATTAAGATAACCCGTTCTGATACCATTTGTTAGAATTATGACCTCCTAATTCTTTAAAGGAACACGTCCTAAGTTTCTGTTCTTTACCGTTTGCAAGTTGTAGAAAATAATTTAGTAAACTAACAATTGGTTTGCACCTTAGTATTATTTATCTCAACTTCAATCAACACAACGATTACACAAATATGTAACCTACGGAATTATAAACTCTAATTTCTAACTACCCAAGACAAAAGTTTGTCTTCTAACGTCTTTCAAGTTTCACAAACTCGCACCTCAATTGTAATTAAACCTTTAACTACAATTGTACAATTTTTCTCTCGATCTCGCAGCACTCCCTAAAGGAAGATACAAAACTCTCTCAACTTCTTTGATCATGTTTTGTTTTTTTTCTTTCTGTGTAAGTGCACAATTCTTCCAATGAAAATATTGCTCTATTTATAGACCAACATCTCTCAAACCTTGTCCAACTTGGAATCTACTTCACGCCTCTTTTGTGTAGTTTCCTTCTTTAACTAGGCTTTGCTTTATCTCCTTCTTGAAACTTTATTCACGTGGTCTTCTTACTTTGTGTATGCTTCCTACAAAGTTCTACTCAATTTTGAAATCATTCTTCCAGTAGGACTGGTGAACCTCAGATTGCATTTGCACTACTTGTTCCATGATGCAACTTTTGTCAGTTTTTAAAATACATACTCATGTGTACCTAACAATCAAATAATTTGTAATACACTCTATGATGATATTACAAATTAGAATACTTGAAAAATGCAAAAAAATAAAATTCAAGAATAAAGTTGAGTTATCAACCTCAAACTTACTTTTACAAAGCGTAAATTAAAAAAGATAGATTGCCCATCTAAAGTAGCCTGAAGTAGTTTCATCTTGTCTTTCAAATAGGTCCAACAAAACTTGATAGTTCATCATTTCTTCTTGGATGTATTGGATCTTGTTGAAGCTATTGACACTGTCATATGGTTATGCTTTGCCAGTCGCATCGGTAGGTGCCTTGGAGATGCGACTTTGAACAAACTCTCATGTAACTTTATCATCCCAACTGTGTTGCAATTCCATGTGTCTTCTTTTTGTTTTTGTTGCTTCCACTTCTTTGATGCCGAGGTGAGACATCCCTATTCCAAGCCACTTTATCAAAGAATATGTCCAACAAATTTTCTTCCTCGTCCTCATCAAAAGAATCATCACCCAAATCACTATCATAACCTCTAGCTGGACTAAATTCTAATGTTAGGGCCTCTTGTTCATTCTTCTTTGCAATTATACTTTTTCGACAAATTCCAAAGGTTGTGGGCTTAATTTCTATTCAAAAGAGGAGGTGAAACATGTTATTCTTCATCAACCAAATCAGCCCACCTAGGAGTTCTCATCTCCCTTTGTTTTTCTTTCAAGACCTCATGAGCTGAGGTTTCGATGTGACTATGGGTGACTTGATCGTTGAATTGGGTTTGAGCAACATGACAGTCTCACTTTCTTAAATAATCTTAGCTACTTTGTGATTAGAGATATATAATGTAGGACTTATAACACATCATTTTTTTGTCTGCATGTGACATACTCCAAATGGCGTGCTAACTGATTGTATATTATTAACAAAATTGGCTCGAACCAAAGTTTGCTCCTTCATGGAATTAGAATCAACTAACTCTAATTCTTTCTCCACCTTGAGTGCTTCAAACGGATTTGTACAAACAATGTCCTTCGGTTCATTAGATTGCACGTCTAGATTAATAGTTAGCTGCTGCTTATTTTCAAGACATCGAGATTTACTTTGACTTGTCGAGGAACCAATACACATTAAAATTGATTTTTTTGTGCAATTGTGTTCCAAGTCGCAGTTGCATTCTCATCACGACAAGAGATTTCAACTTGCAAATCGGTAGGTCATTGAATTTTACTTAGACACCTTAATTGAACTTTGTTCACACCTTAGGTAGGGTCTTGTTGTGTCATTTTGACCTTTTTTTATACTATCACCCAAATATACAAGTGTATGAAATACACTCGCTGATTACGTGTTAAACTGATGAATCAAACAATGACACGTGGTATACATACAAAAAATAAATTTCAAATAATAACTTTTGAGTAGAAAAAAAAGGCCACAGATTTGATGACATCTGGCATTCTAAACCCGAACAACAATTTTTTCTAAAGAAAAAATCATGTCCCCATTCCCAACCTAATTGTCTTCTTCACCCCACCCAACCCAGATTTCCTCTCCACCCTCACTACCCCAACCCTAACTGCTGCTCCACCACGGGACACAAGATATTCCTCTCCACCCCCACCCACCCCAAATCCAATTGCTCTTCCACAGCCTACCAGATCTTCCCCTCCACTCCATCCACCCAATCGCTCCTCCACCCCACCAGCCACAAGATCGTCCTCTCCACATCCACTCACCCACCCATTCCAAACCTCGATCCCTTTTCCATCCATATCAAATTTTCAAGAAACACTTTCAAAAGAATTTAATTACTTTGAAAAATTATTTTACAAAGTATGATTGTTTCTTCTTACTTTTAAAAATTAGTTATTAATTAACAATGAAAGTGTTTTTGTCTTTTTTTTTCTTTTTGGCAATTCTCCTATGTGCAAATGATTCAAATACATGAAAAAGAAATTATGATTATTATTTCGTAATATTGAAATTAAACTTTTAGAAAATTGTGGGCTGAAACTTAATTTGTTATTTGTGACATCACTAAATGTATTTTCCCATAGAAGTAATTTAAGTTTATGTCAAAATGGTATAGCGAGAACCTACATAAGGTGTCTGAAATGAATAAAGCTCAGTTAAAATGTATAAGTAAAATTTTGGTGCAAACTTTATATTTTAGGGGCCAGAAATGAAAATAAACCAAATTATAAACTTAAAAACACATTAAACAAGAGATTACCCAGCCTTAGGTTCCGAGGACATGACTTTACATAAGAGGATATGTAGGACATGAATTCCGATAGAGGTTAGAAGGTATAGTGTAGGTCTTGCTTGGGGTTGTTGTTGTTTGTCATCGTAGTAGTGATATTATTGTTGTTTGGTGTGTTTCGATTATCACACTATTATATTGTTGTTTTGAGTCTTTTCGGTACACTTTGCACTACTTACATTTTACTTGCTATAGTTTATTCACTAACTCCTTCTTTGTACATGAATTTGTTGCTGAATGTCTTTTGGAAATAACCTTTCTACCTCCACAAATTAGTGGACTAGTGTATGGTCTGCGTATATGTATTTCACATAAGTGCTTTTCATAAAATTATTTTTTCAACAAACATCTTTTGCTGAAAATCTTGGTCAAACACCTCACTCCTTAATTTTAAAATAAGGACTTTTGAAAGGGGAAATAAATATCGTTTTAATTTGTTTGACCTACTTTCATATTTAGTCCGTTTAAAAAAGAATGACTTCTTCCTTCTTCTTTTTTCAGCAACTCATTAATCTTAATTTTTTACTGACATTTTTGATCCATAAAATTAAATGACATTTTGATACATGTGACATATTGTTAATTTTTAACTATTTAATTCAATTTTTTTTTTCTTCTTACTTTTATAAACTTCGTGTCAAGTAAAAATAAAGCTAAAAGAAATGAAATGAAAACCTCCCCAAAACCTTATCAACCTTGAAGTTAGAAAGATTGTTTCCATATATAAAACCCTTGATTTAAGTAAAATATTTAAATGCATGTATACAAGGAGAATATATTAGTGAAGATAATAGAGAAAAAGAATAGCAGCAACTATAAATTTAGTTCGGATGTTAAATTAATTAGGTGTCATGCAGAAGCTAGCAAATCAAATCTCAAAATATCATACAAATTATATGTTGACATTAAAACGTGGTAAAAAAAAATGTATACTTGCAGAAAGCTTGGGAATTAAGTTTAGTAAGAATGTGCACAGGTCTAGAAATGCGACGGACAAAAGGGATCTTGTCCAGGGGCGGAAGCTAAAGCGTTAAATGTATACTTGCTGAAAGCGTGGGAAATTATGGCTTTGATTATAACTGGAGCTTGTAATTAAATATATAAATACTAATTACATGCAATTCTATAATATATGTAGCATGTGCAGGAAACATGTAATTAAGGTACTAACTATACTAAGTATTAATTAAATCAAATCCTAAATATTTTAAAAGCCATGCACTACCAATAGACAATATTCAACTAGTACAAATAGCCATCGTTACTAGCACATGAATTCAATCATCAATTAAACTACGTTATTAATTAGGCCTAACCTTAGCTTGTTGACATGGCTTCCAAAAATCAGGCCTCTATTACCCTTTTCTTATCACTTAATCTCCTCTTCTTTGCTCTTGTAAGTGCAGACTGTTCAACTGATATTTTGAAATTTGGGGCATGTGCTAATATACTTACTGATTTGGTGGGTGTAATTATCGGGACTACTCCAACTTCGTCATGCTGCAGTTTGATTGGGGGATTGGTGGACCTAGACGCCGCGGTTTGCTTGTGCACAGCCATAAAAGCAGATATTCTGGGAATTCATTTGGATATACCACTCTCTCTAAACATCCTTCTCAACGTCTGTGGAAAGAATTATCCTAGTGGTTTCACTTGTTGATTGAAAAATTATTATCTGATCGATCGACCTCTTGTTCAGAATAAGTAAGCTTTGCATATATATAAATGCAGCTTCATCACTTCACTTTACTTACTTACTAGTTCTGTCATGTTCATGTATCTTTACCTTTTTGGACATGTCAATTCAATAAATGGAATGTTGTTTTTATTCACATTGTTCGTAACCACAAATTCATTTTATACTTTTTCAGGTTAAATTTCTAGATTCATTTAATCGCAAAAAAAAATGATTTAAAGATATATGACACTTGGGCCTAATTCAACCCAAAAGCTAGTTCATAACGAGAGATTATCCTTGATAGACGACTATGTACTTGATTATCACTCAAACTCCATTAACACTACGCACTGGAGAAACTTAAGCTAAGAAGAGAAAAGAGATATTTTACTGAGAGAATGAAGAAAAAAGAATGAATGAGTATTGTTACATCACAATGTATTTATCACTGTTCGTGTCCGTTTCCAGCAATACTAACAAACTAATTGTAATATCTATCATTGCTAATGACTTATTTACCCCTTAACTCATTATCATGTTATGCCTATTTCATTACTTCCCCTCAAGCTGTCTGGTATATGAAAATATTCAGCTTGCCTACTAGGTTCTCATGTTGTGGTCGTGGCAATCCCTTGGTTAATATATCTGCTAATTTATACTTGGTACCTACATGTACTGTCTTGATAAGTCTCTCTTGTATATTCTACCGGATGAAATGACAGTATATCTCGATGTGTTTAGTACGGTCATGAAACACCGAATTTGCTGCAACTTGTAGTGCACCATTCAATTCCTTCACTAAACCAGTCAACCATACTACCTACGAAACTGCTTTGGCCATGCTGATGTATGTACGCAGCTTTTGCTGAGCTTCTTGATACTATACATTAATTTGTTTCTTTGATTTCCAAGAAATCAATAAGCTTCCATGTTCAATTAAGAACTCTAAAATTGACTTTCTAGTATTAGGACAAGAGGACCGTCTGTATCACAAAAAGTGTTAATGAATTGGAGACTTGGCTACTCAGTGAAGTCCTCAGAGCTTGTTCTCTCTTGATATATTTCATGACCCTTACTTCTACATATCCCAATGTGATTTTCTAGGTAGTTCTAAGAACTGACAAGTTTTTGTACAACATAGGTTATATGAGACTTGTTAATGTCAAATACAACATTTTCCCAATCAATCTTTGTTATTTAGTCTTATCTTCTAGCATATCATCATATTTTTTCTGCATTAATTCTTCAAGATCCTATGTAGTTACATTTGTATTAACTTGTTGATTGAAAAATTATTATTTGCTTGTGAACGATCGATTGACCTCTTGTTCAGAATAAGTAAGCTTTGCATATATATTGTTGACACCCAATTTTGACCTTCCACAATATAAATTAGTCATCGAGCTTCTAAAATTTCAAACGATTTAAAATAATTAACTTTATAAAATTTTAAATATTTTACGAGTCATGTTAAGTAATTTTGTCATTATTATAAATTTTAAAATGTTAAAAATTAATTTATATATTCTATATGATTTTGAATATATTTATTATATTAATGTTTGAAAATCATCTCAAAAAGATTTTAGTTTTACTTAAATATTTTATTAATTAGTTTAGCTAATTTATAGTTTATATTTTTTGAATTAATAGTTTATGATTGAGTTAATCATTTTATTTCTTTAAGATTAAGAAGCTCGATAATTAATTAATATTAATTTATCTTATTTATGTTTTAGTCAAATTTATCTAAATTAAACTCAATTTGGCTAAGTTGTTAACTCTAAATGGCTATAATTGATGACAATCTTAGCTATTTTCTCACATTGCCTTTTTGAGTCATTTTAAGACCAAGTCTTGGGCCACTTTTTTCTGAATTGCCAGCAGCCCATTTCCCATTCCAATTCCAGCCCAATATCTCCAACCCTTTACTACATTACTCAACCCTTCAGCCCAATCTTCTATCAAATAACCCAAGCCCAACTCCCCCAATTAAACAAATAATACCAAAGACACCCAATTCAACAAACATACACATACCAACATGTGACCCCATCTTCTTCTTCTTCATCTTCATCTCTGTACACCAATATCTTCTTCCCCAAAAATCAAGCAGCAAATCACGGCTGATCAAACCCAGAAATCGCGCCAACAGTACTCTCCCATACGCAATAATCAGTCTTTTCCCTGATTTTGAGCAAGGATTTGGGGATTTTGGTACAAATTTTGAATTTCAAAATTCATTCAAATCTACCGTTTCCCTCCACAAATCGACCCCGAAATCCCTCTATATAAACCTCCATCTTCTTTAGTGTTGGCGGGCGAAAAAATCGTGGCGAGAAAAATAAAGTTAGGGGAATCGAATCTTTTTTTTTTTTTAAGAAAAAATTGATGGCATAAGTTTGTTTTTTTTTTAGAAAAGAAAAGAAGAAATCGATAGGGAGATTTTTCCATCTAAAAAATACATGCCTCAAATGTCTTCAAAAGATTAAGGTCAAGAGTTCAAAAAAAAAAATAATATAATTTTCAATTTTTTCGAGTTCATCGGAATCTTGTGTACTCGAAATTCGTGGTGAAAGTTGCTTTGTTGTCAAGCTTGTCATCCTGGAACGCTGCTCCAAGAAATGTAACACTTCTCCCCTCATTCACGTATTAATGATTTTGATTCTGAGTTTGTTATCGTTTAAATTTCTTATGTATTCTTTGATTTGCTATACTTATAATATTGAGATTTTTAGATATGTTTAATTTTTGGGGGCCCCCTTCCCTCAAAATTGCTACTTAGTTCCAGTATAGCTCACATGTTGATGAAATGTTGTTGTCTTAATAATTTTTATCATGAATCTGCATTTGGATGTGATATGGCCCAAGTTAATGTGTATTGCTACTTACTGCATTTAGCAATAAAACATAAGCTCTTGCTCTAGTCATGTTATATGCATACATGACTTTAACTTATAATGTCTGGACACTAGTGTAGTCTTGAGTATCTTTGGTTATGATTTTAACACATTACGGTGTCAACTTCTAAATACATTCCTGTGTAGTTTGGCCTTGATTCATGTCATCTCGATTTAGGCTCGGTCGATGTTTGTTTGGTTGATGCATTTTTCAAATGTATAGTGTTTGAATACTATATCATTATGTCTCTGTTTTCTATTTACTTCTTGCCTTAAAATTCATGTATCGTCTTATCTCGTGATGGGTCAATGTCTTTATCTTTAGTTTTAGTAGTTTAAATCTTGCATAATTTGGTGTATCTTGCTATTGATCTTCCGAACGCCAACAAACTGGTTTGGCTTCTTCTCTTAATGTGTTATATTGGCGTCAATTTTTTGTGTTGTGAACTTTAGGATCATGTGAATGCTAAAAAATTGTTTTGGTTACTTTTCCAGGTAAGTATTAGCAATGTGCATTTAATTCCTTACTGTATGAGATATAATTCCACCACTTTCTATATTTTATCAAAATTGTTTGGCCTTATCCTTATATACTAACAGTAGCCTTAATAATTGATTAAGTGAATTTAATTATATTCTTCTCTTAATCTTGTTGAATCATAAATTGTTAAATCATAAAAATAGTTTGTTATGTGTATTCATTTGAGTGCCAATAGAGGAATGTGATTTTTTGAATCTATCTGGAAGTGTGTTAATAGATCTGGGAGTTTAAATTGTTTAACTGTGTTTTAGTTGATTAATTAAACGATACTAATTGTTCACCTCTCCTTTTCTCGCATGTGATCAATTCGAGTCCATTGTGGATTCCATCCCCGCATTTCGTTGAGTTGAGATCCTTACTGAGTCAGCCTTCATCATTGTTCGAAAAATAGAAGCTGAAAAAGGTGTTCGGAAGCAATAAATACACGCAAAGAGCTGGTATACACGTTGATATACACTGATATACAACCAATGTATACAAAAACGGGATTGGGTTAAAACCCAAAAATCTGCAGCAAAATTGGCCCAAAAAGAGGCCCAATTTCATTATCTCTTTCACTCTCCTGATTGTTTGATTATGTTGACTAGTTTCATCTAACTCTCACTTTAGAATTGGTAATTAACTTACTTAAATCCCCAAAAGATGAGTTATTTTTTTTATGTTGGTTTACTATTTAAACGTCTTTTGCAATCATTTATTTTTGTGTCAAATATATGAGTGAAATTAATATCTTTAGTTAATTCAGATCTATGTTCTTAAAAGATATATTCTTTAATACCTTTCACTTAATCGTATTTTACTATTTATTTATTTTTTTTGAAAAAAAATTGTTTTAAGTTATGCGAAACTTTATTCTTCCGTTAATTTGAAATGGGTTTTCATGCTTAAATTGATCAATTTGGTTTGAGTTATCATCTTAAAAAAAATAAAAATAATCTACTTTCGTTAAATTCTATTCACTTATAATTTCAAAAATCATAATTAAGGTTCCATTTTTTAAAAATAAAACTAAAAATTAATCTTTGCTTAAATATTTTCTTAAAGTTGATCAAATATTGTTAATTATTATATTATATTAAATCATATTCCTAAGAATAGTAAAAAAAAAAAAAAATTAACCTAAGTCATAGGATAACCGCATGTTAGCGGGCACTTCAAATGCCTTAAAAACCTTCTTGAAGCGTAAATAAGAACCTCTTACCCATTTTCTCTAAATTTATTAAGATTTAATCTGTTAATTTTTTTTTTAAATTAAGTTTTCTTAATTTCTTTAAAAAATTAAGTGGCGACTCTTTTCTAAGTATTTTTCTTAAATTGTTTTATACTTAGAACATTTCAAAAAAAGTAATTTTTCTAAAGATAGTAAAATTACGACATAACATATATATAAATACAGCTTCATCATTTCACTTTACTTACTCACTAGTTCCATCATGTTCATGTATCTTTACCTTTTTGGACATGTCAATTCAATAAATGGAATGTAGTTTTTATTCACTTTGTTTGTAACTATAAATTCATTTTATACTTTTTTCGGCTAAATTTACATAGAACGTTTTCATTTTTCTAGATTCATTTAATCGCAACAAAAATTGATTTAAAGATATATGACACTTGGGCCTAACTCAACCCCAAAAGTTAGTTCATAACGAGAGATTATCCTTGATAGACGACTATGCACTTGATGAAACTTAAGCTATGAAGAGAAAAGAGAGATTGATAGAATGCGTGATGATCTTGATCGTCTTTATCGTTATGCGTAATTTATTGTAAACAGAATAATTAAGATTCCAGCACTAAAAGATAACAATTTCGTGATCGAAAAATATTTTTTTTAATATAATAGGTGGGTATTAATGATGAATTAATTTCTACTTAAAAATATAATTATTATTTTAATTATTTTTGTAACTAAGTATAATCAGTTCATGTTAAATAAAAATGCAGCGATATGATTAATTTTATTTTTTACCGAAAGAAGATATCTTTGTGACCTAATATAATTCTTATAACAAATTTAATGCTATGTACTATTTAAATTTGTACTTAAAACTGTTTGTTGTTAATTACATGTCAATTCCAATTGCTAAAAGTACACAATGTAAATAAAAAAATCATTTAAAAAATTCGTTTTCTAATTACATTTATAATAATTTGGTGAAAACATTTTGAATACATGTTATAACAGTGAGATAATATTATTTATTTAAAAAAATTCCTTAAATCTACAAAAATATTCAAGATAGTAAAAGAAAATGGTTCGATAAAAAATAGTAATACAATTTCTTACATGTTTCTAATTGACTTCTAAAAAATTAATTTTTTAAGTCATTATCCTACTAAACTAATACAATTTAATGGAAAAATAAATTTATTTTAATGAATTTTATTCTTAGTATCAAACTTAATTAGAAAAAGAAAATATTACTCAACAATTATGCGAGGCGGGTGGAAAATGAAAAAAAATTGTTATGCGGGGCAGATGAAAATTTTGTGGGTTAAGCTCAAACCGCCCAGCCCCATTGCCATCCCTCTCTCTGTGGCTATTGTTAGTTTGTTCTGGATTCGCATGTTCTTGCTCGTCATGTTCTCATTAGTGTTATCCATTCGAGTTCTTCCTCCTCTGAATGCCCTCATATTCAATTTTCCTGTGAGAGGAGAATCCTCATATTCCTAATCAATCCACACACTTTCAGGAATTTAAATTTCTGATCTTATTAGAGAGGTGTATTCACTCATCATCGCATTAGATGTTATTTTTAGTGTGGATCATACATCTATTTTTGAGTATTGTTACATCACAATGTATTTATCACTGTTCGTGTCCATTTCCAGCAATACTAACAAACTAATTATAATATCTATCATTGCTAATGACTTATTTACCCCTTAACTCATTATCATGTTATGCCTATTTCATTACTTACCCTCAAGTTGTCAGGTATATAAGAATATTCAGCTTGCCTACTAGGTTCTCATGTTATGGTCGTGGCAATCCCTTGGTTAATATATCTGCTAATTTATCTTGGTACCTACATGTGCTGTCTTGATAAGCCCCTCTTGTATATTCTACCGGATGAAATGGCAGTCTATCTCGATGTGTTTAGTACGGTCATGAAACACCGAATTGCTGCAACTTGTAGTACACCATTCGATTCCTTCACTAAACCAGTCAACCATACTACCTATGAAACTGCTTTGGCCATGCTGATGTATGTACGCAACTTCTGTTGAGCTTCTTGATACTACACTTTAATTTGTTTTTTTGATTTCCAAGAAATCAATGAGCTTCCACGTTTAACTAAGAACGCTAAAACTGACTTTCTAGTATTAGGACAAGAGGACCGTCGGTATCACAAAAAGTGTTAATGAATTGGAGACTTGGCTACTCAATAAAATCCTCAGAGCTTGTTCTCTCTTGATATATTTCATGACCCTTACTTCTACATATCCCAATGTGATTTTTTAGGTAGTTTTAAGAACTGACAAGTTTTTGTACAACATAGGTTATATGAGACCTTGTTAATGTCAAATACAATATTTTCCCAATCAATCTTTGATATTTAGTCTTATCTTCTAGCATATCATCATATTTTTTCTGCATTAATTCTTCAAGATCCTATGTAGGTACATTTGTATTAACCTCCAGAGGTGTCCCAGCAGGTTTTACAAATCCAATTCTCAGCTTTGAGATGATCTCAAGAGCATATTTTCTCTGATTCGCTAGGATTCCCTTGGAAGATCTATTGAACTTCATTCCAAGAAAAACTTCAATGTTCCGGAATCCTTGCTCTTGAAGGCTTTATGTAGGGATGCCTCAGTTTCCTCAATAACAAATATAATATTACTGGCTGATACTAGCATATAATCTACATAGACCGAAGTGATGATAATATCACTTCCTTTATTTTTTATAAACAGTGAGTGACCCAAGAAGTTTTTAGTGGATCCTAGGCTTTAAACAATTTCAAATTCCATTGTCTGCTAGCTTGTTTTAACCCGTATAAGGATTTAACAAGTCTACAAACTATTATGCTAGACTCCCCTTGACTTGGTAATCCCCGAGGAAGCTGCATATAAACCTCATCATGGAGATCACTACGAAGAAATGCATTGTACACATTAAACTAGTGAACATGCCAATTATTTTGTGCAACCGATGATAAAATTAAAGCACTCTCTCACAACGGCAATTTTGACCACTGGAGAGAGAATATTTCATGGTAATCAAGACCCTACTGTTGGTTGTAGACTTATTCCATCAACCTGGCCTTGAACCTCTCCACCTCACCAAAAGCTTTCAGATTTACCTTATAAGCTCATCTACACACAATAGCAGCCTTATTTGGGGGTAAAGGAACTAGGTCCCAAGAGTGATTAAGCTCAAGAGCTTTGTAAATTAGAATTCATGTCTTCAACCCATCTACTATGTTGAATAGCCTCCCGATAGGACATTGGTTCCTATATATTAGATAAGCAGTTGAGATATAGTTGATGAGCAGGAGAAATAGATTATGAAAAAGGTATATATGCATATTGATTGGATAGGAAACATTAGTTGCAGACTGTTTAGTAATGTAATCAACATGCCAAAGAGGAGCCTTTATCACTCGGTGTGATTTTCTTGGCTGCGAAGGATCAGGAATAAATATGGGAACATAAAGAGTGACAAGTGACTGGTGAAGTACATCTTGAGAGGTTGTAGGAATTGGCACTAGACTGACAGGATCAGGTACCAAAGGGCCAGCAGGATATGTAATAGGAGGCTTATCCATTGGAGAAATGTCACTAGATGATAAAGGTTCAGTAGACCAGGAAAATTAATCATCATGACATCCATATTAACATAAAATTTCTCCCTTGCATGGTCAAACAATATGTAGCCCCTGGTGGTTGTAGTATAACCCATGAACACTGAGGGCAATGCTCTTGAAGCAAATTTGTCCACTCTAGGAAAGGCACTGCCATAGCACAAACATTCAAAAGTCTTGAGATGACTAAGAATAGGTTTCATTCCAAAGAACAACTCATAAGGAGATTTTCCACCAAGGACTGCTGAGGGCAATCTATTAATTACATAAGTTACAGTAAGAATTCAATGACCTCAGAATATTAGAGGGATATATCATTGAAATCTGAGGAATCGAGCTACTTCAAGCAAATTTATATGCTTCCTCTCAGCTACACCATTTTGCTGAGGGGTATGGACACAACTTCTCTGGTGCAAAATACCAAGTTCCTTGAGGAGAAGCTGAATATCAGCATTCACAAATTGAACACCATTATTCGATCTAATTGTTTTTAACAACAGTCTGGAATTGAGAGTGGATCAACTTGAAAATTTGCCTTAATACTATTATAACATCACTCCTAAACTTCAACAAAAAAATCCAAGTGATATGGGAGAAATCATCGACTATATTCCAAAAATGTTTCTACATAGTATGGTCCCTAAACATCTAGGTGCGACAATTCTAACACCTTATTAGAAGTACTAGTCGAATGAGAAATAGAATGTCTAGTGTGCTTAGCTAAAGGACAATTGTTACAATCAAGTACAACTGATTTACATTCATCGCATTATATGTTACTTTGAGTGTGGGTCATATCTATATTTAAGTATCTTTTTAAAACTATTACTCTACTATATTTGATCTTGAAAGAAGATCATAAGTTCACATGATCTCGGGACACCCCTAGGTACACCCATGTGTACTTGGTTCCTACTGGTTAATGTATTACATGTACTTTAAAGAAGAAAAAGATTGTAGGGACCACAATGCTAATCAAAAGCTATAATATTGTTTTGTTTTCTCTTTCTACACACTCAACTATAAAATGGAACCATTACGGAAAAAAGTAATGACAATGGTTGTGGATTTATAGTTAAGCTCTGAAGTAAAAAATATATCGTTGATTTTGAAGAGTATCCATTTAATAATTTTGAGAAAAAAGATCGATGAGCTCGTTTTGTTCAAATTTACATATTTTTTTCCATTTGATAATAAATAATTAAGATGAAACAGTTTGTCATCGGAGTACAATATCATGATGAAGTTTGTCTTGACATGCAACTATGTTTATAGAGTTCAAATTTTGAGTTCTCAATTAAGATGATGCATTTTATGTTTTGACTTGAAAGCATTGGAGGATGGGTTCAGATTAAATAAAAATGTATTATACTTGATGAAAGCGTGGGAATTAAGCTTATATGTGGCTTTGATAACTGGAATTTCTAATTAAATACTTGTTCCATGATGCAACTTTTGTCAGTCTTTAAAATACATACTCATGTGTACCTAACAATTTTAGAGATTATATGAACTTGAATTTAACTGGAACTTGAACTTGAACTCAGAATTTGAATATAACTAATCCTTCGATTAGAAGTTTATATATAACTAAGTTTAGCAATTAGTTTGCACTTGAATTTGTTACTGAACTTGAACTTAGAACTCGAATATGACTAGCTAAGTTTTGAGTTTGAAGTTTATGTATAACTAATTTTAGAACTTTATAAAGTTGTGGGAGTTAGAAATTTTGAATTATTGTAGGATTTTAGAACTTTAAGTTGTGAACTTTAGAGAACTTGAAACTTTTTTGTTAGAACATTAGGTTGTGAAACGTTAGTAATCTTGAATGATTGTAGAATTTTACAACTTAAACTTGTGAATTTTAGAGAACTTGATTTTTTTGTGAGATTTTAGAAATTTAAGTTGTAAATTTTAGAGAACTTGAATTTTTTTAGGTTTTTAGAGCTTTAGGTTGTGAACTTTAGAAATCTTGAATTATTGTAGGATTTTAGAATTTAAATTTGTGAACTTTCGAGAACTTGAATTATTATAGAATTTTAGATCTTTATAAGGTTATGAGCATTAGAAATTTTGAATTATTGTAGGATTGTAGAACATTAAGTTATGAACTTTAGAGAACTTGAATTTTGTTTTGTAAGATTTTAGAACTTTAGGTTGTGAAACGTTAGTAATCTTGAATTATTGTAGAATTTTAGAACTTTAAGTTGTGAATTTTGGAGAACTTGATATTTTGTGAGATTTTAGAACTTTAAGTTGTAAACTTTTGAGAACTTGAATTTTTTGTAGGTTTTTAGAGCTTTAGGTTGTGAACTTTAGAAATCTTGAATTATTGTAGGATTTTTGAATTTAAATTTGTGAACTTTAGAGAACTTGAATTTTATAGGATTTAAGAACTTTATAAGATTGTGAGCGGTTGAAATCTTGACTTATTGTAGGATTTTAGAACTTTAAGTTGTGAGCTTTAGATAACTTGAAATTTTTTTGTGTAAGATTTTGGAATTTTAGGTTGTGAAACGCTAGTAATCTTGAATTATTGTGGAATTTTAGAACTTTAAGTTGTGAATTTCAGAGAACTTGATTTTTTTATGGGATTTTAGAACTTTAAGTTGTAAACTTTAGAGAACTTGAATTTTTGTAGGTTTTTAGAGCTTTAGGTTGTGAACTTTAGAAATCTTGAATTATTGTAGAATTATAGAATTTGAATTTGCGAACTTTAGAGAATTTAAATTTTTATAGGATTTTAGAACTTTATAAGGTTGTGAGCGTTAGAAATCTTGAATTATTGTAGAATTCTAGAACTTTAAGTTGTGAATTTTAGAGAACTTGAATTTTTTGTAGGAATTTAGAACTTAAGGTTGTGAAACGTTAGTAATCTTCAATTATTGCGGAATTTTAGAACTTGAGTTGTGAATTCTAGAACTAATTGAACTTAAAACTTGAAGGTTATATATAACTAATTAAATTTGTGATATTAAGACTAGTTTGAATTTGAAATTATAACTTGAATTTACTATAAATTGAACTTAATTGGGAATATGAACTTGAAATGTTGTTGACTTTTAAATCCAAAAAGTTGAATTATGTTTGTTTAGCATAAGTAACAACACTAGTTGATCCTATTTAGGGGTGTACATGGTCGGGTTGGTTCGGGTTTTTTAAATATCAAACCAAACAATTTGTGTCGGGTTTTTGAATTTATAAACCAAACCAAACCAATAAAACTCGGATTTTTCAACTTCGGAATTTTTCGGGTTTCTTCGATTTTTTTTTGGATTTTCGATTTTTTTCGATAATATATTCATAAAAACATATAATTTACTTATATTTCAAATATTTATTTAGTCCTATCAAAATGCAACTATCTAAGTTATTTCTCAGAAAAATAACAAAAAAAAATGATATAATTAATGACACTAAAATATCCAAAATAATAATAATAATAAAATCGCGTAAAATAAATATTGCAAATTAATAAGTCATAATGAAATTGATCATAATTTAAAGTACTAAATCATGCTAAAATAAGTTTAGTAAGTATTAGTTACATGACTAAATATTAAAAGAAAGTAAACTTAGATCATGTATTTTAGTTGTCTAAATCTATGTAAAATTAAAAAACAAATATTCAATATTATTGTCATTCTTAGTGTTGAATTGATTTTCTTTTTGCATTAGTATTAATATGATTTTTATTTAAACTTTATTATAATTACCAACATGTATAGACTATAATCTTATTAGATCATTAAGAATTCTAACTTTCAAACATGAAATAATTATATTCAAAGATAAAACTATGAAAAAGTATAAGAGATATTTAAAAAATATATCAAAGTAAGTATTTTTAGGTATAAAATAAAATTTTAAAATTATATATATAATGTCAGGTTGGTTTGGTCTCGGGTTAGTTTTTTTTAGTTGAAACCAAACTAACCCAAATATGTCGGATTTTTTTTTCCAACACCAAACCACTAGTCGGATTTTTTTTCCGGTTTGACTCGATTTGCGGTTTGGTTCGGTTTTCGATTCGATTTTGTACACCCTTAATCCTATTGATGACAAAAAAATGATTTTCATGCAAGATCAATTTGTGTCCAGTCGTCGACTATGTCAAGGGAGTCCACATTCTTCCGTGATGTTGTGTTCCTTGAGATTGCCACCGGAGCAATCTAACAAGTTAAATTATTGCAAAGCTCAAATGGCACCAAAAGACTCAACCATGGATGGAACCAATTTAAGGAATACTATTCAATTTCTATCGATTACATTTTGCTCTTTCAATATAATGGAAACTCTCATTTATCTGTTTGCATATTTGATTTCAGTGCTTCTGAGATTGAATATCTTTCTGGACCAAATTATAAAAATAAAAACACATTAAACAAGAGATGTTCCAGCCTTAGGTTCCGATGACATGACTTTAGATAAGAGGATATGTAAGACATGTATTCAGATAGAGGTTAAAAGGTATAGTGTAGGTCTTGCTTGTGGTAATTGTTGTTTGTCGTTGTACTAGTGGCATTATTGTTGTTTAGTGTGTTTCGATTATCACACTATTATATTGTTGTTTTGAGTCTTTTCGGTACACTTTGCGCTACTTACATTTTACTTGCTATATATAGTTTCTTCACTAACTCCTCCTTTGTACATGAATTTTTATGCAGAGTGTCTTATGAAAATAACCTTTCTACCTCCACAAATTAGTGGACTAGTGTATGGTCTGCGTATATGTTTTTCACATAAGTGCTTTTCATAAAATTATTTTTTCAATAAAACACCTTTTGCTGAAAATCTTGGTCTAACACCTCACTCCTTAATTTTAAAATAAGGACTTTTGAAAGGGGAAATAAATATCGTTTCAATTTTTTGACGTACTTTCATATTTAGTCCGTTTAAAAAAGAATGACTTTTTTTTTTCCAGCAACTCATTAATCTTAATTTTTTACTGACATTTTCAATCCATAAAATTAAATGACATTTTGATAAATTTGACATATTGTTAATTTTTAACTATTTAATTCAAAAGTTTTTTTTTCTTACTTTTATTAACTTCGTGTCAAGTAAAAATAAAGCTAAAAGAAATAAAATGAAAACCTCCCCAAAACCTTATCAACCTTGAAGTTAGATAGATGTTTCCATATATAAAACCCTTGATTCAAGTAAAATATTTAAATGCATGTATACAAGGAGAATATATTAGTGAAGATAATAGAGAAAAAGAATAGCAGCAACTATAAATTTAGTTCGGATGTTAAATTAATTAGGTGTCATGCGGAAGCTAGCAAATCAAATCTCGAAATATCATGCAAATTATATGTTGACATTAAAACGTGGTACAAAAAATGTATACTTGCAGAAAGCTTGGGAATTAAGTTTAGTAAGAATGTGCACAGGTCTAGAAATGCGACGGACAAAAGGATCTTGTCCAGGGCGGAAGCTAAAGCGTTAAATGAAAACGTGAGTGGATGGCTGAATAAAAAAGAATGTATATGTATTATACTTGCTGAAAGCGTGGGAAGTTATGGCTTTGATCATAACTGGAATTTGTAAGTAAATGTATAAATACTAATTACATGCAATTCTATAATATATGTAGCAT
>CM040620.1:62790183-62808144 GCA_022817965.1 Solanum lycopersicoides | reverse complement strand
TTTACTGACATTTTCAATCCATAAAATTAAATGACATTTTGATAAATTTGACATATTGTTAATTTTTAACTATAATTCAAAAGTTTTTTTTTCTTACTTTTATTAACTTCGTGTCAAGTAAAAATAAAGCTAAAGAAATAAAATGAAAACCTCCCCAAAACCTTATCAACCTTGAAGTTAGATAGATGTTTCCATATATAAACCCTTGATTCAAGTAAAATATTTAAATGCATGTATACAAGGAGAATATATTAGTGAAGATAATAGAGAAAAAGAATAGCAGCAACTATAAATTTAGTTCGGATGTTAAATTAATTAGGTGTCATGCGGAAGCTAGCAAATCAAATCTCGAAATATCATGCAAATTATATGTTGACATTAAACGTGGTAAAAAAAATGTATACTTGCAGAAAGCTTGGGAATTAAGTTTAGTAAGAATGTGCACAGGTCTAGAAATGCGACGGACAAAAGGGATCTTGTCCAGGGGCGGAAGCTAAAGCGTTAAATGAAAACGTGAGTGGATGGCTTGAATAAAAAAGAATGTATATGTATTATACTTGCTGAAAGCGTGGGAAGTTATGGCTTTGATCATAACTGGAATTTGTAAGTAAATATATAAATACTAATTACATGCAATTCTATAATATATGTAGCATGTGCAGGAAACATGTAATTAAGGTACTAACTATACTAAGTATTAATTAAATCAAATCCTAAATATTTTAAAAGCCATGCACTACCAATGGGCAATATTCAACTAGTATAAATAGCCATCGTTACTAGCACATGAATTCAATCATCAATTAAACTACGTAATTAATTAGGCCTAACCTTAGCTTGTTGACATGGCTTCCAAAAATCAGGCCTGTATTACCCTTTTCTTATCACTTAATCTCCTCTTCTTTGCTCTTGTAAGTGCAGACTGTTCAACTGATATTTTGAAATTTGGGGCATGTGCTAACATACTTACTGATTTGGTGGGTGTAATTATCGGGACTACTCCAACTTCGTCATGCTGCAGTTTGATTGGGGGACTGGTGGACCTAGACGCCGCGGTTTGCTTGTGCACAGCCATAAAAGCAGATATTCTGGGAATTCATTTGGATATACCACTCTCTCTAAACATCCTTCTCAACGTCTGTGGAAAGAATTATCCTAGTGGTTTCACTTGTTGATTGAAAAATTATTATCTGATCGATCGACCTCTTGTTCAGAATAAGTAAGCTTTGCATATATATAAATGCAGCTTCATCACTTCACTTTACTTACTTACTAGTTCTGTCATGTTCATGTATCTTTACCTTTTGGACATGTCAATTCAATAAATGGAATGTTGTTTTTATTCACATTGTTCGTAACCACAAATTCATTTTATACTTTTTCCGGCAAATTTACACAGAACGTTTCCATTTCTCTAGATTCATTTAATCGCAAAAAAAAAAAAAGATTTAAAGATATATGACACTTGGGCCTAATTCAACCCCAAAAGCTAGTTTAACGAGAGATATCCTTGATAGAGGACTATGTACTTGATTATCACTCAAACTCCATTAACACTACGCACTGGAGAAACTTAAGCTAAGAAGAGAAAAGAGAGATTTTACTGAGTGAATGAAGAAAAAAAATGAATGCGTATTGTTACATCACAATGTATTTATCACTGTTCGTGTCCGTTTCCAGCAATACTAACAAACTAATTATAATATCTATCATTGCTAATGACTTATTTACCCCTTAACTCATTATCATGTTATGCCTATTTCATTACTTACCCTCAAGTTGTCATGTATATGAAAATATTCAGCTTGCCTACTAGGTTCTCATGTTGTGGTCGTGACAATCCCTTGGTTATATCTACTAATTTATCTTGGTACCTACATGTGCTATCTTGATAAGCCCCTCTTGTATATTCTACCGGATGAAATGGCAGTCTATCTCGATGTGTTTAGTACGGTCATAAAACACCGAATTGCTGCAACTTGTAGTACACCATTCAATTTCTTCACTAAACCAGTCAACCATAATACCTATGAAACTGCTTTGGCCATGCTGATGTATGTACGCAGCTTCTGCTGAGCTTCTTGATACTACACTTTAATTTGTTTTTTTGATTTTCAAGAAATCAATGAGCTTCCACGTTTAACTAAGAACTCTAAAACTGACTTTCTAATATTAGGACAAGAGGACAGTCTGTATCACAAAAAGTGTTAATGAATTGGAGACTTGGCTACTCAATAAAATCCTCAGAGCTTGTTCTCTCTTGATATATTTCATGACCCTTACTTCTACATATCCCAATGTGAATTTTTAGATAGTTCTAAGAACTGACAAGTTTTTGTACAACATAGGTTATATGAGACCTTGTTAATGTCCAATACAACATTTTCCCAATCAATCTTTGATATTTAGTCTTATCTTCTAGCATATCATCATATTTTTTCTGTATTAATTCTTTAAGATCCTATGTAGTTACATTTGTATTAACCTCAGAGGTGTCCCTGCAGGTTTTACAGATCCAATTCTCAGCTCTGAGATGATCTCAAGAGCATATTTCCTCTGATTCGCTAGGATTCCCTTGGAAGATCTATTGAACTTTGTTCCAAGAAAAACTTCAATGTTCCTGAATCCTTGCTCTTGAAGGCTTTATGTAGGGATGCCTCAGTTTCCTCAATAACAAATACAATATTACTGGCTGATACTAGCATATAATATACATAGACCGAAGTGATGATAATATCACTTTCTTTTTTCTGTTATAAACAGTGAGTGACCCAAGAAATTTTTAGTTGATCCTAGGCTTTAAACAATTTTAAATTCCATTGTCTGCTAGCTTGTTTTAACCCGTATAAGGATTTAACAAGTCTACAAACTATTATGCTAGACTCCCCTTGACTTCGTAATCCCCGAGGAAGCTGCATATAAACCTCATCATGGAGATCACTCTGAAGAAATGCATTGTACACATTAAACTAGTGAACATGCCAATTATGTTATGCAACCGATGATAAAATTAAAGCACCCTCTCACAGCGGGAATTTTGACCACTGGAGAGAAAATGTTTCATGGTAATCAAGACCCTCCTGTTGGTTGTACACTTATTCCATCAACCTGGCCTTGAACCCCTCCACCTCACCAAAAGCTTTCAGATTTACCTTATAAGCTCATCTACACACAATAGCAGCCTTATTTGGGAGTAAAGGAACTAGGTCCCAAGAGTGATTAAGCTCAAGAGCTTTGTAAATTAGAATTCATGGCTTCAACCCATCTACTATGTTGAATAGCCTCCCGATAGGACATTGGTTCCTATATATTAGATAAGGAGTTGAGATATAGTTGATGAGCAGGAGAAATAGATTATGAAAAAGGTATATATGCATATTGATTGGATAGGAAACATTAGTAGCAGACTGTTTAGTAATGTAATCAACATGCCAAAGAGGAGCCTTTATCACTGTGTGTGATTTTCTTGGATGCGAAGGAGCAAGAATAAATATGGGAACATAAAGAGTGGCAGGTGACTGGTGAAGTACATCTTGAGAGGTTGTAGGAATTGGCACTAGACTGACAGGATCAGGTACCAAAGGGCCAGGATGATATGTAAGAGGAGGCTCATCCATTGGAGAAATGTCACTAGATGATAAAGGTTCAGTAGACCAGGAAAATTAATCATCATGACATCCATATTAACAAAAAAATTCTCCCTTGCATGGTCAAACAATATGTAGCCCCTGTTGGTTGTAGTATAACCCATGAACATTGAGGGCACTGCTCTTGAAGCAAATTTGTCCACTCTAGGAAAGGCACTGCCATAGCACAAACATTCAAAAGTCTTGAGATGACTAAGAATAGGTTTCATTCCAAAGAACAACTCATAAGGAGATTTTTCACCAAGGACTGTTGAGTGCAATCTATTAATTACATAAGTTACAGTAAGAATTCAATGACCTCAGAATCTTAGAGGGATATGTCATTGAAATCTGAGGAATCGAGCTACTTCAAGCAAATTTAGATGCTTCCTCTCAGCTATACCATTTTGCTGAGGGGAATGGCCACAACTTCTCTGGTGCAAAATACCAAGTTCCTTGAGGAGAAGCTGCATATCAGCATTCATAAATTCAACACCATTATCCGATCTAATTTTTTTAACAACAGTCTGGAATTGAGAGTGGATCAACTTGAAAATTTGCCTTAATACTATTATAATATCACTCCTAAACTTCAACAAAAAAAGCCAAGTGATATGGGAGAAATCATCGACTATATTCAAAAAATGTTTCTAAATAGTATGGTCCCCAAACATCTAGGTGCAACAATTCAAACACCTTATGAAAAGTACTAGTCGAATCAGAAATAGAATGTCTAGTGTGCTTAGCTAAAGGACAATCATTACAATCAAGTACAACTGATTTACATTCATCGCATTAGATGTTACTTTGAGTGTGGGTCATATCTATATTTAAGTATCTTTTTAAAACTATAACTCTACTATATTTGATCTTGAAAGAAGAGCATAAGTTCACATGAACTCGGGACACCCCTAGGTACACCCATGTGTACTTGGTTCCTACTGGTTAATGTATTCCATGTACTTTAAAGAAGAAAAAGATTGTAGGGACCACAATCCTGATCAAAATCTATAATATTGTTTCGTTTTCTCTTTCTACAAACTCAACTATAAAATGGAACCATTACGAAAAAAAGTAATGACAATGGTTGTGGATTTATAGTTAAGCTCTGAAGTAAAAAATATATCGTTGAAGTTGCAGAGTATCCATTTAATAATTTTGAGAAAAAAGATCGATGAGCTCATTTTGTTCCAATTTACATGTTTTTTTCCATTTGATAATAAATAATGAAGATGAAACAGTTTATCATCGGAGTACAATATTATGATGAAGTTTGTTTTGACATGCAACTATGTTTATAGAGTTCAAATTTGAGTTCTCAATTAAGATGATGCATTTTATGTTTTGACTTGAAAGCATTGGAGGATGGGCTCAGATTAAATAAAAATGTATTATACTTGATGAAAGCGTGGGAATTAAGTTTATATGTGGCTTTGATAACTGGAATTTCTAATTAAATACTAGTTCCATGATGCAACTTTTGTCAGTCTTTTAAATACATACTCATGTGTACCTAACAATTTTAGAGATTATATGAACTTGAATTTAACTGAAACTTGAACTTGAACTCAGAATTTGAATATAACTAATCCTTAGATTAGAAGTTTATATATAACTAAGTTTAGCAATTAGTTTGCACTTGAATTTGTTACTGAACTTGAACTTAGAACTCGAATATAACTAGCTAAGTTTTGAGTTTGAAGTTTATGCATAACTAATTTTAGAACTTTATAAAGTTGTGGGAGTTAGAAATTTTGAATTATTGTAGGATTTTAGAACTTTAAGTTGTGAACTTTAGAGAACTTGAAATTTTTTTGTTAGAACATTAGGTTGTGAAACGTTAGTAATCTTGAATGATTGTAGAATTTTACAACTTAAACTTGTGAATTTTAGAGAACTTGATTTTTTTGTGAAATTTTAGAACTTTAAGTTGTAAACTTTAGAGAACTTGAATTTTTGTAGGTTTTTAGAGCTTTAGGTTGTGAACTTTAGAAATCTTGAATTATTGTAGGGTTTTAGAATTTAAATTTGTGAACTTTCGAGAACTTGAAATAGAATTTTAGATCTTTATAAGGTTATGAGCATTAGAAATTTTGAATTATTGTAGGATTTTAGAACTTTAAGTTATGAAATTTAGAGAACTTGAATTTTTTTTTTGTAAGATTTTAGAACTTTAGGTTGTGAAACGTTAGTAATCTTGAATTATTGTAGAATTCTATAACTTTAACTTGTGAATTTTGGAGAACTTGATATTTAGTGAGATTTTAGAACTTTAAGTTGTAAATTTTTTGAGAACTTGAATTTTTTGTAGGTTTTTAGAGCTTTAGGTTGTGAACTTTAGAAATCTTGAATTATTGTAGGATTATTGAATTTAAATTTGTGAACTTTAGAGAACTTGAATTTTATAGGATTTTAGAACTTTTATAAGGTTGTGAGCGTTTGAAATCTTGACTTATTGTAGGATTTTAGAACTTTAAGTTGTGAGCTTTAGAGAACTTGAAATTTTTGTGTAAGATTTTTGAATTTTAGGTTGTGAAACGCTAGCAATCTTGAATTATTGTGGAATTTTAGAACTTTAAGTTGTGAATTTCAGAGAACTTGATTTTTTGTGGGATTTTTGAACTTTAAGTTGTAAACTTTAGAGAACTTGAATTTTTGTAGGTTTTTAGAGCTTTAGGTTGTGAACTTTAGAAATCTTGAATTATTGTAGAATTATAGAATTTGAATTTGTGAACTTTAGAGAATTTAAATTTTTATAGGATTTTAGAACTTTATAAGGTTGTGAGCGTTAGAAATCTTGAATTATTGTAGAATTCTAGAACTTTAAGTTGTGAACTTTAGAGAACTTGAATTTTTTGTAGGAATTTAGAACTTAAGGTTGTGAAACGTTAGTAATCTTCAATTATTGTGGAATTTTAGAACTTAAGTTGTGAATTTTAGAACTAATTGAACTTAAAACTTGAAGGTTATATATAACTAATTAAATTTGTGATATTAAGACTAGTTTGTATATGAAATTATAACTTGAATTTATTATAAATTGAACTTAATTGGGAATATGAACTTGAAATGTTGTTGACTTTTAAATTCAAAAAGTTGAATTATGTTTGTTTAGCATAAGTAACAACACTAGTTGATCCTATTTAGGGGTGTACATGGTCGGGTTGGTTCGGGTTTTTCTAATATCAAACCAAACCATTTGTGTCGGGTTTTTGAATTTATAAACCAAACCAAACCAATAAAACTCGGATTTTTCAACTTTGGGTTTTTCGGGTTTCTTCGGGGTTTTCGGGTTTTTTCGGATTTCCGATTTTTTTTTGATAATGTATTCATAAAAACATATAATTTACTTATATTTCAAATATTTATTTAGTCTTATCAAAATGCAACTATCTAAGTTATTTCTCAAGAAAATAACAAAAATATGATATAATTAATGACACTAAAATATCCAAAAATAAATAAATAATAAAATCGCTTAAAACAAATATTGCATATTAATAAGTCATAATGAAATTTATCATAATTTAAAGTACTAAATCATGCTAAAATAAGTTTAGTAAGTATTAGTTACATGACTTAATATTAAAAGAAATTAAAATTAGATCATGTATTTTAATTGTCTAAATCTATGTAAAACTAAAAAATAAATATTCAATATTATTGTCATTCTTAGTGTTGAATTGATTTTCTTTTTACATTAGTATTAATATGATTTTTATTTAAACTTTATTATAATTACCAACATGTATAGACTAAAATCTTATTAGATCATTAAGAATTCTAACTTCCAAACATGAAATAATTATATTCAAAGATAAAACTGTGAAAAAGTATAAGAGATATCTAAAAAAATATATCAAAGTAAGTATTTTTAGGTATAAAATAATTTTTTTTAAATTATATATATAATGTCGGGTTGATTTGGTCTCGGGTTGTTGTTTTTTTAGTTAAAACCAAACTAACCCAAATATAGTCGGGTTTTTTTTTCCAACACCAAACCAAGTCAAACCAAACCACTAGTCGGTTTTTTTTCCCGGTTTGACTCGGTTTGCGGTTTGGTTCGGTTTTCGATTCGGTTTCGTACACCCCTAATCCTATTGATGACAAAAAATTGATTTTCATGCAAGATCAATTTGTGTCCAGTCGTCGACTATGTCAAGGGATTCCACATTCTTCCATGATGTTTTTTTCCTTAAGGTTGCCACCGGAGCAATCTAACAAGTTAAATTATTGCAAAGCTCAAATGGCACCAAATGACTCAACCATGGATGGAACCAATTTAAGGAATACTATTCAATTTCTATCGATTACATTTTGCTCTTTCAATATAATGGAAACTCTCATTTATCTGTTTGCATATTTGATTTCAGTGCTTCTGAGATTGAATATCTTTCTGGACCAAATTATAAAAATAAAAACACATTAAACAAGAGATGTTCCAGCCTTAGGTTCCGATGACATGACTTTAGATAAGAGGATATGTAGGACATGTATTCAGATAGAGGTTAAAAGGTATAGTGTAGGTCTTGCTTGGGTTGATTGTTGTTTGTCATTGTACTAGTGGCATTATTGTTGTTTAGTGTGTGTCGATTATCACACTATTATATTGTTGCTTTGAGTCTTTTCAGTACACTTTGCGCCACTTACATTTTACTTGCTATACATAGTTTCTTCACTAACTCCTTCTTTGTACATGAATTTTTATGCAGAGTGTCTTATGAAAATAACCTTTCTACCTCCACAAATTAGTGGACTAGTGTATGATCTGCGTATATGTATTTCACATAAATGCTTTTCATAAAATTATTTTTTCAATAAACATCTTTTGCTGAAAATCTTGGTCAAACACCTCACTCCTTAATTTTAAAATAAGGACTTTTGAAAGAGGAAATAAATATCGTTTCAATTTGTTTGACCTACTTTCATATTTAGTCCGTTTAAAAAAGAATGACTTCTTCCTTCTTCTTTTTTCCAGCAACTCATTAATCTTAATTTTTTACTGACATTTTAAATTCATAAAATTAAATGACATTTTGATACATTTGATATATTGTTAATTTTTAACTATTTAATTCAAAAGCTTTTTTTTCTTACTTTTATAAACTTCATGTCAAGTAAAAATAAAGCTAAAAGAAATGAAATGAAAACCTCCCCAAAACCTTATCAACCTTGAAGTTAGATAGATTGTTTCCATATATAAAACCCTTGATTCAAGTAAAATATTTAAATGCATGTATACAAGGAGAATATATTAGTGAAGATAATAGAGAAAAAAAATAGTAGCAACTATAAATTTAGTTCGGATGTTAAATTAATTAGGTGTCATGCGGAAGCAACCAAATCAAATCTCGAAATATCATACAAATTATATGTTGACATTAAAACGTGGTAAAAAAAATGTATACTTGCAGAAAGCTTGGGAATTAAGTTTAGTAAGAATGTGCACAGGTCTAGAAATGTGACGGACAAAATGGATCTTGTCCAGGGGTGGAAGCTAAAAGAATAAAAAAGAATGTATATGTATTATACTTGCTGAAAGCGTGGGAAGTTATGGCTTTGATTATAACTGGAACTTGTAATTAAATATATAAATACTAATTACATGCAATTCTATAATATATGTAGCATGTGTAGGAAACATGTAATTAAGGTACTAACTATACTAAGTATTAATTAAATCAAATCCTAAATATTTTAAAAGCCATGCACTACCAATGGGCAATATTCAACTAGTATAAATAGCCATCGTTACTAGCACATGAATTCAATCATCAATTAAACTACGTAATTAATTAGGCCTAACCTTAGCTTGTTGACATGGCTTCCAAAAATCAGGCCTCTATTACCCTTTTCTTATCACTTAATCTCCTCTTCTTTGCTCTTGTAAGTGCAGACTGTTCAACTGATATTTTGAAATTTGGGGCATGTGCTAATATACTTACTGATTTGGTCGGTGTAATTATCGGGACTACTCCAACTTCGTCATGTTGCAGTTTGATTGGGGGACTGGTGGACCTAGACGCCGCGGTTTGCTTGTGCACAGCCATAAAAGCAGATATTCTGGGAATTCATTTGGATATACCACTCTCTCTAAACATCCTTCTCAACGTCTGTGGAAAGAATTATCCTAGTGGTTTCACTTGTTGATTGAAAAATTATTATCTGATTGATTGACCTCTTGTTCAGAATAAGTAAGCTTTGCATATATATAAATGCAGCTTCATCACTTCACTTTACTTACTTACTAGTTCTGTCATGTTCATGTATCTTTACCCTTTTGAACATGTCAATTCAATAAATGGAATGTTGTTTTTATTCACATTGTTCGTAACCACAAATTCATTTTATACTTTTCCGGCTAAATTTACACAGAACGTTTTCATTTCTCTAGATTCATTTAATCGCAAAAAAAAAAAAAGATTTAAAGATATATGACACTTGGGCCTAATTCAACCCCAAAAGCTAGTTCATAACGAGAGATTATCCTTGATAGACGTCTATGTACTTGATTATCACTCAAACTCCATTAACACTACTCACTAGAGAAACTTAAGCTAAGAAGAGAAAAGAGAGATTTTACTTGGTGAATGAAGAAAAAAGAATGAATGAGTATTGTTACATCACAATGTATTTATCACTGTTCGTGTCCGTTTCCAGCAATACTAACAAACTAATTGTAATATCTATCATTGCTAATGACTTATTTACCCCTTAACTCATTATCATGTTATGCCTATTTCATTACTTACCCTCAAGTTGTCAGGTATATGAAAATATTCAGCTTGCCTACTAGGTTCTCATGTTGTGGTCGTGGCAATCCCTTGGTTAATATATCTGCTAATTTATCCTTGGTACCTACATGTGCTGTCTTGATAAGACCCTCTTGTATATTCTATCGGATGAAATGGCAGTCTATCTCTATGTGTTTAGTACGGTCATGAAACACCGAATTGCTGCAACTTGTAGTACACCATTCAATTCCTTCACTAAACCAGTCAACCATACTACCTATGAAACTACTTTGGCCATGCTGATGTATGTATGTAGCTTCTGCTGAGCTTCTTGATACTACACTTTAATTTGTTTCTTTGATTTCCAAGAAATCAATGAGCTTCCACGTTTTACTAAGAACTCTAAAACTGAATTTCTAGTATTAGGACAAGAAGACCCCGTCTGTATCACAAAAAGTGTTAATGAATTGGAGACTTGGCTACTCAATAAAATCCTCAGAGCTTGTTCTCTCTTGATATATTTCATGACCCTTAAATATCCCAATGTGATTTTTTTGGTAGTTCTAAGAACTGACAAGTTTTTGTACAACATAGGTTATATGAGACCTTGTTAAAGTCAAATACAACATTTTCCCAATCAATCTTTGATATTTTGTCTTATCTTATAGCATATCATCATATTTTTTCTGCATTAATTCTTCAAGATGCTATGTAGTTACATTTGTATTAACCTCCAGAAGTGTCCATGCAGGTTTTAAAGATCCAATTCTCAGCTCTGAGATGATCTCAAGAGCATATTTCCTCTGATTCGCTAGGATTCCCTTGGAAGATCTATTGAACTTCATTCTAAGAAAAACTTCAATGTTCCGGAATCCTTGCTCTTAAAGGCTTTATGTCGGGTTGCCTCAGTTTCCTCAATAACAAATATAATATTACTGGTTGATACTAGCATATAATCTACATAGACCAAAGTGATGATAATATCACTTCCTTTCTTCTTTATAAACAGTAAGTGACCCGAGAAATTTTTAGTGGATCCTAGGCTTTAGACAATTTCAAATTCCATTGTCTGCTAGCTTTTTTTAACCCGTATAAGGATTTAACAAGTCTACAAACTATTATGCTAGACTCCCCCTGACTTGGTAATCCCCGAGGAAGCTGCATATAAACCTTATCATGGAGATCACTCTGAAGAAATGCATTGTACACATCAAACTAGTGAACATGTCAATTATGTTGTGCAACCGATGATAAAATTAAAGCACTCTCACAGCGGCAATTTGACCACTGGAGAGAGAATGTTTCATGGTAATCAAGACCCTCCTGTTGGTTGTAGACTTATTCCATCAACCTGGCCTTGAACCTCTCCACCTCACCAAAAGCTTTCAGATTTACCTTATAAGCTCATCTACACACAATAGCAGCCTTATTTGGGAGTAAAGGAACTAGGTCCCAGAAGTGATTAAGCTCAAGAGCTTTGTAAATTAGAATTCATGGCTTCAACCCATCTACTATGTTGAATAGCCTCCCGATAGGACATTGGTTCCTATATATTAGATAAGCAGTTGAGATATAGTTGATGAGCAGGAGAAATAGATTATGAAAAAGGTATATATGCATATTGATTGGATAGGAAACATTAGTAGCTTAGTAATGTAATCAACATGCCAAAGAGGAGCCTTTATCACTGTGTGTGATTTTCTTGGATGCGAAGGATCAAGAATAAATATGGGAACATAAAGAGTGGCAGGTGACTGGTGAAGTACATCTTGAGAGGTTGTAGGAATTGGCACTAGACTGACAGGATCAGGTACCAAAGGGCCAGGATGATATGTAATAGGAGGCTCATGCATTGGAGAAATGTCACTACTAAATGATAAAGGTTCAGTAGACCAGGAAAATTAATCATCATGACATCCATATTAACATAAAATTTCTTCCTTGCATAGTCAAACAATATGTAGCCCCTGGTGGTTGTAGTATAATCCATGAACATTGAGGGCACTGCTCTTGAAGCAAATTTGTCCACTCTAGGAAAGGCACTACCATAGCACAAACATTCAAAAGTCTTGAGATGACTAAGAATAGGTTTCATTCCAAAGAACAACTCATAAGGAGATTTTTCACCAAGGACTGTTGAGTGCAATCTATTAATTACATAAGTTACAGTAAGAATTCAATGACCTCATAATCTTAGAGGGATATGTCATTGAAATCTGAGGAATCGAGCTACTTCAAGCAAATTTAGATGCTTCCTTTCAGCTACACCATTTTGCTGAGGGGTATGGCCACAATTTCTCTGGTGCAAAATACCAAGTTCCTTGAGGAGAAGCTGCATATCAGCATTCACAAATTCAACACCATTATCCAATCTAATTTTTTTAACAACAACCTGGAATTGAGAGTGGATCAACTTGAAAATTTTCCTTAATACTATTATAATATCACTCCTAAACTTCAACAAAAAAAGCCAAGTGATATGGGAGAAATCATCGACTATATTCAAAAAATGTTTCTAAATAGTATGGTCCCCAAACATCTAGGTGCGACAATTCAAACACCTTATTAAAACTACTAGTCGAATCAGAAATAGAATGTCTAGTGTGCTTAGCTAAAGGACAATCATTACAATCAAGTACAACTGATTTACATTCATCGCATTAGATGTTACTTTGAGTGTGGGTCATATCTATATTTAAGTATCTTTTTAAAACTATAACTCTACTATATTTGATCTTGAAAGAAGAGCATAAGTTCACATGAACTCGGGACACCCCTAGGTACACCCATGTGTACTTGGTTCCTACTGGTTAATGTATTCCATGTACTTTAAAGAAGAAAAAGATTGTAGGGACCACAATTCTGATCAAAAGCTATAATATTGTTTCGTTTTCTCTTTCTACACACTCAACTATAAAATGGAACCATTACGAAAAAAAGTAATGACAATGGTTGTGGATTTATAGTTAAGCTCTGAAGTAAAAAATATATCGTTGATGTTACAGAGTATCCATTTAATAATTTTGAGAAAAAAGATCGATGAGCTCGTTTTGTTCCAATTTACATGTTTTTTTCCATTTGATAATAAATAATGAAGATGAAACAGTTTATCATCGGAGTACAATATCATGATGAAGTTTGTCTTGACATGCAACTATGTTTATAGAGTTCAAATTTTGAGTTCTCAATTAAGATGATGCATTTTATGTTTTGACTTGAAAGCATTGGAGGATGGGTTCAGATTAAATAAAAATGTATTATACTTGATGAAAGCGTGGGAATTAAGTTTATATGTGGCTTTGATAACTGGAATTTCTAATTAAATACTAGTTTCATGATGCAACTTTTGTCAGTCTTTAAAATACATATTCATGTGTACCTAACAATTTTAGAGATTATATGAACTTGAATTTAACTGGAACTTGAACTTGAACTCAGAATTTGAATATAACTAATCCTTCGATTAGAAGTTTATATATAACTAAGTTTAGCAATTAGTTTGCACTTGAATTTGTTACTGAACTTGAACTTAGAACTCGAATATGACTAGCTAAGTTTTGAGTTTGAAGTTTATGTATAACTAATTTTAGAACTTTAAAAGTTGTGGGAGTAAGAAATTTTGAATTATTGTAGGATTTTAGAACTTTAAGTTGTGAACTTTAGAGAACTTGAAATTTTTTTATTAGAAAATTAGGTTGTGAAACGTTAGTAATCTTGAATGATTGTAGAATTTTACAACTTAAACTTGTCAATTTTAGAGAACTTGATTTTTTTGTGAGATTTTAGAACTTTAAGTTGTAAACTTTAGAGAACTTGAATTTTTGTAGGTTTTAGAGCTTTAGGTTGTGAACTTTAGAAATCTTGAATTATTGTAGGATTTTAGAATTTAAATTTGTGAACTTTCGAGAACTTGAAATAGAATTTTAGATCTTTATAAGGTTATGAGCATTAGAAATTTTGAATTATTGTAGGATTTTAGAACTTTAAGTTATGAACTTTAGAGAACTTGATTTATTTTTTTTGTAAGATTTTAGAACTTTAGGTTGTGAAACGTTAGTAATCTTGAATTATTGTAGAATTCTATAACTTTAACTTGTGAATTTTGGAGAACTTGATATTTAGTGAGATTTTAGAACTTTAAGTTGTAAATTTTTTGACAACTTGAATTTTTTGTAGGTTTTAGAGCTTTAGGTTGTGAACTTTAGAAATCATGAATTATTGTAGGATTATTGAATTTAAATTTGTGAACTTTAGAGAACTTGAATTTTATAGGATTTTAGAACTTTTATAAGGTTGTGAGCGTTTGAAATCTTGACTTATTGTAGGATTTTAGAACTTTAAGTTGTGAGCTTTAGAGAACTTGAAATTTTTGTGTAAGATTTTTGAATTTTAGGTTGTGAAACGCTAGCAATCTTGAATTATTGTGGAATTTTAGAACTTTAAGTTGCGAATTTCAGAGAACTTGATTTTTTGTGGGATTTTTGAACTTTAAGTTGTAAACTTTAGAAAACTTGAATTTTTGTAGGTTTTTAGAGCTTTAGGTTGTGAACTTTAGAAATCTTGAATTATTGTAGAATTATAGAATTTGAATTTGTGAACTTTAGAGAATTTAAATTTTTATAGGATTTTAGAACTTTATAAGGTTGTGAGCGTTAGAAATGTTGAATTATTGTAGAATTCTAGAACTTTAAGTTGTGAACTTTAGAGAACTTGAATTTTTTGTAGGAATTTAGAACTTAAGGTTGTGAAACGTTAGTAATCTTCAATTATTGCGGAATTTTAGAACTTAAGTTGTGAATTTTAGAACTAATTGAACTTAAAACTTGAAGGTTATATATAACTAATTAAATTTGTGATATTAAGACTAGTTTGAATTTGAAATTATAACTTGAATTTACTATAAATTGAACTTAATTAGGAATATGAACTTGAAATGTTGTTGACTTTTAAATCCAAAAAGTTGAATTATGTTTGTTTAGCATAAGTAACGACACTAGTTGATCCTATTTAGGGGTATACATGACCGGGTTGGTTCGGGTTTTTCAAATATCAAACCAAACCATTTGTGTCGGATTTTTGAATTTATAAACCAAACCAAACCAATAAAACTTAGATTTTTCAACTTCGGGTTTTTCGGGTTTCTTCGGGGGTTTCGGTTTTTTTCGGATTTCCGATTTTTTTTGATAATGTATTCATAAAAACATATAATTTACTTATATTTCAAATATTTATTTAGTCCTATCAAAATGCAACTATCTAAGTTATTTCTCAAGAAAATAACAAAAAATATGATATAATTAATGACACTAAAATATCAAAAAAAAAAATAATAAAATCGCTTAAAACAAATATTGCAAATTAATAAGTCATAATGAAATTGATCATATTTTAAAGTACTAAATCATGCTAAAATAAGTTTAGTAAGTATTAGTTACATGACAAAATATTAAAAGAAAGTAAACTTAGATCATGTATTTTAATTGTCTAAATCTATGTAAAACTAAAAAACAAATATTCAATATTATTGTCATTCTTAGTGTTGAATTGATTTTCTTTTTGCATTAGTATTAATATGATTTTTATTTAAACTTTATTATAATTACCAACATGTATAGACTATAATCTTATTAGATCATTAAGAATTCTAACTTCCAAACATGAAATAATTATATTAAAAGATAAAAACTATGAAAAAGTATAAGAGATATTTAAAAAATATATCAAAGTAAGTATTTTTAGGTATAAAATAAAATTTTTAAAATTACATATATAATGTCGGGTTGGTTTGATCTCGGGTTGGTTTGGTCTTGGGTTGTTTTTTTAGTTGAAACCAAACTAACCCAAATATAGTCGGGTTTTTTTTTCCAACACCAAACCAAGTCAAACCAAACCACTAGTCGGGCTTTTTTTCGGTTTGACTCGGTTTGCGGTTTGGTTCAGTTTTCGATTCGGTTTTGTACACCCCTAATCCTATTGATGACAAAAAATTAATTTTCTTGCAAGATCAATTTGTGTCCAATCGTCGACTATGTCAAGGAGTCCACATTCTTCCGTGATGTTGTGTTCCTTGAGGTTGCCAGTAGCAATCTAAAAAGTTAAATTAGTGCAAAGCTCAAATGGCACCAAATGACTCAACCATGGATGGAACCAATTTAAGGAATACTATTCAATTTCTATCGATTACATTTTGCTCTTTCAATATAATGGAAACTCTCATTTATCTGTTTGCATATTTGATTTCAGTGCTTCTGAGATTGAATATCTTTCTGGACCAAATTATAAAAATAAAAACACATTAAACAAGAGATGTTCCAGCCTTAGGTTCCGAGACATGACTTTAGATAAGAGGATATGTAGGACATGTATTCAGATAGAGGTTAAAAGGTATAGTGTAGGTCTTGCTTGGGTGATTGTTGTTTGTCATTGTACTAGTGGCATTATTGTGTTTAGTGTGTTTCGATTGTCACACTATTATATTATTGTTTTGAGTATTTTCGGTACACTTTGCGCTACTTACATTTTACTTGCTATATATAGTTTCTTCACTAACTACTTCTTTGTACATGAATTTTTATGCAGTGTGTCTTATGGAAATAACCTTTCTACCTCCACAAATAGTGGACTAGTGTATGTCTGCGTATATGTATTTCACATAAGTGCTTTTCATAAAATTATTTTTTCAATAAACATCTTTTGCTGAAAATCTTGGTCAAACACCTCACTCCTTAATTTTAAAATAAGGACTTTTGAAAGGGGAAATAAATATCGTTTCAATTTGTTTGACCTACTTTCATATTTAGTCCGTTTAAAAAAATACTTCTTCCTTCTTCTTTTTTTCAGCAACTCATTAATCTTAATTTTTTACTGACATTTTAAATCCATAAAATTAAATGACATTTTGATACATTTGATATATTGTTAATTTTTAACTATTTAATTCAAAAGTTTTTTTTCTTACTTTTATAAACTTCGTGTCAAGTAAAAATAAAGCTAAAAGAAATGAAATGAAAACCTCCCCAAACCTTATCAACCTTGAAGTTAGATAGATGTTTCCATATATAAAACCCTTGATTCAAGTAAAATATTTAAATGCATGTATACAAGGAGAATATATTAGTGAAGATAATAGAGAAAAAGAATAGCAGCAACTATAAATTTAGTTCGGATGTTAAATTAATTAGGTGTCATGCGGAAGCTAGCAAATCAAATCTCGAAATATCATGCAAATTATATGTTGACATTAAAACGTGGTAAAAAAATGTATACTTGCAGAAAGCTTGGGAATTAAGTTTAGTAAGAATGTGCACAGGTCTAGAAATGTGACGGACAAAAGGATCTTGTCCAGGGGTGGAAGCTAAAAGAATAAAAAAGAATGTATATGTATTATACTTGCTGAAAGCGTGGGAAGTTATGGCTTTGATCATAACTGGAATTTGTAAGTAAATGTATAAATACTAATTACATGCAATTCTATAATATATGTAGCATGTGCAGGAAACATGTAATTAAGGTACTAACTATACTAAGTATTAATTAAATCAAATCCTAAATATTTTAAAAGCCATGCACTACCAATAGGCAATATTCAACTAGTATAAATA
>CM040620.1:62669993-62789183 GCA_022817965.1 Solanum lycopersicoides | reverse complement strand
TTCCTTCACTAAACCAGTCAACCATACTACCTATGAAACTACTTTGGCCATGCTGATGTATGTATGAGCTTCTGCTGAGCTTCTTGATACTACATTAATTTGTTTCTTTGATTTCCAAGAAATCAATGAGTCCACGTTTTAACTAAGAACTCTAAAACTGAATTTCTAGTATTAGGACAAGAGGACCCCGTCTGTATCACAAAAAGTGTTAATGAATTGGAGACTTGGCTACTCAATAAAATCCTCAGAGCTTTTTCTCTCTTGATATATTTCATGACCCTTAAATATCCCAATGTGATTTTTTTGGTAGTTCTAAGAACTGACAAGTTTTTGTACAACATAGGTTATATGAGACCTTGTTAAAGTCAAATACAACATTTTCCCAATCAATCTTGATATTTGTCTTATCTTATAGCATATCATCATATTTTTTCTGCATTAATTCTTCAAGATGCTATGTAGTTACATTTGTATTAACCTCCAGAGTGTCCATGCAGGTTTTAAAGATCCAATTCTCAGCTCTGAGATGATCTCAAGAGCATATTTCCTCTGATTCGCTAGGTTCCCTTGGAAGATCTATTGAACTTCATTCTAAGAAAAACTTCAATGTTCCGGAATCCTTGCTCTTAAAGGCTTTATGTAGGGTTGCCTCAGTTTCTCAATAACATATAATTACTGGTTGATACTAGCATATAATCTACATAGACCGAAGTGATGTAATATCACTTCCTTTCTTCTTTATAAACAGTAAGTGACCCGAGAAATTTTTAGTGGATCCTAGGCTTTAGACAATTTCAAATTCCATTGTCTGCTAGCTTTTTAACCCGTATAAGGATTTAACAAGTCTACAAACTATTATGCTAGACTCCCCCTGACTTGGTAACCGAGGAAGCTGCATATAAACCTTATCATGGAGATCACTCTGAAGAAATGCATTGTACACATCAAACTAGTGAACATGTCAATTATGTTGTGCAACCGATGATAAAATTAAAGCACTCTCACAGCGCAATTGACCACTGGAGAAGAATGTTTCATGGTAATCAAGACCTCATGTTGGTTGTAGACTTATTCCATCAACCTGGCCTTGAACCTCTCCACCTCACCAAAAGCTTTCAGATTTACCTTATATAAGCTCATCTACACACAAAGCAGCCTTATTTGGGAGTAAAGGAACTAGGTCCCAGAGTGATTAAGCTCAAGAGCTTTTGTAATTAGAATTCATGGCTCTCAACCCATCTACTATGTTGAATAGCCTCCCGATAGGACATTGGTTCCTATATATTAGATAAGCAGTTGAGATATAGTTGATGAGCAGGAGAAATAGATTATGAAAAAGGTATATATGCATATTGATTGGATAGGAAACATTAGTAGCTTAGTAATGTAATCAACATGCCAAAGAGGAGCCTTTATCACTGTGTGTGATTTTCTTGGATGCGAAGGATCAAGAATAAATATGGGAACATAAAGAGTGGCAGGTGACTGGTGAAGTACATCTTGAGAGGTTGTAGGAATTGGCACTAGACTGACAGGATCAGGTACCAAAGGGCCAGGATGATATGTAATAGGAGGCTCATGCATTGGAGAAATGTCACTACTAAATGATAAAGGTTCAGTAGACCAGGAAAATTAATCATCATGACATCCATATTAACATAAAATTTCTTCCTTGCATAGTCAAACAATATGTAGCCCCTGGTGGTTGTAGTATAATCCATGAACATTGAGGGCACTGCTCTTGAAGCAAATTTGTCCACTCTAGGAAAGGCACTACCATAGCACAAACATTCAAAAGTCTTGAGATGACTAAGAATAGGTTTCATTCCAAAGAACAACTCATAAGGAGATTTTTCACCAAGGACTGTTGAGTGCAATCTATTAATTACATAAGTTACAGTAAGAATTCAATGACCTCATAATCTTAGAGGGATATGTCATTGAAATCTGAGGAATCGAGCTACTTCAAGCAAATTTAGATGCTTCCTTTCAGCTACACCATTTTGCTGAGGGGTATGGCCACAATTTCTCTGGTGCAAAATACCAAGTTCCTTGAGGAGAAGCTGCATATCAGCATTCACAAATTCAACACCATTATCCAATCTAATTTTTTTAACAACAACTGGAATTGAGAGTGGATCAACTTGAAAATTTTCCTTAATACTATTATAATATCACTCCTAAACTTCAACAAAAAAAGCCAAGTGATATGGGAGAAATCATCGACTATATTCAAAAAATGTTTCTAAATAGTATGGTCCCCAAACATCTAGGTGCGACAATTCAAACACCTTATTAAAACTACTAGTCGAATCAGAAATAGAATGTCTAGTGTGCTTAGCTAAAGGACAATCATTACAATCAAGTACAACTGATTTACATTCATCGCATTAGATGTTACTTTGAGTGTGGGTCATATCTATATTTAAGTATCTTTTTAAAACTATAACTCTACTATATTTGATCTTGAAAGAAGAGCATAAGTTCACATGAACTCGGGACACCCCTAGGTACACCCATGTGTACTTGGTTCCTACTGGTTAATGTATTCCATGTACTTTAAAGAAGAAAAAGATTGTAGGGACCACAATTCTGATCAAAAGCTATAATATTGTTTCGTTTTCTCTTTCTACACACTCAACTATAAAATGGAACCATTACGAAAAAAAGTAATGACAATGGTTGTGGATTTATAGTTAAGCTCTGAAGTAAAAAATATATCGTTGATGTTACAGAGTATCCATTTAATAATTTTGAGAAAAAAGATCGATGAGCTCGTTTTGTTCCAATTTACATGTTTTTTTCCATTTGATAATAAATAATGAAGATGAAACAGTTTATCATCGGAGTACAATATCATGATGAAGTTTGTCTTGACATGCAACTATGTTTATAGAGTTCAAATTTTGAGTTCTCAATTAAGATGATGCATTTTATGTTTTGACTTGAAAGCATTGGAGGATGGGTTCAGATTAAATAAAAATGTATTATACTTGATGAAAGCGTGGGAATTAAGTTTATATGTGGCTTTGATAACTGGAATTTCTAATTAAATACTAGTTTCATGATGCAACTTTTGTCAGTCTTTAAAATACATATTCATGTGTACCTAACAATTTTAGAGATTATATGAACTTGAATTTAACTGGAACTTGAACTTGAACTCAGAATTTGAATATAACTAATCCTTCGATTAGAAGTTTATATATAACTAAGTTTAGCAATTAGTTTGCACTTGAATTTGTTACTGAACTTGAACTTAGAACTCGAATATGACTAGCTAAGTTTTGAGTTTGAAGTTTATGTATAACTAATTTTAGAACTTTAAAAGTTGTGGGAGTAAGAAATTTTGAATTATTGTAGGATTTTAGAACTTTAAGTTGTGAACTTTAGAGAACTTGAAATTTTTTTATTAGAAATTAGGTTGTGAAACGTTAGTAATCTTGAATGATTGTAGAATTTTACAACTTAAACTTGTCAATTTTAGAGAACTTGATTTTTTTGTGAGATTTTAGAACTTTAAGTTGTAAACTTTAGAGAACTTGAATTTTTGTAGGTTTTAGAGCTTTAGGTTGTGAACTTTAGAAATCTTGAATTATTGTAGGATTTTAGAATTTAAATTTGTGAACTTTCGAGAACTTGAAATAGAATTTTAGATCTTTATAAGGTTATGAGCATTAGAAATTTTGAATTATTGTAGGATTTTAGAACTTTAAGTTATGAACTTTAGAGAACTTGATTATTTTTTTTGTAAGATTTTAGAACTTTAGGTTGTGAAACGTTAGTAATCTTGAATTATTGTAGAATTCTATAACTTTAACTTGTGAATTTTGGAGAACTTGATATTTAGTGAGATTTTAGAACTTTAAGTTGTAAATTTTTTGACAACTTGAATTTTTTGTAGGTTTTAGAGCTTTAGGTTGTGAACTTTAGAAATCATGAATTATTGTAGGATTATTGAATTTAAATTTGTGAACTTTAGAGAACTTGAATTTTATAGGATTTTAGAACTTTTATAAGGTTGTGAGCGTTTGAAATCTTGACTTATTGTAGGATTTTAGAACTTTAAGTTGTGAGCTTTAGAGAACTTGAAATTTTTGTGTAAGATTTTTGAATTTTAGGTTGTGAAACGCTAGCAATCTTGAATTATTGTGGAATTTTAGAACTTTAAGTTGCGAATTTCAGAGAACTTGATTTTTTGTGGGATTTTTGAACTTTAAGTTGTAAACTTTAGAAAACTTGAATTTTTGTAGGTTTTTAGAGCTTTAGGTTGTGAACTTTAGAAATCTTGAATTATTGTAGAATTATAGAATTTGAATTTGTGAACTTTAGAGAATTTAAATTTTTATAGGATTTTAGAACTTTATAAGGTTGTGAGCGTTAGAAATGTTGAATTATTGTAGAATTCTAGAACTTTAAGTTGTGAACTTTAGAGAACTTGAATTTTTTGTAGGAATTTAGAACTTAAGGTTGTGAAACGTTAGTAATCTTCAATTATTGCGGAATTTTAGAACTTAAGTTGTGAATTTTAGAACTAATTGAACTTAAAACTTGAAGGTTATATATAACTAATTAAATTTGTGATATTAAGACTAGTTTGAATTTGAAATTATAACTTGAATTTACTATAAATTGAACTTAATTAGGAATATGAACTTGAAATGTTGTTGACTTTTAAATCCAAAAAGTTGAATTATGTTTGTTTAGCATAAGTAACGACACTAGTTGATCCTATTTAGGGGTATACATGACCGGGTTGGTTCGGGTTTTTCAAATATCAAACCAAACCATTTGTGTCGGATTTTTGAATTTATAAACCAAACCAAACCAATAAAACTTAGATTTTTCAACTTCGGGTTTTTCGGGTTTCTTCGGGGGTTTCGGTTTTTTTCGGATTTCCGATTTTTTTTGATAATGTATTCATAAAAACATATAATTTACTTATATTTCAAATATTTATTTAGTCCTATCAAAATGCAACTATCTAAGTTATTTCTCAAGAAAATAACAAAAAATATGATATAATTAATGACACTAAAATATCAAAAAAAAATAAAATAATAAAATCGCTTAAAACAAATATTGCAAATTAATAAGTCATAATGAAATTGATCATATTTTAAAGTACTAAATCATGCTAAAATAAGTTTAGTAAGTATTAGTTACATGACAAAATATTAAAAGAAAGTAAACTTAGATCATGTATTTTAATTGTCTAAATCTATGTAAAACTAAAAAACAAATATTCAATATTATTGTCATTCTTAGTGTTGAATTGATTTTCTTTTTGCATTAGTATTAATATGATTTTTATTTAAACTTTATTATAATTACCAACATGTATAGACTATAATCTTATTAGATCATTAAGAATTCTAACTTCCAAACATGAAATAATTATATTAAAAGATAAAAACTATGAAAAAGTATAAGAGATATTTAAAAAATATATCAAAGTAAGTATTTTTAGGTATAAAATAAAATTTTTAAAATTACATATATAATGTCGGGTTGGTTTGATCTCGGGTTGGTTTGGTCTTGGGTTGGTTTTTTTAGTTGAAACCAAACTAACCCAAATATAGTCGGGTTTTTTTTTCCAACACCAAACCAAGTCAAACCAAACCACTAGTCGGGCTTTTTTTCGGTTTGACTCGGTTTGCGGTTTGGTTCAGTTTTCGATTCGGTTTTGTACACCCCTAATCCTATTGATGACAAAAAATTAATTTTCTTGCAAGATCAATTTGTGTCCAATCGTCGACTATGTCAAGGAAGTCCACATTCTTCCGTGATGTTGTGTTCCTTGAGGTTGCCAGTAGCAATCTAAAAAGTTAAATTAGTGCAAAGCTCAAATGGCACCAAATGACTCAACCATGGATGGAACCAATTTAAGGAATACTATTCAATTTCTATCGATTACATTTTGCTCTTTCAATATAATGGAAACTCTCATTTATCTGTTTGCATATTTGATTTCAGTGCTTCTGAGATTGAATATCTTTCTGGACCAAATTATAAAAATAAAAACACATTAAACAAGAGATGTTCCAGCCTTAGGTTCCGAGGACATGACTTTAGATAAGAGGATATGTAGGACATGTATTCAGACAGAGGTTAAAAGGTATAGTGTAGGTCTTGCTTGGGGTGATTGTTGTTTGTCATTGTACTAGTGGCATTATTGTCGTTTAGTGTGTTTCGATTGTCACACTATTATATTATTGTTTTGAGTATTTTCGGTACACTTTGCGCTACTTACATTTTACTTGCTATATATAGTTTCTTCACTAACTACTTCTTTGTACATGAATTTTTATGCAGTGTGTCTTATGGAAATAACCTTTCTACCTCCACAAAATAGTGGACTAGTGTATGGTCTGCGTATATGTATTTCACATAAGTGCTTTTCATAAAATTATTTTTTCAATAAACATCTTTTGCTGTAAATCTTGGTCAAACACCTCACTCCTTAATTTTAAAATAAGGACTTTTGAAAGGGGAAATAAATATCGTTTCAATTTGTTTGACCTACTTTCATATTTAGTCCGTTTAAAAAATAATTACTTCTTCCTTCTTCTTTTTTTCAGCAACTCATTAATCTTAATTTTTTACTGACATTTTAAATCCATAAAATTAAATGACATTTTGATACATTTGATATATTGTTAATTTTTAACTATTTAATTCAAAAGTTTTTTTTCTTACTTTTATAAACTTCGTGTCAAGTAAAAATAAAGCTAAAAGAAATGAATTGAAAACCTCCCCAAGACCTTATCAACCTTGAAGTTAGATAGATGTTTCCATATATAAAACCCTTGATTCAAGTAAAATATTTAAATGCATGTATACAAGGAGAATATATTAGTGAAGATAATAGAGAAAAAGAATAGCAGCAACTATAAATTTAGTTCGGATGTTAAATTAATTAGGTGTCATGAGGAAGCTAGCAAATCAAATCTCGAAATATCATGCAAATTATATGTTGACATTAAAACGTGGTAAAAAAATGTATACTTGCAGAAAGCTTGGGAATTAAGTTTAGTAAGAATGTGCACAGGTCTAGAAATGTGACGGACAAAAGGGATCTTGTCCAGGGGTGGAAGCTAAAAGAATAAAAAAGAATGTATATGTATTATACTTGCTGAAAGCGTGGGAAGTTATGGCTTTGATCATAACTGGAATTTGTAAGTAAATGTATAAATACTAATTACATGCAATTCTATAATATATGTAGCATGTGCAGGAAACATGTAATTAAGGTACTAACTATACTAAGTATTAATTAAATCAAATCCTAAATATTTTAAAAGCCATGCACTACCAATAGGCAATATTCAACTAGTATAAATAGCCATCGTTACTAGCACATGAATTCAATCATCAATTAAACTACGTAATTAATTAGGCCTAACCTTAGCTTGTTGACATGGCTTCCAAAAATCAGGCCTCTATTACCCTTTTCTTATCACTTAATCTCCTCTTCTTTGCTCTTGTAAGTGCAGACTGTTCAACTGATATTTTGAAATTTGGGGCATGTGCTAATATACTTACTGATTTGGTGGGTGTAATTATCGGGACTACTCCAACTTCGTCATGCTGCAGTTTAATTGGGGGACTGGTGGACCTAGACGCCGCGGTTTGCTTGTGCACAGCCATAAAAGCAGATATTCTGGGAATTCATTTGGATATACCACTCTCTCTAAACATCCTTCTCAACGTCTGTGGAAAGAATTATCCTAGTGGTTTCACTTGTTGATTGAAAAATTATTATATGCTTGTGAACGATCGATCGACCTCTTGTTCAGAATAAGTAAGCTTTGCATATATATAAATGCAGCTTCATCACTTCACTTTACTTACTTACTAGTTCCGTCATGTTCATGTATCTTTACCTTTTTGGACATGTCAATTCAATAAATGGAATGTTGTTTTTATTCACTTTGTTCGCAATCACAAATTCATTATACTTTTTCCAGCTAAATTTACATAGAACGTTTTCATTTTACTAGATTCATTTAATCGCAAACAAAAATTTATTTAAAGATATATGACACTTGAGCCTAACTCAACCCCAAAAGCTAGCTCATAACGAGAGATTATCCTTCATAGACAACTCTATACTTGATTATCACTCAAACTCCATTAACACTACTCATTGGAGAAACTTAAGCTATGAAGAGAAAAGAGAGATTTTATTGAGTGAATGAAGAATATAGAATGACTGAGTATTGTTACATCACAATGTATTTATCACTGTTCGTGACCGTTTTCAGAAGTTTTTACCTAAGTAAGCCATTATTAAAATCAATTTATCAAAATAATATTTTTTTAAAATTTTACAAACTAGTATAAACGTAATTCTCAGTAACGTTTTAGGTAATATTTTATTCAAAAAAATTCAATAACTAAAAGACAAAAATCTGACAGAGTAAATAGACATAAAACGTTATTGTCAGTAACTTTTTATATTTTGGTGCCTCATGCCATGTTTGTGCCAACAAAGAATTATTTTCATCATATACTCCAGCACCTACAGACGAAAAATTATTTATGGCAAATTTCGTTGTTGCAAAGGTGGAAAGAACTTAGTTTTTATTCCAATTCTGACTAAAAATGGATTCAAATGTGGATTTGTTTCTGATAAAGTTGTAGTGAGTAAGAATGAAATGTATGTAGGAAAAAGTTACCTCACTAAGGACCTTTTCAAACTCAATGTAATTGCAGTTCATATGAATAAAGATTCTGATTCTTCTTACTTTCTTAAGTCTAAATGTTTATGGCATGAGTAATTTGGGACACGCTAATAACAAAACCTTGCGAAAACTGATTAACTTAAATATTTTGCCTAAATTTGAGTGCAATAAATCAAAATGTCAAATTTTCGCTGAATCTAAGTATGCTAAACATCCTTATAAATCTGTTGAAATGAATTCAAATCCCTTAGAACCGATTCACTCTAATATTTGTGACATGAAGTCAGTACCATCACATGATGGGAAAAAGTATTTCATAAATTTTATTGACGATTGCACTAGATGTTGTTATGTCTATTTGCTAAATGGTAAGGATGAAACAATATATGCATTTAGGCAATATAAAACTGAAGTTGAAAATCAGTTGGATAGAAAGATCAAAATGATCAGAAGTGATAGAGGCGGAGAATATAAATCTCCATTTGTAGAAATATGTTTGAAAAATGGAATAATCTATCAAACTACTGCTCCTTACACTCCTCAATCTAATGGAATTGCGGAAAGAAAAAACCGAACTTTAAAGAAAATGATGAATGTCTTACTTATAAGTTCAGGTTTACCATAAAATTTGTTGGGGGAGGGGGGAAGCTATCCTTACAGCAAATCAAATACTCAATAGAGTGCCTCACACGAAGACACATGTTATTCCATATGAGAAATGGAAAGGTAGAAAATCCAACTTGAAATATTTCAAAGTGTGGGGGTGTCTAGCCAAAGTCCAGATACATATACCTAAGAGGGTGAAAATAGGGCCTAAGATTGTGGATTGTGTATTCATTGGATATGCCACAAATAGTAAGGCATGTCAATTTTTGGTTCATAAGTTCGAACATCCGAATATTCATGATAATACGGTAATGGAATAAGATAATGTTAAATTTTATCAATATCTATCTGTATAAAACTGGACTTGAGTCATCTAGTGTGTGTGTAGGGGGTGGGGTGTCTAAACAACACCGAGAAGAACCAAAAGAGAATGAAACCAATGAAGAGAGTCCAAGGCGCAGTAAACGTCAAAGGACATCTACTTCATTTGGATATGATTTTGTAACATTCCTTCTTGAAAGTGAGCCTCAAACATTCAAGGAAGCAATGTTGTCTAGCGACCCAACCTCTTGGAAGGATGCTGTCAATAGTGAGATTGAATCAATCCTAAGCAATCATACCTAGGAGTTGGTTGATCTTCCTCCAGGGAACAAACCCTTGGGTTCATTTGGTGTTTTTTATCCTTTTATTTATCTTGTTTTTGGTGCTATCTTGTAATTGTGTTGCTCAATTTTTGGCACTTTAGTTGGTATCCATTTTCGAGAATACTTTTGTAACTCTTGTTGATTTTAACACCGAAGAGGTTTTCTACGTTAAATTTGACAGTTTTATTCTTGCATTATTTTGTCTTCTCTTGATTCAAATAGAAGAGAAAGTTTGGACTTGAATTTTCTTTTGCTATCTTCCTGTCGTGCACATTTATTTTGTGCTTGTCTTTTCCAACAACATGAACAGGGAAACACCCCTAGGTACACCCTTTTGTACTTGGTTCGTGGTAATTAATATATTCCATATGAAAACTTAAAAGAAGAAAAAAATAGTAGAGACCACAATCCTGATCAAATGTTATAATATCGTTTTTTTCTTTTTTCATATTAAACTATAGAATGGAACCATTACAAAAATAAATAATGACAATGGGTGTGGATTTATAATTAAGGTCTCAAGTAATTAAAAGTCGTTGATGTTGATGAGTATCCATTTAATAATTTTGAGAAAAAAGATGAGCTCGTTTTGTCCCAATTTACACGTTCTTTTCCATTTGATAATAAATTAGGATGAAACAATTTATCATCGGAGTATATTAATAACAAGATGAAATTTGTCTTGACATAGGTTATATTCAAATTTTGAGTTCTCAATTAAGATCAAGCATTTTACATTTTGATTTGAAAGCGTGGGAGGATGGTTTCAATTAAACAAAAATGTATTATAGTTGATGAAAGTATGGGAACTAAGTTTATGCCTTTGATAGCTGGAATTTCTAATTAAATGTATACCAGTGCAAACTAACATGCAATTAAATAGATCTAGCATATATGCAGGAATCAGCTAATTAAGGCACTAACTACTAAGTATAAATGAAATCAAATCCTTAACACTTTAAGTACCCCGCAAGCCATGCAGTACCTTTACGTGTCAATTCAGATGTTATTTTTTATTGATTCCCTTTGTTGTAACCGAAATTGATAAGTCACATTTTAGAAAATTAAAGTTATTATCCTTCTTCATAATTTATGTGACATTTTTTTATTTTTCTATATTAATCAACTAATAAGTAACATTTTAAAAAACTTACTCATTTCGTCCAATTAATGTGGCTACTTCCGTTTTCCATTATTTTTTTACATATATTGGTTGTGTCCCATATGTTTAAAAAGATAGTTATGTGACTTTTGTGGGAAAAAATGATAGTTATATGGATGTAATTATCATATATATGGATTAAAAATAGGTCAAATCCATCGGTGGCCTTCTAAAGTTGTCACTAAAATTCACTTAGACATGCTAACTGAGCTTTGTTCATTTTAGACACCTTATGAAGGATCTCGTTGTGACATAGTGTCATTTTGACATTTATTGTATTATCACCCAAATATACAAATGTGTGTAATACACTCGTTGATTACGTGTCAAAGTGATGAATCAAACAAAGATATGTGGTATATATAGAGAGAAAAAATTCAAATAATGACTTTTGAGCATAAAAAAACGGCCACAATACTAATTGCATGCAATTCTATAATAGATGTAGCATGTGCAGGAAACATGTAATTAAGGTACTAACTATACTAAGTATTAATTAAATCAAATCCTAAATATTTTAAAAGCCATGCACTACCAATAGGCAATATTCAACTAGTATAAATAGCCATCGTTACTAGCACATGAATTCAATCATCTTCTTCACATCAATTAAACTACGTTATTAATTAGGCCTAACCTTAGCTTGTTGACATGGCTTCCAAAAATCAGGCCTCTATTACCCTTTTCTTATCACTTAATCTCCTCTTCTTTGCTCTTGTAAGTGCAGACTGTTCAACTGATATTTTGAAATTTGGGGCATGTGCTAATATACTTACTGATTTGGTGGGTGTAATTATCGGGACTACTCCAACTTCATCATGCTGCAGTTTGATCGGGGGACTGGTGGACCTAGACGCCGCGGTTTGCTTGTGCACAGCCATAAAAGCAGATATTCTGGGAATTCATTTGGATATACCACTCTCTCTAAACATCCTTCTCAACGTCTGTGGAAAGAATTATCCTACTGGTTTCACTTGTTGATTGAAAAATTATTATATGCTTGTGAACGATCGATCGACCTCTTGTTCAGAATAAGTAAGCTTTGCATATATATAAATGCAGCTTCATCACTTCACTTTACTTACTTACTAGTTCCGTCATGTTCATGTATCTTTACCTTTTTGGACATGTCAATTCAATAAATGGATTGTTGTTTTTATTCACTTTGTTCGTAACCACAAATTCATTTTATACTTTTTCCAGCTAAATTTACATAAAACGTTTTCATTTCACTAGATTCATTTAATCGCAAACAAAAATTGATTTAAAGATATATGACACTTGAGCCTAACTCAACCCCAAAAGCTAGCTCATAACGAGAGATTATCCTTCATAGACGGCTCTGTACTTGACTATCACTCAAACTCCATTAACACTACTCATTGGCGAAACTTAAGCTATGAAGAGAAAAGAGAGATTTTATTGAGTGAATGAAGAATATAGAATGAATGAGTATTGTTACATCATAATGTATTTATCACTGTTCGTGTCTGTTTCCAGCAATACTTACTAACTAATTGTAATATCTATCATTGCTATTTAATCCTTGGTACCTACATGTATTGTCTTTATAAGCCCCTCTTGTATATTCTACCTGATGAAATGACAGTCTATCTCGATGTGTTTAGTACGCTCATGAAACACCGAATTTGCTGCAACTTGTAGTGAACCATTCAGTTCCTTCACTAAACCAGTCAACCATACTACCTATGAAACTGCTTTGGCCATGCTGATGTATGTACGCAACTTCTGCTGAGCTTCTTGATACTACACTTTGTTTCTTTGATTTCCAAGAAATCAATGAGCTTCCATGTTTAACTAAGAACTCTAAAACTGACTTTCTAGTATTAGGACAAGAGGACCGTTTAAATCACAAAAAAGTGTTAATGAATCGGAGACTTGGCTACTCAATAAAATCCTGAGAGTTGGTTCTCTCTTGATATATTTCGCAAAAGAGAAGAACTGGACGTAGATGAACTTATATTTATTGATTACTGTATTGGCCTGTTATATAGCCAGTGTATTATATACAAGGCTGAGAATAAAATAACAACTTAGAGAAATCTATGTAATTACATTTCTAAAGATAAAAAGGCTGATAAGCAAAATAAAAAGAGTCATATAAGTGAGAAGAGTCCTATAGATAACAAGAGTCTTAGATGCTAGCCATTATTACGCTCCCTCAAGTTGGCGTCGAGTTTTACTATGCCCAACTTGGAGATATGGTTACCAAAAAGTGCACGCGGAAAAGGATTTGTAAGAAGATCTGCAACTTGATCAGCAGCATGTAAATGGACAACTTCAAAGTTGTTTGCGCTCAACCTGCTCACGGACAAAATAGAAGTCGAATTATTGTAGAATTTTAGAACTTTAACTTGTGAATTTTAGAGAACTTGATTTTTTTTGTGAGATTTTAGAACTTTAAGTTGTAAACTTTAGAGAACTTGAATTTTTGTAGGTTTTTAGAGCTTTAGGTTGTGAACTTTTTAAATCTTGAATTATTGTAGGATTTTAGAATTTAAATTTGTGAACTTTAGAGAACTTGAATTTTATAGGATTTTAGATCTTTATAAGGTGTGAGTGTTAGAAATCTTGAATTATTGTAGGATTTTAGAACTTTAAGTTGTGAACTTTACAAAACTTGAATTTGTTTTTTGTAAGATTTTAGAACTTTAGGTTGTAAAACGTTAGTAATCTTGAATTATTGTGGAATTTTAGAACTTTAAGTTGTGAATTTCACAGAACTTGATATTTTTGTGGGATTTTAGAACTGTAAGTTATAAACTTTAGATAACTTGAATTTTTGTAGATTTTTAGTGTAGAAATCTATGTAGAAATCTCACATCTAGGATTAGAGAAATCAAGCATTGTATTGATGTTGAGTTACAAGCTCCTTATATAGGAGAGAATTGTAGAGTCCTAAGTTAACTATACTTAGAGTTCTACTTCAATACCTATTACTACTATAATAATAATAATAATGCAATTATAAATTATATAAATCCTAATTGTACTATAATTCTAAAAGTAATCCTAGTCCAAATATAATCGTAATCATATTATAATCCTAGACAAAATATAATCCTAATAAATATAATTAGTCTAATCCTAGTGCGACTCAAATTCTACAACAATGTTGTAAACTCGTCAATCAGTTTTGTTGGACCTGTTCCTTTGACATGTTCCAATTGTCAGTTTCCTTTCTTTATCAACACTTATTGCAGACACGCCAGTCAGTTGCGTTGAACCTGTTCCTTTGACATTTTTCAATCGTCAACTTCGTTGTTTGACATGTTTCAATCGTCAACTTCATTCTTCTTCAACATTTCACTAAGCTAGTGAGTAGAGGAACGGTTACTCCTAGGTTGATTTGAATATCCTGCAGAAAAAACTTTGAATACCCAACAAAAACTTGTTTTGTCAATGTTTCGGTATGTTGATATTGTTGTTTCCTCTTTCCCTGCCTTTTTGGGCAGATAATACCATGTTATGGTTTTCTTATGACACTTTTTCTTCCTCTTGCCTTATATCAAAGCATATTAGAGCATTAACAAATTGATTAAGGGTGGGATATGGTGCCTTACCTAAGCTTCTAACAAAATTAATTACTTTTTTTCTTGAATATAAACTTTTTTTTAAGCATTCTCATATCTCCTTGGCAGTTGAGCAACACACAATTAGTTATGTGCTTTCTTCGGTCAAGGTACTTGAGATCCAACTCCTTAGTAACACATCTTTCTCCTTCCAATCATTAATGGTGTCGCTATCTTTTGCATCCTTCTCAACCGCTACAACTTTCCCAACAGTCTGTCCAGTGGAACAACTACTTTTACTTGATTCATTCTCTGTTATATGAATCAATTGAGATATGTTTGTCCTCTTTATTAGGTAGTTTGTTGGCTTAGATTTAATGGAGCAAGCGACAATGAGTTGGTGAAGTAAGGAGGTCAACATATTTTTGGTAGAAGTGGACATTGCAATGTGTGGTTTTTTTTTTACATTTTTTTTATCAATACTTAGAGAGAGAAAGAGCTTTAAGCTCTGATACCATGTAGAAATCTCACATATAGGATTAGAGAAATCAAGCATTGTATTGATGTATTGATGTTGAGTTACAAGCTCCTTATATAGGATAGAATTGTAGAGTCCTAAGTGAACTATACTTAGAGTCCTACTTCAATACCTATTACTACTATAATAATAATAATGCAATTATAAATAATATAAATCTTAATTGTACTATAATTCCAATAGTAATCCTAGTCGTAGTATAATCCTAATCATATTATAATCCTAGATGAAATATAATCCTAATAAATATAATTAGTCTAATCCTAGTGCGACTCAAATTCTACACCAGTGTTGTAAACTCGTCAATCAACTTCATTGAACCTGTTTCAATCGTCAGCTTCCTTTCTTCATCAACACTTGTTGCAGACACGCCAGTCATTTGCGTTGGACCTGTTCCTTTGACATGTTCCAATCGTCAACTTCCTTCTTCTTCAACAGTTAGAGCTTTAGGTTGTGAACTTTAGAAATATTGAATTATTGTAGAATTTTAGAATTTAAATATGTGAACTTTAGAAAATTTAAATTTTTATAGTGTCAACGCCCCGAGCTACACCCTGGACGTGGTCGACACCCAATGACCATTGTTGGTGACAAACCCTTGGCCTGACTTACTTATCTCAGCGAAAAACTTAACGTAACTCAAATATGAAATAAAAACATTCTTAAAATAAATACTTAAAACATAATAGTCTGGCCAAAATGGCACTCAAATTCTAATAGCAAAACATCTGCAATTCAAGGAAGAGACTCAAATTGACTATCTAACTGTCTGTGAAGCCTCTACAATACTAAGATGGATATTGGGACAGACCCCACAACATCCTATAAATGAAATACTAGAAAGCGAATAAAAGTGTCCTCTAGAATGCAAGGAGGCTCACCACTGACTCCGAATGATCAACTGGATCAACGAGGTGCTGGTTGCTGATCTTCGTAATCTGCGTCTGCATCATAAGACGATGCAGGCAAACTGACATCAGTACATTGAATGTACGAGTATACGAGTTTTAATGCTAAACAACAACTTAAAGCTTGAAAGGATTAAGAAGAACTTACCTTGGCACTGCTTAACTCGAGAAGTACTCAACTCAATATATGTGTATAAAGCAATTTAAAACACATGCGATATATATAAGTTTGTAAAACAGTAACCAACTTAGTCCATCTAAGAAAGATACAATTGCAAACTCAACTTTACTTATATATGAAAGTAATGTACTTCTGTGGGAGTTTCTCTAACCAAAAACCACCTCTATGAGCCTAAGTGGTGATACAACGTCTCGCCCACGCCACCAGATCTGTCCTATACTTTGCCGTCGCATAGAACATCCTCAACTTAGTGGATCCACTGACTGAACTTATGTGATCATCTAAAAAGTATGACCCGTTAATACCCATGATGGCTACATGGTTTACATGGAGACTTGAGTTAATATGAACTCTCGTCCCCACATCGGTGCTAAATACTACTCCCAAAATATACTTTAGCTCATGCTTTTAAAATAGCTTGCTTCCTGTGGGTTGAGATAATTTGCTCAACCCTTTTTAGCTTTCAAAAGCCCTGTTGGAATCAATGTTCCCTTTTCTTGTTCAAAACTCTGTTGGAAAATCTTAGTTTCCTCTTAACATAAGTATAAAAACATCTATAAACTTTCTAGGGAATACTTACTTCCCTTATATCTCTTGAGAAATGAACTCAACTATTTACTCTTTACTTGACTTGAAACTTTTGATATTAATCATCTCTTTAGGGAATATTTTAGTTCTGTTATATCTTCCTTGAAGGAAAGACTTAAAACTCTTACTTTTTATTTAACTCGAAGCTTCAGCCTTAAAACGAAGTTAAAACATTTAAATAAGACTCTTGCAAACTTTAAGAAACTTTTCTTTAACTTACTTCATAGCTTTAGACTTGATTTCTAACTTCCTTGACTTTGATCCTAACATTCCTTGAATTGAATTATGGAAAGGTTCATGATTAATGTTTATGGATGATTTCATGATTTTTATATGTGCCAGAGAGTGTTGGAATCAACTAATAAAAGTGGGTACATCACTTAGGAACTAGTACGAAAAGATAGGGAAAGATTAGGTCTCCAAGCGTCCTTGGCGCTCTGAGAGGCGTGGAGTGCCAGAGCATGATGGACAGACTTTGTCTTGAGGCGCTCTGGCTGGCGCGGCGTGCCAGAGCCTTTCAGACAGAGACTGTACTGAGGGGCTCTGGTAAGCGCGGCGCCCCAAGGTCTAACAGACGGAATTTCTGACTTTTCTTCTCCATTTTTCATCTCTAAACCTTCTAAACTTCCATGGATCTCACCCAAATCACTTAGGATCACTAATAACCTCAATACCCAACAGATTAGACCCCAAAAACAACTCGGAAACACGAATTCAATCAACTAGAACATGTTACAACTCAACCAACAAGAATTTAACCATTTGTTCTTCAAAAATTTCAATGTTCATCATTCAATCTATTCAAACTTCGCTGAATTAAATAAATTGGTGTGTGGGTGAACGAACCCAACACAGAAAGATCTCACATATCTTATAGGGATCACCCCCGACGAATTCTACTCGAGGATCTTGGCGTTCTTGATGAATTCTTGGCCTTTTCTCCTTTCTTCTTCTTCTCTTCTCTTCTCTCCCAAGCCCTAAGCGTATTTCAACTTTATAAAACTGACTTTAGACTTTGTTTTACCCCTAATAAACCCTTAAAACAAATTAGGAAATAGTAGAGTGAAAATACCACTTTACCCTTACTAAAATCCGGATTGGACTTTCCTCCATCCAACAGTCCAACTTCCGATAGGCATATCTCCCTCATACGACCTTGAAAATGCGCAATCTCGGCGGCGTTGGAAAGATCTCTTCATGGTTTTTCCAACCAAATAAAGAACTGACCCTAAATCATCCTGAAATAGAAGTTATAACCGTTTGAAAATGACCAAAAACTCACTTTTGCACTTGGGAAATTTTTCAGATTTTTCCTATTCTTTTCAAAAATAACTATTCCTAGTTTATTTGTTTAATCCTAGCTAGTTTGGGTTACGAGATGTTACATATAGGATTTTAGAACTTTATAAGGTTGTGTGCGTTAGAAATCTTGAATTATTGTAGGATTTTAGAACTTTAAGTTGTGAACTTTAGAGAACTTAAATTTTTGTAGGATTTTAGAATTTTAGGTTGTAAACGTTAGTAATGTTGAATTATTGCGGAATTTTAGAACTTAAGTTGTAAATTGTAGAACTAATTGACCTTAAAACTTGAAGGTTATATATAACTAAGTGAATTTGTGATTTTAAGACTAGTTTGAATTTGAAATTATATCTTGAATTTACTATAAATTGAACTTAATTAGGAATATGAACTTGAAATGTTGTTGACTTTTAAATCCAAAAAGTTGAATTATATTTGTTTAGCATAAGTACCAACACTAGTTGATCCTATTGATAACAAAATTGATTTTTTTGCAAGATTGATTTGTGTCCAGTCGCCCACTATGTGAAGTGTCGCGACCCTTTCCGAGAGATACTACAACTTGACAAGAAACCTAATGTAATACTTGCGACATTTAAAAGAGATTAACGAAGGGCATACTGATTTTAATCTAGTTGAGGGATTAGGTTCCTAACGTATAATTTAGTTAAGGATGTGCACCTTGCCCATTTAAACCTCTATTTGAGGTCAAAATTGATATGACACAAAATTTTAACTTATGACGAAAAACTCTCCAAAAATCTGTTAAGAAAATAGCCGGCGAGCTTTTCATACAATGTTATCCTCACACTTAAGGATGAAATAACATGAATATTACCAACTCTCGAGTACTGAAATTATCCGGTTCATGCTTTACACAAGCTTTCAAAACATATAGTAAATTAGTATATTACAAGACTTGGGTTTACACACCGAAAAAAGATAAAAACGTATAGCCATACTTATATTACAACCCATGGTGACATGACCAAATCAGACCTCAAAATTTCATGTAAATATACAACACGTACATCATGTACAAGTCCCAAGGTTTATACAAAATATATATGCCTATATGCAAGTGTAATCTTCCTTAAGACTTTCAAAATCTCCTTCTTCAATGGCCAACTTCAAACATCGTCTAGAACATTCCCTATGATAGAAACAACTATGCTAAGCATATAGCTTAGTGGTGTAAAACTATAGATCTAGAGCACTCTGATTCACCAAGTTATCATTCTCAAGTCAAGGGCAGAACAATTGAAACGAAATAAGTAAATCGAGTAAACAATATACAAAGAGTATTAAGTTGGATATTTAAATGACAACAAGACGACAATGCAAAGTGACAAGAGGTAACCAAGGTACCAAGATAAACTTTCAGATATACCAGCAGGTAAAAATATTAAAAATAGTACATGTACAATTTTATACACAAACCTCAGTTCTTTAGACAAGAAATAGTCCAACACCACTTTAACAGTTCAAACTGTAGACCAATCAACGTATGAAGGTCCTCAACTTGTTCACGAGTAAATACAACCTTAAAAATACAATTAAATAACTTCTTTAATTTCTAGTATCTCAATATTGTCGAAGTAAAACAGGATAATCATCACAAGTATGCTTCGCATTTACAAATACGTCTGTACTCCCAGAACAGTGATTCTGACTAGCCTAATATCTCAAGTCGCAACTAAGATTTGAAAAGGAAAACAAAAAAACTGGACTTTTTAAACTTCATGAAAGATGTAGATACATTTGTTGACACCCAATTTTGACCCTCCCCGATATAAATTGATTCACGAGCTTCTAAATTCTTAGACGATTCATATAACTAGCATTATAAAATCCAAATATATATATTTTCATGCAATTTTAGAGAAACTTTAGTCGTTTTGAGAAAATTTAAATACTAAATATGTATTATATAGTTTTGGCTATAATTAGTATATCTCGGAAAATTGTCTCAAAAGATTTTGTTTTAGTCAAATATTTTGCTAGTTTAGTTATAGTTTTAAATTAATTAGTTCATAATTAAGGATAATTATTTTACTTGTTTGGAATTGAGAAGCTCATTAATTGATTTATATTAATCCGTCTTGTTTAAGTTTTAACCAATGTTCATCAATAATTCAATTTGGTTACAAATGAATCTCTTTGGGCTACCGTCTGCAATTTTAGCCAAAATCTTTCAATTAGTTTCATTTTATAAAAAAGCAAAGGTTTGGGATTTTTCTTCACTTCTGTCAGCCCAATTCCATATTCAAAATTCCCTTTAAGTTCCCTCAACAGCAGCCCATCCAACTCCTCTTCCCAACCTTTTTTCTCATTGACTCGACCCGTTGTTCTTTCCTTCACAATAGAACCTAGCAGTAGACGCGTGGAAAAGAAACACCTCTTCATCCGTTAATTCACGCGACTCCAACGGTGTGGTTCACGATTCCAATAACGGAATTCACGACAGCAGTCAAGCGGCGTCAATTCAAGAAGATCTTTTGCGTTCATAAACGGATCGGCGCATGAAAGCAGACGGAAAAGCAACGGTGAAGAACGTGTACAATACGATTCCTTGTCTCTTTTATCAGCGTCTCTCTCTAAGGTACGATTGCAGCAGCAAAGGACAGTTCGCATGCTCGTCCTTAGGGGTGTGAGATCGATCCACGTCGCACCACAAGGACGAGGGAATTCATCCCAGCCGTTACCCCCCCCCCCCTTTTTTTTTCCCTTTCTGGAATGAAGCTGAAATTTCAGAAGAGATGTTCCCCCTTGTTGGTAAAAGGAGTTAAATTTCAAAATTCATGGGCCTTTTCTCATTCGAAATTCACCCCTTTTCCCACCAAAAAATCCAACCCTAGTCTTACTCTATATAAACATCTTTTCTTCTTTGTTAAAAGGGGGATTTTTTTTAAAAGGAAAAAGTGGAAAATTTCGTAGGAGAAAAAGAAAAAATATAGTGAGAAAAATACTTCAAATACGTGAAATACACTTTACAAGCAGTAGAGTCGATAGTTTTTTTTTGTTCGAGTATGAGTTTCCGGCCAGATATCTGCTTCTTTGTTGGAGCCTCACTTGTGTGGTCGGAAGGTTATCGCTGCAAGCTTCTTGTCGTCCCAGGAAGCTGTTCAAAAAGAGGTAAAGCAACCCTTGACCATTCTTTTCCTTTTCATCTTGTTCCGCTTTATTTTTTTTGGGGATGAGCTATACGATTGGTGTCGAGCATAAGTTTTTTTGAATCTTATTTTACTCAAAATTGGGGTGTAGGTTTTCATTTTTAAGATGTTGTCGCATGTTTAAGGTAGTTCTCTATGTTTTATAATTTTTCCGGTTTGTCGAGCGTTATGTTCATTTCTCATTTTGATACTTTGCTGAAACTCTTTTGTTTACACTAACCATTCAAGTTTAGAAATCTGATACATGTACTGTATCTGTATCCCCTGTTGTGCCAATACTGTTTATTAATAAAATGAACTTTTACTGTGTGTATAGCTTTCCTAGCTTCGGGAAAATGGTCAGGACTTAGGGTCATTGTGTTTGGTAAAATGGTTTTGTTTTGTACTAAAAATCAGTAAACATCATTTGGTGTATAGGCATATGTTATAGATGTACATAATACTCTTGCATTCTGCATATCTTTAGACATCTTGAGGGCGTAGTCGGTTTTGGATCAGTATAAAATCTAGTTGCCTGTTCTACTATCCAAGTTTGGGTTTTTTTTTCTGTCAGAGTTTAGTCTTTCGAGTTAGTTGGGATGTGACCTCTTGATGATTTTTTTTATCGCAATATGTCTATTCTTTGATGCCAAGGATAATTTCTTGTGATTTTCTTTGCTGCCCATACTCTCAGCAGTTTTATTTAACTTATGTCAATTTGAGGATATATGCATAAAAATGGGGTCGATGGACCAAGGTCAACTCTAATTTGTTTGCTATTCGCATGTTATATGTGTCTATGGTTTAAATTTAATTTTGTTTCCTTTGTTTAAACGACCCATGTGATTGATCTTGTAAAAATCTTAGTAGCATTTGTGGATATGCATCAAACAACTTTTATCCTTCTTTCTCACTGTATCCAGCAACTAGTAATAAGCCAAGTTTAGATTGGTCCTTAATATTTTTATCACGGTTTTGCAGTGTTGGTTCTCTCTCTGGTCATCTTAACAGTTATATTATTTCATGTCTTAAATAAAAAATGTGTTAGAATTTTTCTTATCTTGTTGCTAATATGTTTATTTGCTTTTGTATGCAAAATTCGCTTGAGTTTGCTATGAGCTCTCGCCTCCCCTGGCATTTTGAGATGATCCTTAAAGGCTCAAGTTACTTCATCGAGTCAAGTCCTTCAAAGATTGGCGAACACGTTCCGAAGCGAAAGAAGTTGAAGAAATTGGGCCATAGGGTCTCAAATTCGTTTCTCTTATATTTTGTATTTTTGTTGTTATTGGGCCTAAGCCCATTTAGTTACTTTGTTTATTTTTTCCTTAGAGTTTAGGACAGATACCAAGTAAAAATGGGTCAAAAACCCAAAACACAATGGGTCTAAATACCGGTCCAGATGGACAAAATCCAGATTTGGACCCAACATCTCTCTTTCTCTTTCTCTTTCTCTCATTTCGTTATCGCTCATTTCTATTTTTAATTATCGTTAGTTTTAGGGTTAAGAAATCTCACACCCCCACAAGACGCCATTTCATTTTAGTTGATTCTTTAAATTAATCAAATAAATAAACTTAAATCAAATTTTTGCAAATCGCAAATAGATAGTAAATTAAATACTTCTTCTTTTCAAACAACTTTAGATAATTGTTATTTTAAAATCAAATTAAAATTATTTTTAGCCAAATAGGTTAGTTGCCGGATAATCACGAGTTAGTGAATATATTAGGTGCCGTAAAAATCTTTCTAAAATATAAATATGAATCCCCGAACCCCTTTAAAGTTTTCAATCGATTTCCTGTTTTAAATCTTTTGAAAATAAAGTTTTCTTAATTTCTCTTAAAAATTTAAGTGGCGACTCTAAAAAAGTCAAAAACTTCTAAAATATATAATATATTTTCCCAAAAATTAAACAGAATGGCGACTCTGCTGGGGAATTAGAGGATTGTAACCTTAAAACTAAACTTATTTGGCTATGTGAAATAACTGTTTATTTGCTTCTTTATCGTATTGTATCAACTGTTACATTTTTCATGGCATAATTTCCGTCAAACGGCAAATAGTTTGATTTAGGATAAAGGAAGTTACGTAGCTTACCACGACTTCTTTCAGAAAACACACAAGTCTTTCTTTAGAAGTAATAAACGAATAGTTGGCTTGCGGTCATCCAACGTCATTTGTTAGCTTCACCCCGTTGTCTGTCCGACTCGGGTAACCATTACTTTTGAAACAAATTCTAGTCAGCCTAAGATAGAGCGAAACAAAAACCAAATCTAAGCATTAGTCTAGGACGGCTTAATACCCAAGGCGTATTAAGTCCATTAGTTGAAACCACCAAAATCATGTTCAAGGTCTCCGACCTCACGACATATCATTTTGTTTGACATTTGAATGATGTACATGTGGAAACCAAATGTGGGGTGGGTAAACTTAACTGGGTTTTGTTTTGTAGGTATGAATCGCTTTCCAAGATTCGACATGGTCGTAGAAGCCCCGTCTCTACTCAAAATATGGTATAACGACCTTGACGGAGATCACAAAAGAACCCTCAACAAGTATGTGGGTGCCCCTGACCGAGTCACTCAACATGACTGGTTGGTCTGAGCTAATTAAAGTTCTCACCGGTTATTGGAACAACGAGAAAATGGTGTTCCAATTCAGAACTGTGGAAATCACCCCGACAATCGAGGAACTTCGAGACTGCATCAACACGGTTGGCAAAGAGTTAGAAAGAAGGGCGAGAAAGCAAGAAGATATCTTGATCCCCAACAAACATTCTGTCGAAGATATCACGAGCTGGTTTGGGTTGGGAAAAGATTACGCTTACTGGGCCCAAGAATCTAGTGTATCATTCAGGGATCTCTATGTTAGATTTGGGCATGCGAGGTTTTATGCAAATTACAACAAAGAGTTCAAGATCACCTACAGAGAACGGAATGAAATCGACCTTTAGTATTTGCCGTCGCATTATTGGGAACAATGATCTTTCCACACGATCCAAGCCTGAGTATCAACACTCGAGTGATAATGCTTGCGCACACTTTGATCAACGGGTTTAAGAATCAAGGACAAGTGATGTACTACCCCGTCGCTCCAGTCATACTGTCAGACATATATCGAGCCCTAGGAAAATGCAAAGAAGGACATTGCTACTTTCAAGGATGTCACCTTCTTCTTCAATGGTGTACCCTAAGTCATTTAGCAAAAGGGCCCAGGACTCAAGAATTGCATACTTTGGATAATAAGAACACTCTCAGGGATTTGAAAGATATGCTATTTTGGGCAAATCTGGGAGTTGAAGGACTAGATAAAGATGGGCTCAGATATTTTCTGAACTAAGGGAAGAAGATATCCAATGGATGCTTGATCGCTTCATCTCAAAGGATGTCGTCATAGAGGGCCGCATACAACTCGTGCTTCCACTACCAGGTATTCGGGGAATCCGTCCTTACGCACCCTTCCAAGTCATACGACAGTTTTGGAGGAGGCAAATCACGCCTTGAGAAGCGTACTATGGTGCCTATGTGTATGATATTGGGGATGATAGAGTGGATGACGCTACAGAAATGCAGAGCAAATGGAAAGGGGCCAAGAGAATGAAGAAAGACATCATTGCTCCAGATCGGCTTGACGTTGGATATGATGAAACTTATAAGGTTTGCCTGAAAAAGAACATACAAAGTACCTCCTCACCAGTCCCAAATTGTTATCGCAGTGTGGAAGACAAGAGGCCAAAGCTGTGATCGAGTTAAGAGAGGTAAGGCGGGATGCCTAAGAAATGTACGCCAAATTTCTCGAAAATCAAAGCACCCTTGAGAAGACAACCCAGGAATTGGAAAACCTAAGACGCAGTTTTGATGAGTTTGACTTATGGGTTAAAGAGAAGATAGAGGGGATGCAATACGAGGATTGGGAAGAGAAAGGACGACGGAGCGAGGGTTATCATTAGATGCTACAATACATGTTTCATAGTGGATTTTGACCCTGTGTGGGTTTTTTCTATATGTATTTCTGTCATTTTTAGCCCCTGCGTGGGCTTACCTTTCTTGAATTTTCGTACATTTTAAATGGCCCTTGCGTAGGTCTGTCCTTTGTATTTTGTTCCTTATCCCCCCCCCCCCCGTTTATTCCCCTTGTGAACATTAACTATTCATATGTGAAATTTGTTTAGGGGGTAATTAACTGGTTCAATTCCACACGTACATTGTTCAAATGCGCTAGACCTACCCTTGGCACAAAAAGGTCCCCTGTATGTTTAGGACGCGATATATGTGCTTATGACTGTTTATGTGATATGTTGCTTTGAATGAGGACATCGTAAACCCACACCCTTCCAGAAATATACAAGTCACTACTACAAAGTCCGACCAAATATTCTGAGTCTTGAGTTTCCCAAACAAAAGCAAAATCCTATCACCAAATCATAAAACACTACTCTACCATCTCAGGAAAGGTGAGATCACAGCTATGGACAAAGGGAAGAATATCCAGGATGAACCAACCGAAGAGGAGATGATCGACATACGGAGGCAGTGAGGAAACGCCTATATAACATATTGTTTCCTCCTGAGAGCCCCGAGTTGGAAAGCATTGTAGAAAGTTATGAGAAAGCGATTGCCCGCAAACCTTCTCTTGAAGGACGTCTGGCAGAAGGGGACCAGAAAGTCACTCTCGAAGCATATCCACAAGAATACCGAACAAAGACGGAAGCCATTTCGTGCGCCATCATTTTCGAGCACTATCAGTCCAGGCGTATGTTGAGGTCCGTAGAAAGAGCATCTTCCCAAGTGGGATCAGGGGACATCCGTAAGACCTGTGAGTGTCATTCTAACCAGAAAGAGCACACAATAGAGGAGTGCATAGAGTTTAAGAATGTGGTCCGCCATTTGCTCGATATGGATAGTATTGCGAACAATTGGGGTGACGTCGTCATCATTGCGTGTGATGAACCAAGGCTCGACATACTAGTCACTGAGAAAACTAAATTCTATTGTTGCTCCTTCACACCTTTCAAGAAAATAATGTTGGAGGTCTATTCAGAATTGGTTTGAAAGGGAGTCTTCACCCCTCTCTATAAGGACGTGGGAGTGTTATATTCTCTTAGATTCGAAACTCAAAAATGTTGCCCTATCACAGGGCCACGGATCATAGCATTGAAAAGTGTCTTGCATTCCGCCACGACATGGAGTACCTCATCAGCATAGGAAAGATTTGAGTCGAGTCTGTTCCCCGTGACTGATGTAGCGACGAGAAGAAAAATAGCTGAGATGGGCTCACCTTTTGTCTTTAAAGCTTTGTTGTTTATTTTTCAATTTCCCTGTAATCGTACGAGAATGAATGAAAACAATTATTTATTTTTTACCCGAACTACATAGGGCCTGAATTCTCCTTGTGAGATACGTAGGCAGCCTTTCAAGGCTCGGCCCCTATCTTTTAAATTTTTCATTCTCCCCATTTTCATTATACAAGGAAATGTGAGGCTCAGATAAACGGACATAAAAGATATGCAGCAAGAAGACCCTAGCTCAACGTGATATTACCTTTCTGAGATAGTTCCAAATTAAAATGGGCAAACTCATGCTTGTTCAAAAAATCAATTTTCCCTTACTCGTGGGTCGGCATGTCCTCAAACAAAGCAACTTTGTGTGTTTATCTGCTATCTGTGTGATATCCTGCATTATGTATTCCGAACTCAAACTAACAAATTTGCCGTTGAGTTATTTTCCTCCTCAGGTACTTAGAAACTGGTCTGTGTTGATTAAACTGGCTGATCATCCCTACTTCACTAGATCAAAAGGGCCTGCAGAGTCCTTTCCCGGCTAAAGTTCAGATAAGGGAAAAGCAGTAATGGGGGACAACAACGAAGAAAGCAGTATTACTGACGTTGTGGTGGCTCAACCCACCATAGCGGATCAGAATGAATTGATTATGCAGTTAAAGCAGCAGATCACTGAGGTGAGAATGGAAATGCAAAGGAGACAGGATATGCCTCCACCAGGTTTTACTGCCAACGCCGCTACTGATGGAAGGCCTTCGCTATACTTTCCCTTTTCTATACTTTCCCTCTTCAAACATGGAACAGGCTTAGAATGCACCATCTACTCCTGCTCAAATCCCTCAGTCATCGATTTAACCACACAAAATGAGCATGACGTGAATGGTTCTGAGCTCGACTATTATGAGGAGCAGGAAAGAGAGTGGAGGTCAAAATAAGAGGCCACAAATATAGACATAAAGGAGGAGATCCGAAAAGCAATAAAGGAACTTCAATGCATTCCTGACGTCGCTGGTTTGAACTACGATGACTTATGCATTCATCCGAATCTGGACCTCCCAGAAGGGTTCAAGATGCCAAAGTTTGATACTTTTGGAGGAACAGGGAATCCCTTAGCGCACCTCAGGGCTTACTGTGACCAACTCAGGAGTTGGGAGGGATAAAATTGTGCTAATGCAACTTTTTAGCCGAAGTTTGAGTGCGGATGCTTTGGAATGGTTTACATCTCACGAGATCAGACAGTGGCTAGAATGCTTTGGCTAAGGACTTCATCGAGCGGTTTGCCTACAGTGTAGAGATCGTACCTGATCGTTATTCCTTAGAAAATATGAAACAAAAATCCAACGAAAGCTACAGAGAGTTTTCGTACAGGTGGCGCAAGGAAGCAGCTAGAGTACGACCTCCTATGTACGAAAAAAAGATAGTTGAAGTGTTTGTGCGGGTGCAAGAGCCCGAATACTATGATAGAATCATGTTGCTCGTTGGAGCAAAAATTGCTAAGATAGTCAAGGTTGGTGAGACTATCGAGGATGGGTTGAAAACCGGGAAGATTGCCCGTGTTGTTGCGTCGTTCGGATAATCGGGTTTGTTGAAGAAGAAAAGAGAAGACGTTTCTGCCGTTCTTACGAGGGGAGGAAGACCCCCAGAAGACCATCATCCTACCAAGGTCGTCCTCGACCTTCCCAGAATTCTTACCAGGCTTGCTATACGCAAGATGGTTATCCAAATGCTCCTCCTCCCATCTACCAAAATGCTACCTCCACATACCAAAATGCCCCCTTCCAAGTAAACAAAATCCATCTCTCGTTTACCAAAATTCTCCTCCACTTTACCAAATTTCATCCCCCATTGACCAAATGTTGCTCCTAACTGTGCCAATATGCAGTCAAACTACAGAGCAGCCCCTTCCCAGTATATCAAGTTCACGCTCCACTCTACCAAAATACCCCTCCAAATTATCAAGCTCCATTGCCAAATTATCAAACAAATCCTTATCCAAGAAACCAAACTCCCCGTCCAAATACCCGAAATTATCAACAGATGCCTCCTCCCCAACAAGGCAACTATGATCCCCCTCGACCCTAATTCGAGAAGAAGCCCCCACAAACTTTACCGCGCTCGCTGAAAGCCGAACAAAACTGTACGAGCGACTGGCTGCGGCTGGATACATTCACCCGGTGGGGCCCAAGCCGGTGGATACTAGTTCAAAATTCTACATACCCGATCTAAGGTGTGTGTATCACTCCAACAACGTTAGACATGATACTGAGAATTGTATCAACCTCAGACACAAGATTCAAGATCTGATCGACCAAGAAGTGGTTTCTCTTCAACCAGCCGCGCCCAATGTCAACACCAATCCTTTACCGAATCATGGAGGCGGCAATATAAACATGATAGAGACGGATGATGACTGGTGCATGACTAAGGCGATAACTCTGATTGTTCATGATGAGTTAGAAAGGGATGTTTCCTCGCTGAGCGTTAAGGAGAAAAAGAAGTTTGTGATCCTGACACCCGCAAAGGTCGTTGCCTTAGTGCCATTAGAAACTCCTGCTAGGCCAAAGTTTGTGATTGAAACCGCTGCCGCTCAGGGTATGACCCAATCTGGGAGGTGTTATACTCCTGAAGAGTTGCCTCTTGGAGGGCAGAAGAAGGACCAAGGGAAAAAGCCGATAAGTGAGGGCGAGGCTGAAGAATTCTGGAGGAAGATGCAGCCCAAAGACTATTCGATCGTTAAGCATCTAGAGAAAACCCCAGCTCAGATTCTGTGTGGGCCTTGTTGATGAGCTCCCAGCCGTATAGGTAGACCTTGATGAAGGCTCTGGATGACACGTATGTGCCTGTGGGCAAAAGCAGCAAGTAATGTAGCGGCTATGATCAACTAAGTTATCCAAGGGCATCAGATTAGTTTCTGTGATGAAGAGTTGCCCTTCGAAGGGAGGTCGCACAACAAGGCGTTGCATGTCATTGTCATATGCCGTGAAAGGGTCATAAACCGTGTCCTGGTGGATGATTGGTTTGGTCTCAACATTTTCCCACTATCGACTCTAAGACAGTTAAGGTTTGACTTGGGGAAGTTGGAGCAAAACCAAGTCAATGTAAGAGCCTTCGACGGCGTACAAAGAGACACATTGGGAGCAGTGAATTTGGTCATCCAAATGGGTTCGGCGAGTACAGTACACAGTTTCAGGTCTTGGACATTGACACCAGCTATAACCTTCTTCTGGGAAGGCCTTTCATCCACATGACTGAGGTTGTGCCTTCTACTCTTCACCAGATGATGAAGCTCGTTTGGAAGGACCAAGAACGGGTTATTCACGGCAAAGGGAGTAACTCCGGCAGACAGATGCCAGTTATTGATGAAGTCTCGCGAGGCACCAATTTCTACACGGTGGAGCTGGTAAATGCCACCGGCGAAGATTTGGCCCCACAGCCTCCTATGACTTCTGTGTACAAGATGATCGCCACTGTGATGCTGTAAAATGGGTTCGAGCCAGGTTTTGGATTGGGAAGGAATTCCCAAAGAATTATTGAGCATGTTCAAGTTCCCGTCAAAGGAGCGAGATATGGTTTGGGGTACGTCCCCACAAATGATGAGATGAAGATAAAGAAGAACAGTGATCAAGCATTGACTAGGTCAATCCCTCATCTGTAACAATCATTTCTAGTTCGGGAGTACGCCGATCGTGATGGCCTCGGGGAAGGAATCTGCTACCTTTTTAAAGAGATTGACGCTGTCATTGAGGACGAGGTTGAGCTAGCTGGTATCCGCGATGCTGATCCTGGAGAGCAGCTGCAGAACTGGACTTTCACACCAATCTTGATTCCCCGATCATCTTGGTAGAAGGACATTGGTTATGCATGTTTTGAAAATTGATGGTAGTTCGAAAGAGGCCCGAGACCCACCATTTTGCTTTTTCTTTAATTGCTTGAATTTTAAAATCTCCCCCCCCCCCCCGTGATGTTAAAAAAGGCAACATGGCACTTTGTCATGGCCAAAGTTTGCATTCTTTTCCAATTTGAATGAAAGCCTCTTTTATTGAAAACTTTTTATTTACTTATTTGCAATATTTTTACTTTCCTAACTTTGTTGTTTATGAGTTTATGATTTCAGTAATTTTAATTTAAAACCTGCCAATGTCATGTCATGTCACAAGTTGAACGAACAAAATGAGGCAGATGACGATGAGGGTGAAGAATACGAAGGGGAAAATGAGATACCAGAATATGTTGCTGAGGAATTTCGGCAGTTTGAAAATCAACATAAGCTGAATTTGGAAGAAATTGTGATTGTGAATCTGGGAGACTAAGAGTGTGTCCAAGAGGTCAAAATCAGCGTGCACTTGAATAAAGCTCAAAGAAAGGATCTGATTCATTTTCTTACTGAATACATTGCTGTGTTCGTCTCGAAAGTCAGTGACATGCTAGGGGTGAGTACCAATGTGGTGTCCCACAAGTTGCCGATTAATCCAGGGTTCAGTCCAGTGAAACAGAAGGCTCGAAAGTTCAAGCCTGAGTTAACTTTAAAGATTAAAGAAGAGATCACCAAACATATCAAGTCTCGATTAGTGGAAGTTACGCAATACCCGACTTGGTTGACCAATGTTGTTCCGGTCGCAAAAAAAGATGGAAAGATCAGAATTTGTGTCGATTATAGGGATCTCAACAAAGCCAGTCCAAAGGATAATTTTCCGTTGCCGAACATTCACATTTGGATCGATAACTGTGCTAAGCATAAAATGCAGTCGTTTGTGGATTATTACGCAGGTTATCATTAGATCCTCATGGACGAAGAAGATGTAGAAAAGAAAACTTTTATTACGCCTTGGGGTGTATATCATTACAGGGTGATGCCATTCGGCCTCAAAAATGCTGGTGCTACTTATATGAGGGCTATGACGATCATATTTCATGACATGATCCACAACGAGATCGAGGTGTATGTAGATGACATCGTAATCAAGTCCCGCGAGAGTCCGGACCACTTGACGCATTTAAAGAAGTTTTTTGATCGTCTGCGTCGTTACAAGTTGAAGTTAAATCCTGCCAAATGCGCTTTTGGAGTGCCAGCCGACAAGTTATTGGGATTTATAATCAGCAGAAGGGGTATTAAGCTCGACCCTTCTAAGATCAAGGCAATTCAAGAGTTACCCTCTTCAAGGACTAAGAAGGAAGTGATGAGTTTCTTAGGGAGGTTGAACTACATCAGCCGGTTCATAGCCCAATGCACCGTGGTGTGTGAACCTATCTTCAAGTTGTGGAAGAAAGATGCTTTGACAAAGTGGACTGAAGAATGTCAGACTGCTTTTGATGTTATCAAGAACTATTTGTCCAATCCACCGGTGTTGGTGCCTTCGCGAGAAGGAATCCCGCTGTTGCTATATTTGTCTATCTCAGATAATGCATTTGGATGCGTACTTGGTCAACATGACGAGATAGGGAAGAAGGAACGAGCTATTTATTACATAAGCAAGAAGTTCACTCCATACGAGTCTCGTTACACTCTTTTGGAAAGAACATGTTGTTCTTTAACTTGGATTTCCCAGAAATTGAGGCATTATTTGTCTTTTTATACCACATACCTCATTTCCAGGATAGATCCGCTGAAGTATATCTTCTAGAAGGCGATGTCGACCGTAAAATTGGCTAAATGGCAGATTCTTTTGAGCGAATTTGATATTGTGTATGTGACCCAGAAGGCAATAAAAGCACAGGCCTTGGCCGATCATCTCGCGGAAAATCTTGTTGATGAAGAGTATGAACCGCTCAAGACTTATTTCCTGGATGAAGAGGTATCGTTCGTGGGTGAAGATATTTCTGAAGCCTACCCTGGTTGGAGAGTTTTCTGTGATGGAGCGGCAAATCACCAAGGAATAGGTATTGGAGTTGTTTTAGTGTCAGAATCTGGTCAGCACTATCCTATGGCAGCTAAACTCCAATTCAACTACACGAACAACATGGCTGAATATGAAGCTTGTATCCTCAGTTTGAAAATGGCCATCAATATGAATGTTCATGAGCTTCTGGTTATTGGAGATTTAGATATGTTGATTCATCAGGTTCAAGGAGAATGGGCTGCGAAGAACCCGAAAATTACGCCATACGTGCAGTATATACAAACGTTGTGCAGAAGATTCCATAAGATTGAGTTCAGACATACTCCTAGAATATAGAATGAGTTGGCTGATGCTCTTGCCACCATCGCCTCAATGATTAAACATCCATATACAGATTATATTGATCATCTGGATATAGAGATAAAGGAACAACCAGTTCATTGCTCTCATGCTGAAGCAGAACCAGACGATTTGCCATGGTATCTTGATATCAGGAAATATTTAGAGTCCGGAACTTATCCTGAGAATGCAACATCTAACCAAAAGAAATCGATACGCCATTTGGCCCTCAATTTCTTTATGAGTGGAGAAATCTTGTATAGGAGGACTCCAAATTTAGGTCTTCACAGATGTATCGATGATGATGAAGCTGTGAAGCTTATCGAACAGATACATGCTGGAGTCTGCGGCACGCACATGAATGGACTCACTTTGGCAAGAAAGATCCTTCGAGCCGGTTTTTCTGGATAACTATGGAGCATGATTGTTGCAAGTTTGTGCAGAAATGTCATAAATGTCAAGTGCACGGTGATTTGATCCGAGTGCCGCCTAACGAACTCAATGCTATGAGTTCACCTTGGCTATTTGTAGCTTGGGGCATGGATGTCATCGGTCCAATAGAGCCAGCCGCTTCTAATGGAACAGATTTATTTTGGTTGTCATTGACTATTTCACCAAGTGGGTGGAGGCAACTTCTTAGAAGTCGGTGACCAAGAAAATTGTAGCTTATTTTGTTTGCAACAATATGATATGCAGGTTTGGAGTACCAGAATCCATCATTACTGATAATGGTGCAAATCTCAACAGTCACTTGATGAGAGATATATGTGAGCAATTTAAGATTACTCACCGTAACTCAACCGCTTATCGTCCTCAAATGAATGGAGTTGTAGAGGCTGCAAATAGGAATATCAAGAAGATTCTGAGGAAAATGATTGACAATCACCAAGGTTGGCACGAGATATTGCCATATGCTTTGTTGGGATATCAAACGACTGTCAGAACGTCAGTTGGAGCTACTCCATACTTGCTAGTATATGGAACAGAATCAGTCATACCTGCTGAAGTTGAAATACCGTCTTTGAGAATCATCCAAGAAGCTGAATTAAGTAAAGCTAAGTGGGTCAGCAAGCAGATTGACCAATTGACATTGATTGACGATAAGAGAATGGTTGCTATTTGTCATGGTCAACTATACCGACAGAGAATGATTCGTGCTTTCCACAAGAGAGTCAGAGCCAAAATTTTTGAAATCGTTCAGTTGGTCCTCAAGCGCATTTTTCCTCATCAGGATGAGCACAAAGGAAAATTCGCGCCAAACTGGCAAGGACCTTACATGGTTCGCAAGGTATTATGTGGAGGTGCTTTGATCCTGTCGGAGATGGATTGCACTGCATGGCCGAAACCGATCAACTCAGATGTTGTCAAAAGATATTATGTGTGAAGAGTCAGTTAGTATTTCTGTCGTTTCTTTGTAATCATTCTATTTGTTTGTATTTGATTTGTTTAAATTTCATCCCTCCTGTAATGAACTATGTCTGACCTGAATTCACAAAAATGAGATACGTAGGCGGCCTGTGTTGGCCTCGGTCACCCCATTTATCATTTTCTTTTTGTATTTGAACTACGTTCGACTGAATTCTCAATAATGAGATACGTAGGCAGCCTGTGTTGGCCTCGGTTACCCCATTTATCCTTTTCTCTTTGTATTTGAATTACGTTCGACCTGAATTATCAAGAATGAGATACGTAGGCGGCCTATGTCGGCCTCAGTCGATTTCTTTGTAAATTTTCTTATTATTGTTAACCTTTGAGGGGGAACTACGTTTGACCTGATTCCTGACTCAACGGGATACGTAGGCGCCACAAGGGTTCGGTCATATTTCCCGTAAGATTTCTATTTTCTCTTTACAATAGAAACTGGGACAGAATATTTGTAAGGGACTCAAAAATTCTCAAGGAAGAAGATTTTTCTTCAACAAGTCAAGACTGAAATTACTTGGAAACTTGCAACTGGGACAGAATTTTTGAGATAATCTCAAAAATTCCGTGATTTGCTCACCAACAATTAGAGATAAGCCAAGACAGTCAACTGGGACAGAAATTTTGAGGATGGCCTCAAAATTTCAGCATGGGTTTATCGACGGTCTAGAGTGACTTTGAATACTCCCCAGCGAATATCGATTGACCTCCAAGCATCAGACTCAAAGAAGTTCACTAAGTCTGACGTGACATGATACTTGGCAGTAACCTTTTTCAAAACACTACTTTTCGAAAATTTATTTTTCTTAAAATTTTCCCTTTATGTTTCATTTGTTTTGGCATAAAATATTTTATCTTATCTATCATGAATCGGGAGATCAGAAAATTAACTGGAGATAGCAGGACAATGAGTAGACAATTGAATAAATCGACACAAATCAGTTCGTTTTAAAACTAACGATTTTTCTGTGGACGCAGAATTATTTTATATTGCTCATTTCTAAGGCTCAAGAATGTGAGAATTATTGTTTCATCCAATTCCCAATAACATGAAGTCTATAATGAAGATATAATTGTGTTCAAAGGTGAATCAAATGAAAATCTCAAGAAAGACAGTTTGCGGTTTTTCGTCAAGGACGTCATCTGCATCATATTATCAAATATGATAATATTACCACCCAGAGGGTCATTATATTTGTACTGTCAATTGAGACGATGCACTATCTGGAGGGTCACTCTAATCGTACTGTCCATTTAGATGATACACTACATCGAGAGTCATTTTACCGTACTGTCAATCGAGACGATATAATTATCCAGAAGGCACCCAAAGATCACTATGTTGCTCGGTTGAAGCACTATCTTCATTTGGTACCAAGGATGGCATAAAGAGAAAAATAGCATGCATCGCGAGTTGATATTCATGCCCCGCAGAAAATCATGCATCGCGAGTTAATGTTCATACATCGCGAAAAATCTTGCATCGCGAGTTAATATTCATGCCCCCGCAGAAAATCATGCATTGCACGTTAATATTCATGCATCGCGAGAAAATATTCATGCATCGCGAAAAATCATGCATCGCGAGTTAATATTCATGCATCGCGGAAAAATCATGCATTGCGGAGAAGAAGTCATGTATTGCGGAGAACAAGTCACGCATTGCAAGAGAAATTCATGCATCGCGGAAAAGTCATGCATTACGGAAGAGAAATCACGCAGTGCAAGAGGAAGAAATTGTGCATCCCTAGAGAATATTTGCCCATCAACATCAACGACATCTTTTTATTTTTGACAAGGGTAAACATCAAGGGAATCATCGAAGACGAAATTATGAGAAATATCAACAATGCATTAGATTTCATTTATTTTGACATCAAATGAAGAGTACATTGAAGATTATATCGCAAACATAAGACATAAGCTTTATTTGCTTTACGTCAAATCGATCAAGTTGACGTCAAATGTTGAAGGAGAGCAACTAAGTGTCAACACGGTAAAAAGACACTATCTTCCATTTGAATTGCATTTTTATGCTAATGAATTTTATCTCAGTCTCTGTCGAGAGCATCCGAAAGGATGAGTCTCCAAATCATACCACAGGTGCGGACGACATCAAAAAAGATGCAGCACAACGTGGAACTTTTTCTTAGCGGCGAACTTGGACATAGTCCAAAGAGGAGTGTCAAACTCTTAGGACGCGAGCAGAAGAGCGACTTCCACCACAATAAAACCACACCCCTACCGGAAGGCATGTGGTTTTTTCTTTAGGTTTCTTGGTTTCGGTATCGCATCAGGAAATTTCAGGTCCGCCGGGAGCAAGTTTCCAATCTGAGTGACAATGCGCCAAGAGTTTTGGAAATTATGTTCGTGTAAATTCTTAATTAAGGGTGTGAAGCGCGCCACATTCATGGCAAAGAACTTACAAGCCTCATTTTCATACTCGATTTGATTTGTCACTTGTCAAGAACCGAAGGTAATCTAGCATAATAGATTTCCTTCTCAACCGATCGAGTCGAACTACAAACAGACTGATTCCTTGAGTTTAAGGACGTGTAGGCGGGCTCAATGTTGAAAACTCGGCTGTATTCCGACATTCGCTCTCAAAATCTTGTTCTCAAGCATTTCGGTCCCTCCATAACTCGGTATCGAGATGACTTTGAATTCTTTCAAAATCGTGCGTTAAATCAAGCGTATCGAACTACAAGTGTCCTGAATTCTCATATAGCCTGAGATATATAGGATATCCATTCCCGAGGGTTCGGTCATAATTCCTAAAGTTCGTAGCAAGACCCTTTCCTAAAGATGAATATGTGGTCGGTCAAAATTAGATTGATCAATTTCATTTTCCTCGAATTTCTTGCATCAATCCAAGTAAAATGAGGGACAGTTGTTGACACCCAATTTTGACCCTCCCCGATATAAATTGATTCACGAGCTTCTAAATTCTTAGACGATTCATAATAACTAGCTTTATAAAATCCATATATATATATATATTCATGCAATTTTAGAGTAACTTTAGTCGTTTTGAGAAAATTTAAATAATAAATATCTTTTATATAATTTTGGCTATAATTAGTATATCTCAGAAAATTGTCTCAAAAGATTTCATTTTAGTCAAATATTTTGCTAGTTTAGTTATAGTTTTAAATTAATTAGTTCATAACTTAGGATAATTATTTTACTTGTTTGAAATTGAGAAGCTCATTAATTGATTTATATTAATCTATCTTGTTTAAGTTTTAACCAAAGTTCATCAATAATTCAATTTGGTTACAAATGAATCTCTTTGGGCTACCGAAATCTTTCAATAAGTTTCATTTTGTAAAAAGCAAAGGTTTGGGATTTTTCTTCACTTCTGTCAGACCAATTTCATATTCAAAATTTCCTTTAAGTTCCCTCAACAGCAGCCCATCCAACTCCCCTTCCCAGCCTTTTTTCTATTGACCCGACCCATTGTTCTTTCCTTCACAATAGAACCTAGCAGTAGACGCGTGAAAAAGAAACACCTCTTCATAAATGGAGTAGCGCATGAAAGAGACGGAAAAGCAACGGTGAAGAACGCGTACAATATGATTCCTTGTCTCTTTTCTCAGCGTCTCTCTCCAGGGTACGATTGCAGCAGCAAAGGACAATTCGCGTGCTCGTCCTTAGGGGTGTGAGATCGATCCACGTCGCACCACAAGGACGAGGGAATTCATCCCCGTCGTTACCCCCTCCCCCCCCTTTTTTTTCCCTTTCTGGAATGAAGCTGAAATTTCAGAAGAGATGTTCTCCCTTTTTGGTGAAAGGAGTTGAATTTCGAAATTTATGGGCCTTTTCTCATCCGAAATTCACCCCTTTTCCCACCAAAAAGTCCAACCCTAGTCTCACTCTATATAAACATCTTTTCTTCTCTGTTGAAAGGGGGATTTTTTTTTAAAGGAAAAAGTGGAAAATTTCGTAGGAGAAAAAGAAAAAATATAGTGAGAAAAATACTTCAAATACGTGAAATACACTTTACAAGCAGTAGAGTCGATAGTTATTTTTTGTTCGGGTCTGAGTTCCCAGCCAGATTTCTGCTTCTTCGTTGGAGCCTCTCTTGTGTGGTCGGAAGGTTATCGCTGCAAGCTTGTTGTCGTCCCAGGAAGCTGCTCAAAAAAAGGTAAAGCAACCCTTGACCCTTCTTTTCCTTTTCATTCTCGTTCTATTTTTTTGGGGGGATGAGCTATACGATTGGCGTCAAGCATAAGTTGTTTTGAATCTTATTTTACTCAAAATTGGGGTGTAGGTTTTCATTTTTAAGATGTTGTCGCATGTTTAAGCTAGTTCTCTATGTTTTATAATTTTTCCGGTTTGTCGAGCGTTATGTTCATTTCTCATTTTGATACTTTGCTGAAACTCTTTTGTCTACACTAACCATTCAAGTTTACAAATCTCATACATGTACTGTATCTGTATCCCCTGTTGTGCCAATACTGTTTATTAATGAAATGAACTTTTACTGTGTGTATAGCTTTTCTTGCTTCGGGAAAATGGTCAGGACTTAGGGTCATTGTGTTTGGTAAAATGGTTTTGTTTTGTACTAAAAATCAGTAAACATCATTTTGTGTATAGGCATATGTTATAGATGTACATAATACTCTTGCATTCTGCATATCTTTAGACATCTTGGGGGCATAGTCGGTTTTGGATCAGTATAAAATCTAGTTGCCTGTTCTACTATCCAAGTTTGGTTTTTTTTTTTTCTGTTAGAGTTTAGTCTTTTGAGTTAGTTGGGACGTGACCTCTTGATGATTTTTTTATCGCAATATGTCTATTCTTTGATGCCAAGGATAATTTCTTGTGGTTTTGTTTGCTGCCCATACTCTGAGCAGTTTTATTTAACTTATGTCATTTTGAGGATATATGCATAAAAATGGGGGCGATGGACCGAGGTCAACTCTAATTTGCTTGCTATTCGCATGTTATATGTGTCTATGATTTTGATTTAATTTTATTTCCTTTGTTTAAACGACCCATGTGATTGATCTTGTAAAAATCTTAGTAGCATTTGTGGATATGCATCAAACAACTTTTATCCTTCTTTCTCACCGTATCCAGCAACTAGTAATAAGCCAAGTTTAGATTGGTCCTTAATATTTTTATCACGGTTTTGCCGTGTTGGTTCTCTCTGGTCATCTTCACGGTTATTTTATTTCATGTCTTAAATAAAAATGTGTTAGAATTTTTCTTATCTTGTTGCTAATATGTTTATTTGCTTTTGTATGCAAAATTCGCTTGAGTTTGCGATGAACTCTCGCCTCCCCTGGCATTTCGAGATGAGCCATAAAGGCTCAAGTTACTTCATCGAGTCAAGTCCTTCAAAGATCGGCGAACACGTTTCGAAGCGAATGAAATCGAAGCGGAGAAGTTGAAGAAATTGGGCCATAGGGGCTGAAATTCGTTTCTCTTAAATTTTGTATTTTTGTTGTTATTGGGCCTAAGCCCATTTAGTTACTTTGTTTATTGTTTCCTTAGAGTTTAGGACATGTACCAAGTAAAAATGGGTCAAAAACCCAAAACACAATGGGTTTAAATACCGGTCCAGGCGGACATAATCGGATTTTGATCCAAAATCTCTCTCTCTCTCTTTCTCTTTCTCTCTTACGTTATCGCTCATTTCTATTTTTAATTGTCGTTAGTTTTAGGGTTAATAAATCTCAAACCCCCACAAGACGCCATTTCATTTTAGTCGCTTCTTTAAATCAATCAAATAAATAAACTTAAATCAAGTTTTTGCAAATCGCAAATAGATAGTAAATTAAATACTTCTTCTTTTCAAACAACTTTAGATAATTGTTATCTTAAAATCAAATTAAAATTATTTTTATCCAAATAGGTTAGTTGTCGGATAATCACGAGTTAGTGAATATTTTAGGTGCCATAAAAACCTTCCTAAAATATAAATATGAATCCCCGAACCCCTTTAAAGTTTTCAATCGATTTCCTGTTTTAAGTCTTTTGAAACCAAGTTTTCTTGATTTCTCTTAAAAAATTAAGTGGCGACTCTAAAAAAGTCGAAAACTTCTAAACTATAAAATATATTTTTCCAAAAATTAAACATCTCTTAAGCTTGCAAATAGTCAAGAATCACCTCAAAATACGCTTTGTACAAAAAGATCTAATCAAAACACTAACAGTTGAACATACAGGATTTCCAATTCCAAAATCTGGACAGAACATGTCCTATGTTGCGTCCCATATTTCGAATCCATAACAGCAATATTAGAGTTTTACATAAACATAAAAGTTGTAGGTAAAAAAATTATTTTTCCAAATCATATCTATTCACTGTAAACTAAGTTCTATATTACGAGATATGCATAAAACACCAAACACTACCCAGCTTAAAAGCAGATTTCGTCACTTACCAAAAGGAAGTGTGTATCTTGAATTCCAGCCAAAAGACCAAGATTTTCTTCAAATTTTGTGAGTAATATGGTTAAAGGAGGTTCTAAAGGTTTCTTAGAGTGAAAGGACATGAATTCTCTTATAGAGGAGGTGTGGAATTATATATTATAAAAGTGATGTTTATCACTTACCTACTAGATATAGCCAAAAGTCAAAGTTGGCTGCCCAAAAGTATATATATATACCAATATGTATATACTTCACCTCCCTTTCAAGTTATAAATAATTCCACCTATAATATTACGTAAATAACCCAATACAATCCCTTAAATTACGATCACAATTATGTTAAGCAAGTTTACAAATATCACAAAACTTTAAGTTCCCAAAATGTGAATAAAACATATTGTAGTAATTAAGCAACGATAAATCGACATGCGACTCTTGGTTAATATTTAGGGGTGTTACATGAAGGGAGTCCACATTCTACCTTGATGTTGCATTCCTTGAGGTTGCCACCGGAGCAATCTAACAAATTAAATTATTGCGAAACTCAAATGGCACCAAATGGGTCAACCATGGATTGAACCAATTTAAAGAATACTATTCAATTGCTATCAATTACTTTTTACTCTTTCAATATAATGGAAACTCTCATTTCTGTGTTTTCATAATTGATTTAAGTGCTTCTGAGATTGAATATCTTTCTGGATCAAAGATATATATACCCTCACCCACCCCAACCCCAATGTCAAAAAAATTGCAAAAAAAGCGACGGACATCGTGGTTTAGTCCGTCGCTTTTCTGGGTTTTAATTTTTTTTAAAACCCAGAAAAGCGACGGACAACTTCGTTTAGTCCGTCGCTTTTCTGAATTTGCAGAAAATAAAATTTTATTTTCACAAAAAGCAACGGATTGCGTCGCATTATGGAAATTAAAAAATAAAGAAAATTAAAATAAGCGACGGAGTCCGTCCTTCCCCTTAGCGACGTAGTTCGTCGCTCCTTAGCGACGCTGTCTGTCACTTTTAGAAAAGCGTCGAGCTAAAAAGCGACGAACGTGATTGCGTCGCAGTTGCCGTTTCTTTTGGCCAAAAAGCGACGGACGGCGACACTTTTGTCTGTCTCTTTTTGGATTTTTTTAGTAATGATAAAGACCAGAAATTTCAACTTGCAAATCGATAGGTCACTAAATTTCACTTAGACACCTTAGTTGAGCTTTGTTAATTTTAGACACCTTAGGTAAGGTCTCGTTGTTTTATTTTGACATTTTTAACTATCACTCACATATACAAGTGTGTGTAATACACTCGCTGATTACGTGTCAAAGTGACGAATCAAATAAAGACATGTGGTATATATATAAAAAATAATAATCAAATAATGACTTTTGAGTAGAAAAAAATGGACACAAATTTGATGACATGTGGCATTCTAAACTTAAACAATAATTTTTTCTAAAAAAACTCATGTCGCCATACTGCCCAACCCATTCGTCTTCTTCACCCCATCCAACCCAGTTTTCCTGTCCACCCTCACCCACCCCAACCCAAACTGCTCCTCCACCCCCACCAACCACCGGATATTCCTCCAACCCTACCCACCCCAAACCCAAACCCAAACCCAACCGCTCCTCCACAGTCTACCAGATCTTCCTCTACACCACATCCACCCAATCGCTCCTCCACCCCACCAGCCACAAGATCGTCCTTTCCACACCCACCCACTCCAAACCTCGACCCCTTTTTCACCCATATCAAATTTTCACGAGACACTTTCAAAAGAATTTAATTACTTTGAAAAACTCATTTTACAAAAGTACGATTGTTTCTTCTTACTTCTAAAAATTAATTATTAAATAAAAATGAACGTTTTTCTTATCTTTTTTTTTTGCAATTCTCGTTTGTGAAAATGATTCAATACATGAAAAGAAATATGATGATTATTTCGTAATGTTGAAATTGAAACTTTTAGAAAATCTTGTGGGCTGAAACTTACTTTGTTATTTGTGGCATCACTAAATATATTTTACCACAGAAAAAAATTAAGTTTGGGAAATGGTAGCTAGAAAATGGAAAAGAAGAAGAGAATTTCTTTTTTAAAACAAAGTAGTGAAACAAGACTTTCACGCGCAGTAAGTGTGTATCACACTCACTATCTCAATTCTCATGCAAGATAAAATTGTCAAAAGGGTATAGCGAGAACCAACATAAGGTGTCTAAGATGAACAAAGCTCAATTAAAGTCTACAAGTAAAAATTGGTAACAACTTTAAGGGGCAAGTAATGGAAATAAAACCAAATTATAAAAATAAAAACACATTAAACAAGAGATAACCCAACCTTAGATTCTGAGGACATGATTTTAGATTGGAGGATATGCACGACACGTACTCAGATAGAGGTTAGAAGGTATAGTGTAGGTCTTGCTTGGGGTTGTTGTTGTTTGTCATTGTACTAGTGGCATTGTTGTTGTTTAGTGTGTTTCGATTATCACACTATTATAATGTTGTTTTGAGTCTTTTCGGTACACCTTGCACTACTTACATTTTACTTGCTATATATAGTTTCTTCACTAACTCCTTCTTTGTACATGAATTTGTTGCAGAGTGTCTTGTGGAAATAACCTTTCTACATGCACAAATTAGTGGACTAGTGTATGGTCTGCGTATATGTATTTCACATAAGTGCTTTTCATAAAATTATTTTTTCAACAAAACACCTTTTGCTATTTTTCCCTAAAAATCTTGGTCAAACACCTCACTCCTTAATTTTAAAATAAGGACTTTTGAAAGGAGAAATAAATATCGTTTCAATTTGTTTGACCTACTTTCATATTTAGTCCGTTTAAAAAAAAATGACTCCTTCTTTTTTTTCAGCAACTCCTTAATTTAATTCTTTACTGACATTTTAGATCCATAGAATTAAATGACATTTTGATACATTTGACAAATTGTTAATTTTTAACTATTAAATTCAAAAGTTCTTTTTTCTTACTTTTATAAACTTCGTGTCAAGTAAAAATAAAGCTAAAAGAAATGAAATGAAAACCTCCCCAAACCTTATCAACCTTGAAGTTAGATAGATTGTTTCCATATATAAAACCCTTGATTCAAGTAAAATATTTAAATGCATGTATACAAGGAGAATATATTAGTGAAGATAATAGAGAAAAAGAATAGCAGCAACTATAAATTTAGTTCGGATGTTAAATTAATTAGGTGTCATGCGGAAGCTAGCACATCAAACCTCGATATACCATTCAAATTATATGTTGACATTAAAACGTGGTTAAAAAAAATGTATACTTGCAGAAAGCTTGGGAATTAAGTTTAGTAAGAATGCGCACAGGTCTAGAAATGTGACGGACAAAAGGGATGGCTTGAATAAAAAAGAATGTATATGTATTATACTTGCTGAAAGCGTGCGAAGTTATGGCTTTGATTATAACTGGAACTTGTAATTAAATATATAAATACTAATTACATGCAATTCTATAATATATGTAGCATGTGCAGGAAACATGTATTTAAGGTACTAACTATACTAAGTATTAATTAAATCAAATCCTAAATATTTTAAAAGCCATGCACTACCAATAGGCAATATTCAACTAGTATAAATAGCCATCGTTACTAGCACATGAATTCAATCATCAATTAAACTACGTAATTAATTAGGCCTAACCTTAGCTTGTTGACATGGCTTCCAAAAATCAGGCGTCTATTACCCTTTTCTTATCACTTAATCTCCTCTTCTTTGCTCTTGTAAGTGCAGATTGTTCAACTGATATTTTGAAATTTGGGGCATGTGCTAATATACTTACTGATTTGGTGGGTGTAATTATCGGGACTACTCCAACTTCGTCATGCTGCAGTTTGATTGGGGGACTGGTGGACCTAGACGCCGCGGTTTGCTTGTGCACAGCCATAAAAGCAGATATTCTGGGAATTCATTTGGATATACCACTCTCTCTAAACATCCTTCTCAACGTCTGTGGAAAGAATTATCCTAGTGGTTTCACTCGTTGATTGAAAAATTATTATCTGATCAATCGACCTCTTGTTCAGAATAAGTAAGCTTTCATATATATAAATGCAGCTTCATCACTTCACTTTACTTACTTACTAGTTCCGTCATGTTCATGTATCTTTACCTTTTTGGACATGTCAATTCAATAAATGGAATGTTGTTTTTATTCACTTTGTTCGTAATCACAAATTCATTTTATACTTTTTCCAGCTAAATTTACATAGAACGTTTTCATTGCACTAGATTCATTTAATCGCAAACAAAAATTGATTTAAAGATATATGACACTTGATCCTAACTCAACCCAAAAGCTAGCTCATAACGAGAGATTATCCTTCATAAACGACTATGTACTTGATTATCACTCAAACTCCATTAACACTACTCATTGGAGAAACTTAAGCGATGAAGAGAAAAGAGTGATTGATAGAATGCGTGATGATCTTGATCGTCTTCATCGTTATGCGTAATTAATAGTAAACAGAATAATTAAGATTCCAGCACTAAAAGATGACAATTTAGTGATCGAAAAATATCTTTTTTAATATAATAGGTGGGTATTAACGATGAATTAGTTTCTACTTAAAAATATAATTATTATTTTAATTATTTTTGTAACTAAATATAATCAATTCATGTTAAATAAAAATGCAGCGATATCATTACTTTTATTTTTTACCGAAAGAAGATATCTTTGTGACCTAATATAATTCTTATAACAAATTTAATGCTATGTACTATTTAAATTTGTACTTGAAACTGTTTGTTGTTAATAACATGTCAATTCCAATTGCTAAAAGTACACAATGTAAATAAAAAAATCGTTTGCTAATTACATTTATAATAATTTGGTGAAAACATTTTGAATACATGTTATAACAGTGATATAATATTATTTATTAAAAAAAAATCCTTAAATCTACTAAAATATTCAAAATAGTAAATGAAAATGGTTTGATAAAAAATAGTAATACAATTTCTTACATGTTTCCAATTGACTTCTAAAAATAACTTTTTAAGTCACTATCCTATTAAACTAATACAACTTAATGGAAAAATGAATTTATTTTGATGAATTTTATTTTTAGTATCAAACTTAATTAGAAAAAGAAAATATTACTCAACAATTATGCGAGCCGGGTGGAAAATGAAAAAAAATTATTATGCGGGGCAGATGAAAATTTTGCGAGTTAAGCTCAACCAGCCCAATCCCATTGCCATCCCTCTCTCTGTGGCTATTGTTAGTTTGTTCTGGATTCGCATGTTGTTCCTCCTCTGAATGCCCTCATATTCAATTTTCCAGTGAGAGGAGAATCCTCATATTCCTAATCAATCCACACACTTTCAGGAATTTAAATTTCTGATCTCATTAGAGAGATGTATTCACTCATCATCGCATTAGATGTTACTTTAAGTGTGGATCATACATCTATTTTTGAGTATCTTTTTAAAACTATAGCACTACTATTTATGAGCTTGAAAGAAGAGCATGAGTTCACATTGATGGAGAATAAACGACTCAGATAGCTTTTGATAATGACAACGTGAACCAGGTTCACATAATATACACTGGACTACAACAAAAAGGCGGGTAGAGTTTGCGCCTGCAGTACAAAAGCAAAAAACACAGTTTCAAATAAGTATTTGAGTCAAAGAAGGAAAGCAGTAATAATAAAAGAGTACTTGGCAAATAAAGGAAGAAGCAGACAAAGTTCAACAAGAAAAATGATTAGTTTTATAGAAAAAACAAATAGCTTTGCTTATAGAAGTTGAAGAAGGCAAATTATTGTTTGATTTTAGCAAAATCTGAATGGGAAAAGAGAAGAGAAAATGGAAAAGTGGGAGAATCAATTTTGGAGGAAAAATGAAAAGTTATTTGCAAAGTGCAAATGAAAAGTCATTTCTCCCATATTAGTATAAGAAAGGAAAATGTTGTCCTTATATTAGGAAACACTTCATTTACTTCTTAAAGGGTTAAGAAGAATGTGCCCCTCGCGCCGTCGTCGTCGCTCGGCTTCGAATTTGGATTTGAATGTGATTGATTGTTAATATTTTGGACAAAATTTATTTCATCAATCTCACTAATTAAATTCTTTTTTCTAATTTATTTTCTCTTATAAATTAATTCAGGATGTTAGTTAATTATTTAATTAATATATTAATTTAATGTAACGGGATTTATTTAAATTCGCGTTGAACGGACGTGTTCCTTTGCTGCAAGTGGCTATAAATATGAGGTTAATTTCGTTTTTCAAAATATTGGAAAAAAATTCCCTCTCTGCATACACTTTCTCTCATAACAAAATTGTCGATCAACTCAGTCTCTGTGTGCTCTTGTTACTGTTCTTGCGTTCGCTGAAGTTATTGAAGTTTGAGGTACCGCTACTTCTTTAGCAGGTTAATCCATTTTATCTTACGAGAAATTAATCTGCAACCTCGGGTACAGTGAGGGGATTAATTTCTTAAGAAAACACAGTGATTTCTGTAGACTCAGATTTACAGTATTTCATCTATTTTTTGTTTTTGTATTTTGACTAACCTGAATACACGAGATAACAATCTTAAGAAATTTAATAGTTTATGTATTTGAGGTTTCTGGAGATCAAAATCTTTATGATTTTCTACATTATTTGAATTTTAAAAATTCATTCGATTAAGAATTACAAGAATATAAAAACTTTATCGTTAAATCAGAAACAAGTTGTGTAAGGATTTATTCTTTACTGTTAGTATTTCACATACTAAAATCGTCGGTCATTTGTGATAGAAAAATGACTAATTCAAGTCAAGTAAATTCTGGAACAGTGAGTGCTGCAACATTAAGTGTTGCAACAACATCGATTGCACAAAGCGTTCAACTGTTGCCCTAGCACCGGCTGAGAAACCTGCAATATTTTCTGGAGTCGACTTCAAGATATCACTACGTTCAGTTAAAAGAGGTTCTTAATGAGAATTTTCCTGTTACGTCAGATGAAACTCTGCCTGAAGAACGATTTTTGATAACAGAAGCATGGACACATTCAGATTTTTTGTGTAAAAATTATATTCTGAGTGGCCTGCAAGATGATCTGTACTATGTGTACAGTAATGTCAAAACCTCAAAAGAACTCTGGGATATTTTAGAAAAGAAGTACAAAACAGAGGATGTCGAAATAAAGAAGTTCATTATGGGAAAGTTTCTGGACTATAAGATGATAGATAGTAAGACCGTCGTCACCCAAGTTAAAAAACTGCAGGTCATAATCCATGATCTCCTTACTGAAGGTATAAATTTATTTAATGCCTATGTTGGAAATATTAAGTTTATTCTTAATACTCACATAATCTTTAATATAGGATTGATTGTGAATGATGCTTTTCAAGTGACTACCATTATTGAGAAGTTACCTCCATTGTGGAAGGACTTCAAAAACTACTTGAAACATAAACGCAAGGAGACAACTGTTAAAGATCTCATAGTAAGACTGAGAATCGAAGAGGATAACAAGGATGTCTAAAAGAGTCACGTGGTAATTCAAAAATATCTGGAGTAAATATTATTGAAGAAGATCCCACAAAATTAAAGAAAAGAAAGAAAGCATCTGGTCCAAAAAGTAATCCTCCTAAGAAGAAATTCAATGGAAGCTGCTTCAATTGTGACAAACATGGTCATAGGGCTACTGAATGTCGGGCTCCCAAGAAGGACAAGAAGAAGAATGATTAAGCAAATTTGACTGAATCCAAAGGAGAAATGGATGATCTTTGTGCAATGCTTTCAGAATGTAACTTCGTTGAAAATCCAAGAGAATAATGGATAGATTTTGGTGCCTCATGCCATGTTTGTGCCAACAAAGAATTATTTTCATCATATACTCCAGCACCTACAGACGAAAAATTATTTATGACAAATTTCGTTGTTGCAAAGGTGGAAAGAACTTAGTTTTTATTCCAGTTCTGACTAAGAATGGATTCAAATGTGTATTTGTTTCTGCTAAAGTTATAGTGAGTAAGAATGAAATGTATGTAGGAAAAGGTTACCTCACTAAGGACCTTTTCAAACTCAATGTAATTGCAGTTGATATGAATAAAGATTCTGATTCTTCTTACTTGCTTAAGTCTAAATGTTTATGGCATGAGTACATTTCGGACACGCTAATAACAAAACCTTGCGAAAACTGATTAACTTAAACATTTTGCCTAAATTTGAGTGCAATAAATCAAAATGTCAAATTTTCGCTGAATCTAAGTATGCTAAGCATCCTTATAAATCTGTTGAAATGAATTCAAATCCCTTAGAACCGATTCACCCTAATATTTGTGACATGAAGTCAGTACCATCACATAGTGGGAAAAAGTATTTCATAACTTTTATTGACGATTGCACTAGATATTGTTATGTATATTTGCTAAATGGTAACGATGAAACAATAGATGCATTTAGGCAATATAAAACTGAAGTTGAAAATCAGTTGGATAGAAAGATCAAAATGATCAGAAGTGATAGTGGCGGATAATATGAATCTCTATTTGAAGAAATATATTTGGAAAATGGAATAATCTATCAAACTAATGCTGCTTACACTCCTCAATCTAATGAAATTGCGGAAAGAAAAAACCGAACCTTAAAGGAAATGATGAATGTCTTACTTATAAGTTCAGGTTTACCACAAAATTTATTGGGGGAGGGGGGAAGCTATCCTTACAGCAAATCCAATACTCAATAGAGTGCCTCACACGAAGACACATGTTATTCCATATGAGAAATGGAAATATAGAAAACCCAACTTGAAATATTTCAAAGTGTGAGGGTGTCTAGCCAAAGTCCATATACATATACCTAAGAGGGTGAAAATAGGGCCTAAGATTGTGAATTGTGTATTCATTGGATATGCCACAAACAGTAAGGCATGTCAATTTTTGGTTCATAAGTTCGAACATCCGAATATTCATGATAATACGGTAATAGAATCAGATAATGTTAAATTTTATCAACATATCTATCCGTATAAAACTGGACTTGAGTCATCTAGTGGGGGGTCTAAACATCCCCGAGAAGAATCAAAAGGTAATGAAACCAATGAAGAGAGTCCAAGGCGCAGTAAATGTCAAAGGACATCTACTTCATTTGGATATGATTTTGTAACATTCCTTCTTGAAAGTGAACCTCAAACATTCAAGGAAGCAATGTTGTCTAGCGACCCAACCTCTTGGAAGGAGGCTGTCAATAGTGAGATTGAATCAATCCTAAGCAATCATACCTGGGAGTTGGTTGATCTTCCTACAGGGAACAAACCCTTGGGTTCATTTGGTGTTTTTTACTCCTTTTATTTATCTTGTTTTTGGTGCTATCTTGTAGTTATGTTGCTTAATTTTTGGCACTTTAGTTGGTATTTATTTTCGAGAATACTTTTGTAACTCTTGTTGATTTTACTGGAGTTTTGACCTTGTGGTTTTTACTCTTCACACCGAAGAGGTTTTCCACGTTAAATTTGACGGTTTTATTCTTGCATTATTTTGTCTTCTCTTGGTTCAAATAGAAGAAAAAGTTTGGACTTGAAGTTTCTTTTGCTATCTTCCTGTCTTCTCTTGGTTCAATATATATATATATATATTTTAATAGTGGAAATTTGAATAATGAATGAGGCATGTACAAGATTGAATTTCAATGTACAATCATTTCAGCGAAACGTTACTGTGAGTCACGTTTTAGCTGTAAAACGTGCTTCAGAGTAACGAATTATAAAATGTTACTGACAATAACGATTTATGTCTGTTACTCTATCAGATTTTTGTCTTTTTGTTATTGAATTTTTTTAATAAAATATTAGCTAAAATCTTGCTGAGAACTACGTTTATACTTGCTTTGTAAAATTTCAAAAAAATATATTATCTTGGCAAATTGATTTTAATAATGACCTACTTTGGTAAAAATTCCCGTTTTCAGCAACACTAACTAACTAATTGTAATATCTATCATTGCTACTGACTACTTTACCCCTTAACTCATTATCATGTTATGCCTATTTAATTACCCCGAACCCCTCAAGCTGGCTAGTATATAAAAATATTCAACTTACCTACTAGGTTCTCATGTTGTGGTCGTGGCAATCCCTTGGTTAATATATCTGCTAATTGATCCTTGATACCTACATGTACTGCCTTGATAATCCCCTCTTGTATATTCTACCTGATGAAATGACAGTCTATCTCAATGTGTTTAGTACGCTCATGAAACACCAAATTTTCTGCAACTTGTAGTGCACCATTCAATTCCTTCACTAAACCAGTCAACCATACTACCTATGAAACTGTTTTGGCCATGTTGACGTATGTACACAGCTTCTGTTGAGATTCTTGATACTACACTTTGTTTCTTTGATTTCCAAGAAATGAATGAGCTTCCATGTTTATCTAAGAACTCTAAAATTGACTTTCTAGTATTAGGACAAGAGGACCGTCTGTATCACAAAAACGTGTAATGAATTGGAGACCTACAGGCTACTCAATAAAATCCTCAGTTCTCTCTTAATATATTTCTCTTAACTGCTACACCCTAATGTGATTGTTTAGGTAATTCTAAGAACTGACAAGTGTTTGTACAACATAGGCGATATCAGACCTTGTTACGTTAATGTCAAATACAACATTTTCCCAATAAATCTTTGGTATTTAATCTTTTCTTCTAGCATATCATCATCTATTTTCTGCATTAATTCATCAAAATCTTGTGTAGTTAGCTTTGTATTAACCTCTAGAGGTGTACATCCAAGTAGGTTTTACAAATCCAATTCTCTGCTATGAGATGATCTTAAGAGCATATTTCCTCTGATTCACTAGGATTCCCTTGGAAGATCTATTGAACTCCACTCCAAGAAATACGACAAATCTTACTTTCATTTCTCAAGTAGAACCAAGATTTTTTTGAATGAAGCTCTCATAGATGAACATTAGATCAAGACCAAGAAAAAGGAACTAGACCAGAAACTCAATGAATTGGAGAAGTAATTCGAATAAGGCTCGATTAGTGGCACAAGGTTACTCTCAACATCAAGGAGTCGACTATGATGAAATTTTTGTTCATTTAGTAAGGTTAGAATCTATTCGCTTACTTTTGGCATTTGCTGCTCACAAAGTTTTTAAATTATTTTAAATGGATGTAAAAATGCTTCCTTTAAATGATTTTATTGAAGAAGTCTTTGTGAAGCAACCTCCACGTTTTGAAAAATCAAATTTTCCCTATCACGTTTTCAAACTCTCAAATTCTCTTTATATGGTCCTAAACAAGCAGCACATGCATGATATGATCGTCTAAGCGATTTCTTAATCATTCATGGGTTCGCTAAAGGAAATATTGATACAATTCGTTTTATACATATTCAAGTATTTCATCTATTGTCAGACTAAAACAAGTCTCATTGCATCAACCACTAGAGAATATATCTCCATTTAATAATGTCAGGATTTTGCAAAAACCCTTTATGCACTGAGGCATAATTCGCACATTATATCTTACGGTTATACTTTCGACAACGATTCATTTGTACCACACTGACATTATATCTTGATCAATGAACTATAACACAATAACATCACTTTTCTAAATGAAATAAAATATACTTGAATAGTGTCAATCATTTATCTGTCTACACTATATTACAAATTCGAATGTAAGAACCTCATAACCATTTGTAGCATTGAGTGCTACTTCATATCAAAGATACCGTCGATGGTCATTTGATTCTATTCCAATACGACATAACTTATCGAGATCTCTTCATTGTTCATCATTTTCATGTACTTGAACCTTTTCCAAGGTTTTATGAAGTGTTATGTCATAGTGCTCTTTCAAAGCACTTACCTCATTATCATGACAATTTTTATAATTTGCTCCTCTCTTTCCTCAAGGAGTTTTTACGTTTAGAATCGATTGGTCTATCACGCTTCTGACATACCATAGACTTTGTCCTTCAAAGACTATTTATTGGAGCATTTGCAGCTTAATTAAGATATTGGGTCATCAAATACATCTGACAATTATTTGCAATATTTTGCAAATGAATTATCTCTTAAACTTTATGTTCACATTTGTTTTTTACCAGGATCTAGATAATTCACTCCACACATAATTTTTAGCTGCTAAACATATCTCCCCCTAATGTTATGAAATCTAACAGTTACCCCAACCTCATTTGGGGATCCATCTTTGTGCGTGGTGGACCAATAAAATCATATGTGCACACATCAAATTTTTTAGATGAAAAATATTTTGTTCCTGGCCCTGAACCAATTGTGATGGGAGAATCTTGTTGGCTTGATGCATACATGTAAAATAAACTCATCTCATTCCAAATTTTATTTGAAAGATTTGTTCTCATAATCAATGGTGTAGCTATAATTGGAGTTATACAATTTCTGCTAAACCATCCAGTATTATCAACATAATTTTATAGTTTGGAATTGTGCTCTTAATTTAATAATTCGAGCAAACAATCTTACAAAAACCAATTTGTAAGTTGAGACAAATGTACATGTGACCATACCATAGATGCATCTATTAAATCATAATAGAAAGCAATCCACATGGCAGGTGAACGGACTCATATTCACCTTTTTATATGTTCCAAAGAATTTCAAGGGATACAATCCCAACCTTAGCTGGTATAATGATCATTTTATCATGAGAACAAGCAACACAAAAGAATTCTTGAAGAATTTTTTATTTCTTCAAACATATAATCACATGAATTCTCAATTTCTTTTGCATAACATTTGAATCGAAATGGCCAACCGGTTATGCCAACTGATATTTATTCTAGTAAGCTTCTAGTTTACTTTTGCATGTGATTCTATCATCATGCTCATATTTGTATACAATAAACAACGGAAAAAATGGGTAATCTTATACTTAAATATTCATAACCCACTTTTGTTGTAGTAAATTGAAGATATTAAATCTTCACATAATTTATAATCTCAATATAATATTTCTTTTCAATTCTTCTGAAACTTAAAAAGTTACTTTTGAGGCTTACTACAATCCCAATATTATGAACAATTTCGTTCCTCTGGATAGTAAAAAATTATCCCTTTCGAAACTATAATTTTGTGTACTACCACAAATTTCACAACGTCATTCTTCTGGTGACCATCTCCTTCAAAGAAAAAATTATTATTATTGTCATGGTTAAAATTATCACATGCAAGACTTATTACTTGACAAATTTGCTTGGTCATAGTCACAACCTTTATAGGAAAGAATTATTTCTTTCTTTTGTCCTTCAATAGTTCATTATTTAACATACCGCAAAATTTGTGTAGTACTTAAAGTACATGACTAAATGACCATTTATGTCAAAATATTTCTTTTCAATCTCTCAAACCTCCCGTAAGAGCACAAGTCACATTTTCTTTAAGAAATGGACCATAACCATTCGAACACACTCCATAAGTATTTATTAGGAACTCATTGTCATGCTTTCGCATTTATCAAATTTATGTGACTCACCTCAACATCACTTTAAGAGGTCAAATGTATCAAATGTACTACCACTTTATATTCTTTCATTAGATGGAGGACTGATAAAAAATTTCAAATATGGGTTTCACCAACAACAATGTGCCCAATAAATTCTCATACCACTTTGATCGATAAAAAGTACCTTCACATTTGAAGGAGAATCTTAAGAAACAATATATTCAATAACCTTATATACCACCTTAGTGGACAAAATTACATTCACATTCGAAGGATCATCTTAAGAACCCATAATATTCTTCCTTTTTATTACCACAATGATAACCATTAACATTTTACCACACCCATATTCATACATTATTTTTCAGACATATTATGCACTGCTACGACATTCACATAAGAGAATGAAGCAAATTAATTGGGTAAATTTCATGACTTTCAGTCAAAAGTATAAACTTTCTGTTAGTTCTCATCATATCATCACTATAGTGCACTAGGACTTAAACGCAATGTCTTACCCATATAAAGACGTCTTTGGTCATAACTCAGTGGAACTTGAACCCAACTTCTTATTTTCATGGTGCACCGAGACTTTAACTCGATATCTTACTCACTTGGTGCGGTGAAACCTGAATTCACCGTCTTACCCTCAACCAATGTCTTATAAATTAAACCAAATACATTACCATAAAAATTAATATCAAATATTATAATTATAATCTGAATTTGACTTAGAATTGAATAAAATTGAACAAAACTAATTAATTAGAACAACCAGTGGCGGATGCACATTCAAGTGCATGGGTGCTTGAGCACCCATTACATTTGGAGACAACACTAATATAATTTGTATGAATATGTAAATTGAGCACCCATTTTGATACCAAATTCAAATTACAAATAGTTGAGTACCCATAACTAAGAAATTCTAGATCCGCCACTGAGAACAACATGTTGCAATCATATAAAAGTCCCAAGTTAAAATAAATTAAAACATTTTAATAGTACCTCTCAATATTGTTATGAAGATTATCATAATTTACTAACCATTTTCAAATAACCACAAAACAAACTTTGTTAGTACAAATAATATATTAATAACTCAACAAAAAAATGTTTATATAAAGATAAAATAAGGAGGTGCAAAAGTAACCAATAATGTTAATCAAATCAATATGTATATGCCACATAACCCAATAACTTATCTTTTAATAAAACAAGATCGTGGAGAACAATTACAAATTATTAATTTACAAAATTAATTTTACTTTTTAGATATATAAGTGATCAAGTTGTTGGACTCGTATAATTTTGAGATGGTAAGAAAACTAATGATGCATAATCAAAAGTAAAATATAAAATAGATTATATAGTAATTTACCTTGTTTCTGAGAGAAAAATAAAAACAAATATTTTTACCTTCTTTATATTTTCTTTGCTTCAATCCTTCAATAGTAGAACAAACATGCTCATAACGTGTTGTAAAACTAAAGTAAAATAAGATTAAAAAAAATATAGAAGATGAAAGCAATAGAAATAGGGAGACAAGAGATGAGAGTTGTCTTATTATTCCAACTCTTCAAAGTATTCACTAAATCTTCAAGTGTGTACAATATGAACCCTTTGCCTCTATTTATAGTGTAACATAGAAGCATACAAAAGGTTAGTCATAAACATGATATTAACATGAATATAATGGAAGAGGTTATGAAAGTGAAAGGTTACAAGAATAATGGTTATAAAATTGAAGGTTATGACTATCTTCATAATGGAAGAAAGTAATAGAGATAATTAGTTTTAACTTCTTGGTGTAGTGGACATCCACACTATAGTATTTTATAACACTTGATAATTTATGTGACAATTTTTCTGTTGTGTGTCATATGTTCAAAAAGATAGTTATGTGACTTTTGTGGAAAAAAGGGTAGTTTTATGGATGTAATCATCATATATATATGGAATAAAAATAGGTTAAGCTCATCAGTGGCCCCCTAAAGTTGACACTAAATTTTACTTTTTGTCCAATTTATACCACTAGATAGCATCTAGCAGATCCTTTATTTAAATTAAAATCCTCAATAAAAATAAGTACAAGTAAGGGGGACCAGGCCTTACCTTGTCAATCCTAATGCGGCAACAAACATCTACTAATTAACAAGCATGAAAAAAGAGAGCTAGAGAAAACTTACTTTTACAAGTGAGTGAATTAATGTCACGCCTCGATCCTACACCCTGGACGTGACCGGCACTCGATGACCATTGTTGGCCTTGAACGGGCCCTTGGCCAAGCTTACTTAACTCAGTGGAAGACAATAATCAATAACTATAATGATCAAATTTAACTGAATTGATAAAGCATAATGACTGAGAGTGTTGTAAGGGTTTAAAACATTCATCTGGCCATAAGTGACAATCCAAGTCTTAACAAATAGAAAGAAATGGAAAGACTAAAGGACTAACATCTAACTGTCTATCTATGAATCCTTCTAAAACTGAGATGAATGTTGGGACAGACCCCACAATATCCTAATAAAGAAAACATTGAAAACAAAACAATAAAAGGAGTCCTCCCCGGAATGCGAGGCTCAACAACTGACTCTAGAGTGCTCAAGTGGATCAACGGTGCGCTGGATGCCGATCCTCGTTACCTATATTTGCATCATGATACGATGCAGGCTAACTGAAATCAGTATATTAAATTTACGATTATGCGAGTTGGAATACTAAAACAACTTAAGCTTGAAAAGAATAAGAAGTAACACTTACCTTGGCTCTGCTCAACTCATGAATAACATAACTCAATATAACTGGCTCATTTAAAAATAAAGCAAATTAAAGCAAGTGCAATATAAAGAAAAGTTGTTTGAAAATATGATGTAAACTCTAAATGTATACAAGGATACAATTTACTTTGAGATGTATGTAAAAATACAAATAAACTGATGTATATATAAAAATACATTTAAATTCTATGTGAGTTTCTCTAACCGACAACCATCACTTAAGAGATATAGTGATGATACAACGATCAACCTCACGCTGCCAGCGCATCCTATACCCGGCCAAAGGTATAAGACCTTAACTGCCTAATGGACCCACTAGTCTACTGTGAAAATCATTCATCTAAAAAGTGTGACTCTTTTCTACCCATGGTGGCTACATGGTTTATGGGGGTTGTGAGTTGTCTGAACTCTCCCCTATATCGGTGTTCAATATTACTACCAAAATATACTGGCTCTTATGTTTTAAAAATATACTTATTATGTGATTTGAGATCAATGCTCAAAAACTTAGCTCAAGGTCTATCTTTTTATGTGATTTGAGATTAGTTATCTGAACTCTCCCCTATATCGATTGTCAGTTTCTCTGCTTGCTTAATTTAGAAAGCTATTACTCTTTTCTGAAAAGATTATTTTACAAAAGTATGATTGTTTCTTCTTACTTCTAAAAATTAGTTATTAATTAACAATGAAAGTGTTTTTGTCTTCTTCTTTCTTTTTTTTTGCAATCTCCTATGTGCAAATGATTCAAATACATGAAAAAGAAATATGATTATTATTTCGTAATGTTGAAATTTAAACTTTTAGAAAATCTTGTGGTCTGAAACTTAATTTGTTATTTGTGGCATCACTGTATCTATTTTACCATAAAAAAATTTAAGTTTATGTCAAAATGGTATAGCGAGAACCTACATAAGGTGTCTGAAATAAACAAAGCTCAGTTAAAATTTCTAAGTAAAATTTGGTGTCAACTTTAAGGAGACAGTAATAAAAATAAAACCAAATTATAAAATTAAAAACACATTAAACGAGAGATGACCTAGCCTTAGGTTCCGAGGACATGACTTTAGATAGGAGGATATGTAGGACACGTATTCGGATAGAGTTTAGAAGGTATAGTGTAGGTCTTGCTTAGGGTGGTTGGTGGTTGGTGTTTGTCATTGTACTAGTGATATTATTGTTGTTTAGTGTGTTTCGATTATCACACTATTATATTGTTGTTTTGAGTCTTTTCGGTACACTTAGCACTACTTACAGTTTACTTGCTATATATAGTTTCTTGATCACTAACTCCTTGTTTGTACATGAAGTTGTTGCCGATTGTCTTATGGAAATAACCTTTCTACCTCCACAAATTAGTGGACTAGTGTATGGTTTGCGTATATGTATTTCACATAAGTGATTTTCATAAAATTATTTTTTCAACAAAACACCTTTCGCTATTTTTCCCTAAAAATCTTGGTCAAACACCTCACCCCTTAATTTTAAGATAAGGACTTTTGAAAGGGGAAATAAATATAGTTTCAATTTGTTTGACCTACTTTCATATTTAGTCCGTTTAAAAAAGAATGACTCCTTCCTTTTTTTCAGCAACTCCTTAATTTTAATTCTTGGGATAATGCACAAGTACCCCCTCAACCTATGCCCGAAATCCCAGAGACAAACTTATACTATACTAAGGTCCTATTACCCCCCTGAACTTATTTTATAAGTAATTTTCTACCCCTTTTCGGCCTACGTAGCACTATCTTGTGGGGCCAACGCTGATTGACTCTTTTTTTAACATAGTGCCACGTAGGCCGAAAAGGGGTAGAAAATTACTTATAAAATAAGTTCAGGTGGGTAATAGGACCTTAGCATAGTATAAGTGTGTCTCTGGGATTTTGGCATAGGTTGAGGGGGTACTTGAGCATTTTCCCTTAATTCTTTACTGACATTTTAAATCCATAAAATTAAATGACATTTTGATACATTTGACAAATTGTTAATTTTTAACTATTAAATTCAAAAGTTTTTTTTCTTACTTTTATAAATTTCGTGTCAAGTAAAAATAAAGCTAAAAGAAATGAAATGAAAACCTCCCCAAAACCTTATCAACCTTGAAGTTAGATAGATTGTTTTCATAAAACCCTGGATTCAAGTAAAATAATTAAATGCATGTATACAAGGAGAATATATTAGTGAAAATAATAGAGAAAAAGAATAGCAACAACTATAAATATAGTTCGGATGTTAAATTAATCAGGTGTCATGCGGAAGCTAGCATATCAAACCTCGAAATATCATGCAAATTATATGTTGACATTAAAACGTGGTAAAAAAAATGTATACTTGCAGAAAGCTTGGGAATTAAGTTTAGTAAGAATGCGCACAGGTCTAGAAATGTGACGGACAAAAGGGATCTTGTCCAGGGGCGAAAGCTAAAGCGTTAAACGAAAACGTGAGTGGATGGCTTGAATTAAAAAAAGAATGTATATGTATTATACTTGCTGAAAGCGTGGGAAGTTATGGCTTTGATCATAACTGGAATTTGTAATTAAATATATAAAATACCTATTACATGCAATTCTATAATAGATGTAGTATGTTTAGGAAACATGTAATTAAGGTACTAACTATACTAAGTATTGATTAAATCAAATCCTGAATATTTTAAACACCACGAAAGCCATGCACTACCAATAGGAAATATTCAACTAGTATAAATAGCCATCGTTACTAGCACATGAATTCAATCATCAATTAAACTACGTTATTAATTAGGCCTAACCTTAGCTTGTTGACATGGCTTCCAAAAATCAGGCCTCTATTACCCTTTTCTTATCACTTAATCTCCTCTTCTTTGCTCTTGTAAGTGCAGACTGTTCAACTGATATATTGAAATTTGGGGCATGTGCTAATATACTTACTGATTTGGCGGGTGTAATTATCGGGACTACTCCAACTTCGTCATGCTGCAGTTTGATTGGGGGACTGGTGGACCTAGACGCCGCGGTTTGCTTGTGCACAGCCATAAAAGCAGATGTGCTGGGAATTAATTTGGATATACCACTCTCTCTAAGCATCCTTCTCAACGTCTGTGGAAAGAATTATCCTACTGGTTTCACTTGTTGATTGAAAAATTATTATCTGCTTGTGAAAGATCGATCGACCTCTTGTTCAGAATAAGTAAGCTTTGCATATATATAAATGCAGCTTCATCACTTCACTTTACTTACTTACTAGTTCCGTCATGTTCATGTATCTTTACCTTTTTGTACATGTCAATTCAATAAATGGAATGTTGTTTTTATTCAATTTGTTTGTAACCACAAATTCATTTTATACTTTTTTCAGCTAAATTTACATAGAACGTTTTCATTTCACTAGATTCATTTAATCGCAAACAAAAATTGATTTAAAGATATATGACACTTTGAGCCTAACTTCTGCTGAGCTTCTTAATACTACACTTTGTTTCTTTGATTTCCAAGAAATCAATGAGCTTTCATGTTGAATTAAGAATTCTAAAACTGACTTTCTAGTATTAGGACAAGAGGACTGTCTGTATCACAAAAAAATGTTAATGAATTGGAGACTTGGCTACTCAGTAAAATCCTCAGAGCTTGTTCTCTCTTGATATATTTCATGACGCTTACTGCTATATCCCAATGTGATTTTCTAGGTAGTCCTAAGAACTGACAAGTGTTTGTACAACATAGGCTATATGAGACCATGTTAAAGTCAAATACAACATTTCCCAATCAATCTTTGATATTTAGTCTTATCTTCTAGCATATACTCATATTTTTTCTGCATTAATTCTTCAAAATCCTATGTAGTTAGATTTGTATTAACCTCCAGAGGTATCCTTGCAGGTTTTACAAATTCAATTCTCAGCTCTGAGATGATCTCAAGAGCATATTTCCTCTGATCCACTAGGATTCCCTTGGAAGATCTATTGAACTTCATTCCAAGAAAAACTTCAATGTTCCTGAATCCTTGCTATTGAAGACTTTATGTAGGGATGCCTTAGTTTCCTTAATAACAAATATAATATTCCTGGCTGATACTAGCATAACATCTACATAGACCGAAGTGATGATAATATCCTTTATAAACAGTGAGTGATCCAAGCAATTTTGAGTGAATCGTAGGCTTTAGACAATTTCAAATTCCATTGTCTGCAAGCTTATTTTAACCCATATAAGGATTTACCAAGTCTACAAACTATTATGCTAGACTTCCCCTGACTTGGTAATTCTTGAGGAAGCTGCATGTAAACCTCATCATGGAGACCACTATGAAAAAATACATTGTACACATCCAAATAGTGAACATGCCAATTATGTTGTTTAACCGATGATAAAAATAAACAACTCTCACAGTGGCAATTTTGACCACTGGAGAGAGAATGTTTCATGGTAATCAAGACCCTCCTGTTAGTTGTAGACTTATTCCATAAACCTGGCCTTGAACCTATCCACCTCACTAAAAGATTTCAGTTTTACCTTATAAACTCATTTACACCCAATAGCAGCCTTATTTGGGGGTAAAAGAACTAGGTCCCAAGTGTGATTAAGCACAAGAGCTTTGTAAATTAGAATTCATGGCTTCAACCCATCCGCTATGCTGAATAGCCTCCTCATAGGTCATTGGTTCCTGTATATTAGATAAGGAGTTGAGATATACTTGATGAGAAAAAGAAATAGATTATGAAAAAGATATATATGCATTGATTGGATAGGAAACATAAGTAGCAGATTGTTTATTAATGTAATCAACATGCCAAAGAGGAGCCTTTATCACTCTGTGTGATTTTCTTGGTTGCGAAGGATCATGAATAAATATGGGAACATAAAGAGTGGCAGGTGACTGGAGAAGTACATCTTGAGAAATTGCAGGAATTGGTACTAGGCAGACAAGATCAGGTACCAAAGGGCAAGAAGGATATGTAATAGGAGGCTCATCCATAAGAGAAATGTCACAAGATGATAAAGGTTCAGTAGACCAGGAAAATTAATCATCATGACATGCGTATTAATATAAATTTTTTTCCTTGCAAGGTCAAACAATATGTAGCCCTTGGTGGTTGTAGAATAATCCATGAAAACTGAGGGCACTGCTCTTGAAGCAAATTTGTCCACTCTACGAAAGACACAACCATAGCACACAAATTCAAAAGTCTTGAGATAACTAAGAATAAGTCTCATTCTCATAAGGAGATTTGCCACCAAGGACTGCTAAGGGCAATATGTTAATTACATAAGTTGAAGTTAGAATTCAATGACCCCGAAATCTTAAAGGGATATGCCATTGAAATCTGAGGAATCAAGCTACTTCAAGCAAATTTAGATGCTTCCTCTTAGCTACACCATTTTGCTGACGGGTATGGACACAACTTCTCTGGTGCAAAATACCAAGTTCCTTGAGGAGAAGCTGCATATAAGCATTCACAAATTCAACACCATTATCTGATCTAACGTTTTTAACAACAGTCAGGAATTGAGTGTGGATCAACTTGAAAAATTGCCTTAATACTATTATAACATCACTCTTAAACTTCAACAAAAAAATCCAAGTGATATGGGAGAAATTATCGACTATAGTCAAAAAATATTTATTCCCATCAAATGTTTCTACATAGTATGGTCTCCAAACATCTAGGTGCAACAATTCAAACACCTTATTAGAAGTACTAGTCGAATGAGAAATAGAATGTCTAGCGTGCTTAGCTAAAGGACAATCATTACAATCAAGTACAACTGATTTACAATCATCGCATTAGATGTTACTTTGAGTGTGGGTCATATCTATATTTAAATATCTTTAAAAAATATAACTCTACTATATATGATCTTGAAAGAAGAGCACAAGTTCACATGAACTCGGGAACACCCCTACGTACACCCTTGTGTACTTGGTTCCTGGTGGTTAATATATTCCATGTACTTTAAAGAAGAAAAAGATAGTAGAGACCACAATCCTGATCAAAAGCTATAATATTCTTTTTTCCCCTCTTTTTACACACTCAACTAGGGATGTGCACTTTGAATTAAACTGAAAAAGCAAATCTAATCTAACCGAATTTTAATTTGGATTGGTTTTTTAGATTCTTGGTTTGGTTTTTGGATTATAATTTACTTTGTTTGAATTTTTGGTTTTGTTTCGAATTTAGAAAAATAAAAACCGAAAAAATCTAATTATATTATTATATATATATATATATATATATATATATAATATATATATATATATATATATATATATATATATAATTTTTTTAAATGCAAATATAACTTTGTTATGTTTCAATTATTGACATAACCGATTAACAAACCCGAAAAAAAGAAGAAGAGAAAAACCAAACCAAACCAAATTTATTTTGGTTTGAATTGGGTTACACTTCTTCAAAAATAAAAAACGAAAACCCAAACCAAATAGTATAAAACCGAATCGGAAAAACGAATGCACACCCCTACTCAACTATAGAATGAAACCATTACGAAAACAAGTAATGACAATGGTTATGGATTTATAATTAAGGTCTGAACTAAAAAATAAATCATTGATGTTGAAGAGAATCCATTTAATAATATTGAGAAAAAAGATGAGCTGATTCACTACAAAAAAACCTCAAATTGCCAACAGATTTTACTAACAACTTAAGTTGGTTAGTATTCTACTAACAAATTACCAATATATTTCTAACCGAAAAATATTTTAAAACTTAACAACGAAATTCTAACAGATTACCAACATAAATCTTACAAACTAAGTATTTTAGTTGGTAGATACGGCGGGAAAAAATGGCACCAAATTTAGCAACCTTCTATCAATGGATTACCAACAGAAATATTACTAACGCACACCTTTTGTTGGTAATATTACAACGAAGTATAATCGGTGGTAATTATGACAAAAAATTATTTATATAATTTATTAACATATTACCAATGAATTACTAACCAAACATTTACCAACGACAAGACTGTGTTGCTAAATTTACCAATCAAATATAAATGTGTTGATAAATTAGTAACGAAATGTAATTTGTTGGTAAACTTGCCAACCAATATCAAATTAATTGAAAATTTTGCCGATGAAAAAAGATTGTAGTTAGTAAATTACTAACATCATTAAAATAGTTGGTAATATACCAACCACATCCACATCACTAATCCATTGATAAAGATTTACCAACATATATAATTATTAGTTGGTAATATTACATATGAATTAGATTAATGTGGATGCGACTAAATATGAATCTTAAGTTCTGGAGAACTAGTATCACTGCTATTAACTTGAAATTAGTTTCATATTTATGTTTGTAAATGCTTTTCGTTGAATAGTAATTATTACCAATTCTGATAAAATTTATTGATAAATTATTAATTACTAACTTACATTTTAATAGTTGGTAAATTACCAATTGAGGTAAAATATTTTGGTAAATCACCGTCTAGTGTTAAGGCTTTCATATTTAGTTTGTGTCCTTAGGCGTTTTAACTTTTAACTTTTAACCAAAACTTGACTTTGTTCAATATTTTTGGTAAACGTGCTCAGATTAGAACTCCGTCAGTGTCATTAGCTTCGAAAGGTCGTTTTTTATCTAACGAAAAAGTTGGTTCATGTTTTGAGGCTTTCATTTGTTTTGTGCCATTAGGTGTTTTAAATTTTATGTTTAGGACAAATTTGACTTTGGTCAATATTTGTGAACGTGCTCAGATGAGAATTTCGTTAGCGTAATTAACTCCAAAGGTCATTTTTTTTATCTAATAGGATGGTTAGTTTGAGTTTTGAGGCTTTCATTTTTATTGTGTGTCGTTATGTGTTCTAACATATAAATTTTGGCAAAAAATTAACTTTGGTCAATATAACGTACCCAAATAAAAACAGTTAGATGCAAAAAGTCATTTTTGATGTAATAATATAGAGGGTTCGGATTTTGAGGCTTCCATTTTTAGTTTATGTCGTAAGACATTTTAGCTTTTAAGTTTTGGCCAAATTTCACTTAGTCAATATTTTTGGTAATCGTGCTCGAATTGAAATTTTGTCACCGCAGTTAGCCATATAAGTTCAGTTTTGATCTCATAGGATGGTTGGTTCAGGATTTGAGACTTATTTTTAGTTTGTGTCGTTAAGCGTTTTAACTTTTAACTTTTGGCTAAAATGTGAATTAGGTCAACTTTTTGGAAAAACTTGCTCTAATTTGAATTTCGTCAGCTCGGTTAGCTATAGAAGGTCATTTTTCGCTTTAGAGGATGACTGGTTTGATTTTGAGGTTTTCATATTCAGTTCGTACGCGTTAGGCGATTTCACTTTTAACTTTTGGCAAAAAATTGATTTTGCTTAGTATTTTTTGTAAACGTGCTCGTATAAAAATTATGTCAGTTCGATTAGCTTCAAAAGGTCATTTTATATCTAACAAGATGATTGTTTCAGGTTTTGAGACTTCCATTTTCAGTTTGTGTTGTTAGGTGTTTTAACTTTGGCAAAATTTAGACTTGGTCAATATTTTTGGTAAACGTGCTCAAATTAAATTTTTGATATATGATATACAAAGATTAATTTAACTTGTTATCATAGATTTTGCATTGTTTTATTCAAATATGATTTATAAAATTGATTAATATTTTTGGATTTATATTCGTGTTCTTAGATTTTTAAATGCAATAAATTAATAAATATTTTACTATTGAATAGTCATTCAGTTAATAATATTTTGAACATAATGTCAATCAATTACTAAGCTAACATTGAATTTGAATGATATATTATCAATAAACTATAGTAAATTTTATTAGAAAAATAAATAATCATACTAATGTATTTAAAATTAATTACAAACAAGGGTTGTGGTGTAGTGGTAAGTACTACTGCATCTTTAACCAAGAGGTCTCAGGTTTGATTCCCGTTGGGTACATAATATTTTTGTTAGGGAGTGCTTTACCACCCAATGTGGGACTTCCCGGCGTGAATCCAGATTTAGTCGGGCAAATTACCAACACAAATTTTTTGTTACTAAAATTACCAATGTATGAATCGAAAAATGAAGAAAAAAATTTACTAACTCCTTTTCAATTCGTTAGTAAAGTTTCTAACGATATACTAACAAAAAATTAGTTGGTAAATTTACCAACGGAAATTTCAGGGCCACATTTCAAAATTTTGTAACATCTTTTGGTGTTTACCAACTGATTTTTGGTTGGTAAGTTTACCAACAAATTAAAATCAGTTGGTAATATTTACCGACGAGCTTTTTAGCAACGGATTAATATAAGTTGGCATTTGGTTGGTAACTCAAGTTGCCAACCGATTTGATCAATTTACCAAAGATAATATTGTTTTTTTCCCCCTCTTTTTACACACTCAACTAGGTGTGTGCACTATTTGCGATTAAATTGAAAAACCAAACTTATCGAACCGATTCTAATTTGGATTAGTTTTTTTGGATTCTTGATTTGGTTTTGAATTTATAATTTGCTTTGTTTCTTTTTTTGGTTTGGTTTCGGATTTAGAAAAATAAAAACCGAATATATATATATATAGAATTTTTTTTAAAATGCAATATAACTTTGTTATGTTTCTAATTATTGACATAATCGATTAACCAAACCGAAAAAAAAATAACAAACCAAAAAGAGAAAACCAAACCAAACCAAATTTATTTTGGTTTGGATTGAGATACACTTCTTCAAAACCAAACCGAAAACTCAAATCAAATAGTATAAACCGAACCGAAAAACCGAATGCACACCTACTCAACTATAGAATGGAACCATTACGAAAACAAGTAATGACAATGGTTATGGATTTATAATAAGGTCTGAAGTAAAAAATAAATCATTGGTGTTGAAGATTATCCATTTTATAATTTTGAGAAAAAAGATGAGCTCATTTTGTTCCAATTTACATGTATTTTTCATTTGATAATATAATTAAGATGAAACAGTTTATCATCGGAATACAATATCATGATGATGTTTGTCTTGACATGCAGCTATTTTTATAGAGTTCAAATTTTGAGTTCTCAATTAAGATGAAACATTTTATGTTTTGACTTGAAAGCGTTAGGAGGATGGCTTCAATTAAATAAAAGGTATTATACTTGATGAAGCGGGGAATTAAGTTTATCTATGGCTTTGATAAGTGAAATTCTATATTAAAAAATACTAGTGCAGGCTCACAAGCAATTCAATAGATCTAGCATATGCAGGAATCAGTTAATTAAGTACTTACTACTACCTTTATTGTAAGAGAAATTGATAAGTCGCATTTTAGAAAAATAAAGTTATCATCCTTCTTGATAATTTATGTGTCATTTTTTTGGTTGTCTGCCATATGTTTAAAAAGATTGTTATGTGACTTTTATAATTTCGTGTCAAGTAAAAATAAAGCTAAAGAAATGAAATGAAAACCTTCCCAAAACCTTATCAACCTTGAAGTTAGATAGATTATTTCCATAAAACCCTGGATTCAAGTAAAATATTTAAATGCATGTATACAAGGAGAATATATTAGTGAAAATAATAGAAAAAAAGAATAGCAACAACTATAAATATAGTTCGGATGTTAAATTAATCAGGTGTCATGCGGAAGCTAGCATATCAAACCCTGAAATATCATGCAAATTATATGTTGACATTAAAACGTGGTAAAAAAAAAAAGTATACTTGCAGAAAGCTTGGGAATTAAGTTTAGTAAGAATGCGCACAGGTCTAGAAATGTGACGGACAAAAGGGATCTTGTCCAGGGGCGAAAGCTAAAGTGTTAAACGAAAACGTGAGTGGATGGCTTGAATTAAAAAAAGAATGTATATGTATTATACTTGCTGAAAGCGTGGGAAGTTATGGCTTTGATCATAACTGGAATTTGTAATTAAATATATAAAATACCTATTACATGCAATTCTATAATAGATGTAGTATGTTTAGGAAACATGTAATTAAGGTACTAACTATACTAAGTATTGATTAAATCAAATCCTAAATATTTTAAACACCACGAAAGCCATGCATTACCAATAGGAAATATTCAACTAGTTGTTGCCAAACTGTGTTATAAAACCAGAAATTACTGATTCTAATAAATTGTTCAGAAACACAAAGTAACTGAAATTTATAGAACCAGTAAGAGAGATGAACAGAAATTTAATTAACCAAAAACTAAAATCTGTAAGAACATACCAGAATCTGAAAAAACCTTTGAAATCGGAAAAAGATCAAGTCCACTGAACTCACAGTGTCCCCTTAAGGAAATTATTCCCCTCTAGTATCCGAGGTTTGATTTGGAATATAACCTCCCAGGGTAAAATGATCTTAATCAGCAGAGTGTAGATACCAAAAACTCTACTGTCAGCGAACCAATCCACAGCAGGAAAGTACACGAAGAAAAAATTTGTGCAGAAGAAGAAGAAGAAGATCAGAAAATTCGTAAGTGAATAATCTGAAGAATGAATGGTATTTATAGCAAGAAGAACAGGTTCTGAAAGGTTGCAACCCTTTCAGAATCCACACGACCATTGATGAAAGTTTGCAACCTTTCAAATGGTAATGACTGTTCCTGAAAGTTGCAACCTTTCAGAACAGTCATGGAGGGAAATTTAAATAAAACCGGGAAAGTTAAAATGGGTCGCGCGCGGATCCGAATCGGGTCGGATTAATCAACTAAATAATTGAAAACGTTTCTGTTATCAACTAATTAATTGAATTGGCTATTTAATTAATTAAATAAATAAATAAATATTAAATAATTAAAACAAACTTTGTCCAAAAAATAATCTCTCGATCGATCATTTGCCAAAGCCGAAGCCGAAGCCGTAGCGTGACGTGACGACGAGAGACGAGCGAGCGACGACGACGACGGCGGAGGGGTCCCTCTTTCCAACCCTTTTAACAATTAATAGGAGTGTTTCTGTATTTAAACTCTCCTATTTTTCTTTCCACCACCGATGAGGGACAAATGCCTTTTCATTAAAGCATAAGAGGACTTTTCAAGTTCTCAACTCTTCAATTCCTCTCTTTCCCTCTATTTCCCATCAATTCTTGCTACATACCCAACAATCCCCCACATTGATGGGGAATGGTTATAACATAGGAATACACGGACAATTGTGTACTTTACAGGCAAGGATTAATTGCATCTGGATAAGTAGGTTTCCCCTTGGACTTTCCGTAGTGAACATATGTCGGATATACTCGGTCAATCGGTAGATGTGATATCTTTGAACCGTCGAGCTTTGGTGTATACCTAGACAACCATATGTCACACAATTAACCCTTTACTGTTTATGGTTCTTACGGTTGTGTTCGTTTCAGCCATGAACACCTCCTGGTTTCATGAGTGTATAGAGAATAGGCTTTTGACATAAATTCTCTTTGAAGCGGCTTCCACTTCACACTCACATAGGTGATTTCTAACCGTGTCATCTCGTAGATACACTATTTGGTCAAATCTACCAAACTTAGCAAATCATTAAAAACTTTAAGCTTTATTACCTTATTAACAAGCCTTAAAGTCTTAACCTTGTTCCTGAACATTGTCTTCATCATGAGAATGGATTGAGTTAATTGACAATGTCGAACCGTCAGCCACAACTTTGTTTTTCTCCTTGAATCTAGCTCTTGGGATCTCCAGTCTGCTAGATAGAGTTACCGTCATGCTGACTTGTCCTAAGCCGTAAACCCATTCCCTTAGATGATCTTTCAACTGCCTCTCTCACTAGGCCTTTCGTTAGTGGATCTGACACATTATCGCTTGACTTTACATAGTCAATTGTGATAATTCCACTAGAGAGTAGTTGTCTTACGGTGTTATGTCTCCGCCGTATATGACGAGACTTTCCGTTGTACATAACGCTCCCTGCCCTACCTATTGCTGCTTGACTATCGCAATGTATGCAAATAGGTCCAACAGGTTTGGGCCAGAATGGAATATCCTCTAGGAAATTCCGGAGCCATTCAGCTTCTTCACCAGCCTTATCCAAAGCAATGAATTCAGATTCCATTGTGGAGCGAGCAATACATGTCTGTTTGGACGATTTCCAAGAGACTGCTCCTCCACCAAGTATGAACACATAACCACTCGTGGATTTTACATCATTTGACCCGGTGATCCAATTTGCATCACTATATCCTTCAATCACAGCAGGATATTTATTATAATGCAAAGCATAATGTTGTGTATATTTTAGATAACCCAACACACGTTTCATTGCCATCCAGTGAGTTTGATTCGGATTACTAGTGAACCTACTCAGTTTACTAATAGCACATGCTATATCTGGTCGCGTACAATTCATAATGTACATCAAACTTCCCAACACTCTGGCATATTCCAATTGAGAGTCACTTTGACCTTCATTCTTTTTAAATGTACAGCTTAAATCAATTGGAGTTTTGACAATATTGAAATTCAAGTATTTGAACTTATCCAATACTTTTTCAATATAATGAGATTGAGATAATGCTAGTCCCTGGGGAGTTTTGATAATCTTGACCCCTAAGATCAAATCAGCAACTCCTAAGTCCTTCATATCGAACTTGCTGGACAGCATACGCTTAGTAGCATTTATATCGTCAATGTATTTACTCATTATTAATATTTCATCAACATACAAACAAACAATGACTTCATGATTCATAATATTTTTAATGTAAACATATTTATCACATTCGTTAATCTTGAATACATTTGCCAAAATTGTTTGGTCAAATTTAGCATGCCATTGTTTGGATGCTTGCTTGAGTCCATAAAGTGACTTCACAAGTCTGCACACTTTCTTTTCTTTACCAGGAACTATAAACCCTTCAAGTTGTTCCATGTAAATTTCTTCCTCCAACTCTCCATTTAAGAAGGCTGTCTTTACATCCATTTGGTGGATTTTAAGATCATGCACTGCTGCTAGTGCTATTAACATCCTAATTGATGTTATCCTTGTTACTGGAGAGTATGTGTCAAAGTAGTCCAGACCTTCTTTTGTCTGTACCCTTTGACTACCAGTCTAGCCTTATATTTGTCAATAGTCCCATCAGGTTTAATTTTCCTTTTAAAGATCCACTTTGATCCTAAAGGTTTATTTCCTGGAGGAAGATCAGCCAATTCCCAAGTGTGATTACTTAAAATTGATTCGATCTCACTATTGACTGCTTCTTTCCAATAAGTTGACTCAGATGAAGACATAGCTGCTTTAAATGTTTGAGGCTCATTTTCAAGCAATAGTGCCACAAAATCTGGTCCGAAAGAAGCAGGTTTCCGTTGGCGAGTACTACGCCTAAGATTTTCACTAGTTAGTGTATTTTCCGTTGATTCTTCTCGTGGTCGTTTAGGTCTTTCACTTGTCGACTCACATTCAGTTTTATACGGATAAATATTTTCAAAAAACTCTGCGTTATCTGACTCAATTATCGTATTAACATGAATCTCAGGATTATCAGATTTGTGAACCAAAAACCGACAGGCCTTACTGTTCACAGCATATCCAATAAACACACAGTCTACTGTTTTGGGTCCAATTTTAACCCTCTTTGGTAAAGGAACCTCTACCTTGGCTAAACACCCCCACCCTTTGAAATATTTCAAGTTGGGTTTCCTTCCTTTCCACATCTCATATGGAATTGATTGTGTTTTTCGATGGGGTACTCTATTGAGTATTTTATTAGCTGTAAGGATGGCTTCCCCCAAAGGTTTCGTGGTGAACCAGAATTGATCATTAAGGCATTCATCATTTCCTTTAATGTTCTATTCTTCCGTTCGCCAAACCATTTGACTGTGGTGTATAAGGTGCAGTAGTTTGATGAATAATACCATATTCCAAACATATCTCTGCAAAAGGAGATTCATATTCTCCACCCCTATCACTCCGAATCATTTTTATCTTTAGATTCAATTGGTTCTCCACTTCATTTTTGTATTGCTTAAATGCATCAATTGCTTCATCCTTACTATTAAGCAAATATACATAACAAAATCGAGTGCAGTCATCAATAAAAGTTATAAAATACTTTTTTCCACCACGAGATGGTGTTGACTTCATATCGCATATATCTGTGTGAATTAAGTCTAAAGTTTTGGAATTTCTTTCAACAGACTTATAAGGATGTTTAACAAACTTACTTTCCACACAAATTTCGCATTTCGATTTATCGCATTTAAAATCAGGCAATACTTCTAGATTAACCAATTTTCGCAAGGCTTTGTAATTTACATGTCCCAAACGGGCATGCCATAAATCATTTGACTCCAATAAGTAAACAGAAGCAGAATTTTTATTAATACTGTCAACAACCATTACATTCAGTTTGAAAAGACCCTCATTGAGGTAGCCCTTTCCTATGAACATTTCATTCTTACTTATTACAGCTTTATCACTAACTAGGACACACTTAAACCCGTTCTTAACGAGTAGTGCAGCAGAAACTAAATTCTTCCTAATAGTAGGGACATGCAGAACCTGTTCAATGTCAACACCTTGCCGGATGTCATTTTCAACATTACTTTCCCAGTTCCTGCAATCCTTGTTGTTGCTGTGTTTCCCATGAACAAATCTTCATCGTACTCAGCAGGAGTGTACGTTGCAAAGGCTTCTTTTGCAGAGCAAATATGTCGAGTGGCACCTGAGTCGAGAAACCACTCCTTGGGATTTCCAACTAAGTTACACTCCGAGATCATTGCACATAAGTCATCTGCATCTTCCATCTCTTCCACGATGTTTGCTTGACTTTTGCCTTTGCCTTTGTCTTTGTCCTTTCTTGGAGCACGACAATCAGAAGACCTATGACCAGCCTTGCCACAATTGTAACAGTTGCCTTTGAATTTCTTCTTGGCCTGTTCTGACTTCTGCCCGTTGGACTTCTTTCTCTTTTTGTCTTTGGTAGGAGCTTCTTCAACAATATTAACTCCAATGATTGTTGAACTCTTACGCGACTTCTTTTCGGCGTTTTTGTTATCTTCCTCAATCTTGAGCCGAATCACAAGATCTTCAAGCTTCATTTCTTTACGTTTGTGCTTTAGATAATTCTTGAAATCGTTCCACGAAGGAGGCAACTTCTCGATCATTGCAGCCACTTGAAAAGCTTCATTTACTAACATATCTTCAGCAATCAGATCATGGAGAATAAGTTGAAGTTCCTGCACTTGTGATCCAACAGTTTTACTATCTACCATTTTATAGTCTAAAAACTTTGCGACCACAAACTTTTTCAAGCATGCATCTTCTGTCTTATATTTCTTCTCAAGTGCATCCCACAACTCTTTTGAAGTTGTTATTGCACTATAGACATTATATAAGTCATCATCTAAAGCACTCAAAATGTAGCCTTTACATAGGAAGTCTGCCTGTTTCCATGCTTCAATAATCATGAATTTTTCTCTGTCTGGCATGTCATCAGCAGGCACTGGAGTATCTTCACTTGTAAATTTCTGCAGACCAAGAGTGGTAAGCCAGAAAAATACTCGTTGCTGCCATCCTTTGAAATTCACACCTGTGAATTTACCCGGTTTCTCTGCTTGTGGTACAACAGTTCGGGTTGGTGCACAACAGCCACTGTAACACCATTGTTTGCCATTTCTGATAAACAAAAATCGATACAGTCTTAGTAAGCAATAAAATATAATTGCAGACTTAAAGGAGTATAAAATCACGAAGATTTTTGTCTCCACCAGAAACACAGATTAAAAATAATTTCCTTAAGATTGTTGCCAACTGTGTTATAAAACCAGAAATTACTGATTCTAATAAATTGTTCAGAAACACAAAGTAACTGAAATTTATAGAACCAGTAAGAGAGATGAACAGAAATTTAATTAACCAAAAACTAAAATCTGTAAGAACATACCAGAATCTGAAAAAACCTTTAAATCGGAAAAAGATCAAGTCCACTGAACTCACAGTGTCCCCTTAAGGAAATTATTCCCCTCTAGTATCCGAGGTTTGATTTGGAATATAACCTCCCAGGGTAAAATGATCTTAATCAGCAGAGTGTAGATACCAAAAACTCTACTGTCAGCGAACCAATCCACAGCAGGAAAGTACACGAAGAAAAATTTGTGCAGAAGAAGAAGAAGAAGATCAGAAAATTCGTAAGTGAATAATCTGAAGAATGAATGGTATTTATAGCAAGAAGAACAGGTTCTGAAAGGTTGCAACCCTTTCAGAATCCACACGACCATTGATGAAAGTTTGCAACCTTTCAAATGGTAATGACTGTTCCTGAAAGTTGCAACCTTTCAGAACAGTCATGGAGGAAAATTTAAATAAAACTGGGAAAGTTAAAACGGGTCGCGCGCGGATCCGAGTCGGGTCAGGTTAATCAACTAAATAATTGAAAACGTTTCTGTTATCAACTAATTAATTGAATTGGCTATTTAATTAATTAAATAAATAAATAAATAATTAAAACAAACTTTGTCCAAAAAATAATCTCTCGATCATTTGCCGAAGCCGAAGCCGTAGCCGTGACGTGACGTGACGAGACGAGCGAGCGACGACGACGACGGCGCGAGGGGGGTCCCTCTTTCCAACCCTTTTAACAATTAATAGGAGTGTTTCTATATTTAAACTCTCCTATTTTCCTTTCCACCACCGATGAGGGACAAATGCCTTTTCATTAAAGCATAAGAGGACTTTTCAAGTTCTCAACTCTTCAAGTTCTCAACTTTTCAAATTCCTCTCTTTCCCTCTATTTCCGATCAATTCTTGCTACATACCCAACACTAGTATAAATAGCCATCGTTACTAGCACATGAATTCAATCATCAATAAAACTACGTTACTAATTAGGCCTAACCTTAGCTTGTTGACATGGCTTCCAAAAATCAGGCCTCTATTACCCTTTTCTTATCACTTAATCTCCTCTTCTTTGCTCTTGTAAGTGCAGACTGTTCAACTGATATTTTAAAATTTTGGGCATGTGTTAATATACTTACTGATTTGGCGGGTGTAATTATCGGGACTACTCCAACTTCGTCATGTTGCAGTTTGATTGGGGGACTGGTGGACCTAGACGCCGCGGTTTGCTTGTGCACAGCCATAAAAGCAGATGTGCTGGGAATTAATTTGGATATACCACTCTCTCTAAACATCCTTCTCAACGTCTGTGGAAAGAATTATCCTACTGGTTTCACTTGTTGATTGAAAAATAATTATCTGCTTGTGAACGATCGATCGACCTCTTGTTCAGAATAAGTAAGCTTTGCATATATATAAATGCAGCTTCATCACTTCACTTTACTTACTTACTAGTTTCATAATGTTCATGTATCCTTACCTTTTTGGACATGTCAATTCAATAAATGGAATGTTATTTTCATTCACATTGTTCGTAACTACAAATTCATTTTATACTTTTTTCAACTAAATTTACATAGAACGTTTTTATTTCACTAGATTCATTTAATCGCAAACAAAATTTGATTTAAAGATATATGACACTTGAGCCTAACTGAACACCAAAAGCTAGCTCATAACGAGAGATTATCCTTCATAGACGACTCTGTACTTGATTATCACTCAAACTCCATTAACACTACTCATTGGAGAAACTTAAGCTATGAAGAGAAAAGAGAGAGTTTATTGAGTGAATGAAGAATATAGAATGAATGCGTATTGTTACATCACAATGTATTTATCACTGTTCGTGTCCGTTTCCAGCAATACTAACTAACTAATTGTAGTATCTATCATTGCTAATGACTATTTCATTACTCCTGCCCCCTCAAGCTGGCAGGTATTTGAAAATATTCAACTTGCCTACTAGGTTCTCATGTTGTGGTCGTGGCAATCCCTTGGTTAATATATCTGCTAATTGATCCTTGGTACCTGCATGTACTATCTTGATAAGCCCCTCTCGTATATTCTACTTGATGAAATGACAGTCTATCTCGATGTGTTTAGTACGCTCATGAAACACCGAATTTGCTGCAACTTGTAGTGCACCATTCAATTCCTTCACTAAACCAGTCAACCATACTACCTATGAAACTGCTTTGGCCATGCTGATGTATGCACGCAGCTTCTGCTGAGCTTCTTAATACTACACTTTGTTTCTTTGATTTGCAAGAAATCAATGAGCTTTCATGTTGAATTAAGAATTCTAAAACTGACTTTCTAGTATTAGGACAAGAGGACTGTCTCTATCACAAAAAAGTGTTAATGAATTGGAGACTTGGCTACTCAATAAAATCCTCAGAGCTTGTTCTCTCTTGATATATTTCATGACCCTTACTGCTATATCCCAATGTGATTTTCTAGGTAGTCCTAAGAACTGACAAGTGTTTGTACAACATAGGCTATATGAGACCTTGTTAAAGTCAAATACAACATTTCCCAATCAATCTTTGATATTTAGTCTTATCTTCTAGCATATCATCATATTTTTTATGCATTAATTCTTCAAAATCCTATGTAGTTCGATTTGTATTAACCTCCAGAGGTGTCCATGCAGGTTTTACAAATTCAATTCTCAGCACTGAGATGATCTCAAGAGCATATTTCCTCTGATCCACTAGGACTCCCTTGGGATCTATTGAACTTCATTCCAAGAAAAACTTCAATGTTCCTGAATCCTTGCTATAGAAGGCTTTATGTAGGGATGCCTTAGTTTCCTTAATAACAAATATAATATTCCTGGCAGATACTAGCATAACATCTACATAGACCGAATTGATGATAATATCCTTTATAAATAATGAGTGATCCAAGCAATTTTGAGTGAATCGTAGGCTTTAGACAATTTCAAATTCCATTGTCTGCTAGCTTATTTTAACCCATATAAGGATTTAACAAGTTTACAAACTATTATGCTAGACTTCCCCTGACTTGGTAATTCTTGAGTAAGCTGCATGTAAACCTCATCATGGAGATCACTCTGAAAAAATGCATTGTACACATCCAAATAGTGAACATGCCAATTATGTTATTTAACCGATGATAAAAATAAACAACTCTCAAAGTGGCAACTTTGACCACTGGAGAGAGAATGTTTCATGGTAATCAAGACCCTCCTGTTAGTTGTAGACTTATTCCATCAACCTGGCCTTGAACCTATCCACCTCACTAAAAGATTTCAGTTTTACCTTATAAACTCATTTACACCCAATAGCAGCCTTATTTGGGGGTAAAAGAACTAGGTCCCAAGTGTGATTAAGCACAAGAGCTTTGTAAATTAGAATTTATGGCTTCAACCCATCCGCTATGCTGAATAGCCTCCTCATAGGTCATTGGTTCCTGTATATTAGATAAGGAGTTGAGATATACTTGATGAGAAAAAGAAATAGATTATGAAAAAGATATATATGCATTGATTGGATAGGAAACATAAGTAGCAGATTGTTTATTAATGTAATCAACATGCCAAAGAGGAGCCTTTATCACTCTGTGTGATTTTCTTGGTTGCGAAGGATCATGAATAAATATGGGAACATAAAGAGTGGCAGGTGACTGGAGAAGTACATCTTGAGAAATTGCAGGAATTGGTACTAGGCAGACAAGATAAGGTACCAAAGGGCCAGGAGGATATGTAATAGGAGACTCATCCATAGGAGAAATGTCACTAGATGATAAAGGTTCAGTAGACCAGGAAAATTAATCTTCATGAAAACTGAGGGCACTGCTCTTGAAGAAAATTTGTCCACTCTACGAAAGACACAGCCATAGCACAAAGATTCAAAAGTCTTGAGATGACTAAGAATAGGTCTCATTCCAAAGAACAACTCATAAGGAGATTTGCCACCAAGGACTGCTAAGGGCAATATGTTAATTACATAAGTTGAAGTTAGAATTTAATGACCCCAGAATCTTAAAGGGATATGCCATTGAAATCTGAGGAATCAAGCTACTTCAAGCAAATTTAGATGCTTCCTCTCAGCTACACCATTTTGCTGACGGGTATGGACAAAACTTCTTTGGTGCAAAATACCAAGTTCCTTGAGGAGAAGCTGCATATAAGCATTCACAAATTTAACACCATTATCTGATCTAACTTTTTTAACAACAGTCAGGAATTGAGTGTGGATCAACTTGAAAAATTGCCTTAATACTATTATAACATCACAATTAATCTTCAACAAAAATATCCAAGTGATATGGGAGAAATTATCGACTATAGTCAAAAAATGTTTATTCCCATCAAATGTTTCTACATAGTATAGTCTCCAAACATCTAGGTGCAACCATTCAAACACCTTATTAGAAGTACTAGTCGGATGAGAAATAGAATGTCTAGCGTGCTTAGCTAAAGGACAATCATTACAATCAAGTACAACTGATTTACAATCATCGCATTAGATGTTACTTTGAGTGTGGGTCATATCTATATTTAAGTATCTTTTAAAAAATATAACTCTACTATATATGATCTTGAAAGAAGAGCACAAGTTCACATGAACTCGGGAACACCCCTACGCACACTCTTGTGTACTTGGTTCCTGGTGGTTAATATATTCCATGTACTTTAAAGAAGAAAAAGATAGTAGAGACCACAATCCTGATCAAAAGCTATAATATTGTTTTTTTCCCCTCTTTTTACACACTCAACTAGGGGTGTGCACTATTTGGATTAAACTAAAAAATCAAATTGAATCGAACCGAATTCTAATTTGGATTGTTTTTTTAGATTCTTGGTTTGGTTTTGGATTTATAATTTACTTTGTTTGAATTTTTGGTTTTGTTTCGGATTTAGAAAAATAAAAACCAAAAAATCAAAAAATATATATATATATATATATATTATATATATATATATTATATATATATATATATATATATATATATATATATATATATATATATATATATTTTTTAAATGCAAATATAACTTTGTTATGTTTTTAATTATTGACATAACCGATTAACCAAACCGAAAAAAAAGAAGAGAAAAACAAACCAAACCAAATTTATTTTGGTTTGAATTGGGTTACACTTCTTCAAAACCAAAAACCAAAATCCAAACCAAATAGTATAAAACCGAATCGAAAAACGAATGCACACCCCTACTCAACTATAGAATGGAACCATTACGAAAACAAGTAATGACAATGGTTATGGATTTATAATTAAGGTCTGAACTAAAAAATAAATCGTTGATGTTGAAGAGAATCAATTTAATAATTTTGAGAAAAAAGATGAGCTCATTCACTACAAAAAAACCTCAAATTGCCAACAGATTTTACTAACAACTTAAGTTGGTTAGTATTCTACTAACAAATTACCAACATATTTCTAACCGAATAATATTTTAAAACTTAACAACGAAATTCTAACAGATTACTAACATAAATCTTACAAAGTAAGTATTTTAGTTGGTAGATACGGCGGAAAAAAATGGCACCAAATTTAGCAACCTTCTATCAATGGATTACCAACAGAAATATTACTAACGCACACCTTTTGTTGGTAATATTACAACGAAGTATAATCGGTTGGTAATTATGACAAAAAATTATTTATATAATTTATTAACATATTACCAATGAATTACTAACCAAACATTTACCAACGACAAGATGTGTTGCTAAATTTACCAATCAAATATAAATGTGTTGATAAATTAGTAACGAAATGTAATTTGTTGGTAAACTTGCCAACCAATATCAAATTAGTTGGAAATTTTGCCGATGAAAAAAGATTGTAGTTAGTAAATTACTAACATCATTAAAATAGTTGGTAATATACCAACCGATCACTAATCCATTGTAAAATTTACCAACATATTAATTATTAGTTGGTAATATTACATTTATGAATGTTTGTTGAATAGTAATTATTACCAACTCTGATAAAATTTATTGATAAATTATTAATTACTAACTTACATTTTAATAGTTGGTAAATTACCAATTGAGGTAAATGTTTTGGTAAATCACCGTCTAGTGTTAAGGCTTTCATATTTAGTTTGTGTCATTAGGCGTTTTAACTTTTAACTTTTAACCAAAACTTGACTTTGTTCAATATTTTTGGTAAACGTGCTCAGATTAGAACTCCGTCAGTGTCATTACCTTCGAAAGGTCGTTTTTTATCTAACGGGAAGTTGGTTCATGTTTTGAGGCTTTCATTTTTGTTTGTGCCATTAGGTGTTTTAAATTTTATGTTTAGGACAAAATTTGACTTTGGTCAATATTTTTGTGAACGTGCTCAGATGAGAATTTCGTTAGCGTAATTAACTCCAAAGGTCATTTTTTTATCTAGTAGGATGGTTAGTTTGAGTTTTGAGCTTTTATTTTTACTGTGTGTCGTTAGGTGTTTTAACATATAAATTTTGGCAAAAAATTAACTTTGGTCAATATATTTGATAACGTACCAAATAAAACAGTTAGATGCAAAAAGTCATTTTTGATGTAATAATATATAGGGTTCCGATTTCGAGGCTTCCATTTTTAGTTTATGTCGTAAGACATTTTAGCTTTTAAGTTTTGGCCAAATTTCACTTAGTCAATATTTTTGGTAATCGTTCGAATTGAAATTTTGTCACCGCAGTTAGCCATATAAGTTCAGTTTTGATCTCATAGGATGGTTGGTTCAGGATTTGAGACTTATTTTCAGTTTGTGTCGTTAAGCGTTTTAACTTTTAACTTTTGGCTAAAATGTGAATTAGGTCAACTTTTTTGGGAAACATGCTCAAATTTGAATTTCGTCAGCTCGGTTAGCTATGAAGGTCATTTTTCGCTTTATAGGATGACTGGTTTGATTTTGATTTTAATATTAAGTTTGTACGCGTTAGGCGATTTCACTTTTAACTTTTGGCAAAAATTGATTTTGCTTAGTATTTTTTGTAAACGTGCTCGGATAAAATTCTGTCAATTCGATTAGCTTCAAAAGGTCATTTTATATCTAACAAGATGATTGTTTCAGGTTTTGAGACTTCCATTTTCAGTTTGTGTTGTTAGGTGTTTTAACTTTTGGCCAAAATTTAGACTTGGTCAATATTTTTGGTAAACGTGCTCAAATTAAATTTTTTGATATAATGATATACAAAGATTAATTTAACTTGTTATCATAGATTTTGCATTGTTTCATTCAAATATGATTTATAAAATTGATTAATATATTTGGATTTATATTCGTGTTCTTAGATTTTTAAATGCAATAAATTAATAAATATTTTACTATTGAATAATCATTCAGCTAATAATATTTTGAACATATTGTCAATCAATTACTAAGCTAACATTTAATTTGAATGATATATTATCAATAAATTAACAATCAATTAATAAATTTATTAGAAAAATAAATAATCATACTAATGTATTTAAAATTTATTACAAACAAGGGTTGTGGTGTAGTGGTAAGTACTCCTGCATCTATAACGAAGAGGTCTCAGGTTCGATTCTCGTTGGGTACATAATATTTTTGTTAGGGAGTGCTTTACCACCCAATGTGGGACTTCCCGGCGTGAATCCAGATTTAGTCGGGTTGGGTACCGAACTCCGGATGGAAAACCAAAAAAAACTAAAAAAAGTATTTAAAATTTATTGGCAAATTACCAACACAAATTTTTTGTTACTAAAATTACCAATGTATGAATCGAAAAATGAAGAAAAAAATTTACTAACTCCTTTTCAGTTCGTTTGTAAAGGTACTAACGATATACTAACCAAAAATTAGTTGGTAAATTTATCAACGGAAATTTCAGGGCCATATTTCAAAATTTTGTAACAACATCGTTGGGTGTTTACCAACTGATTTTTGGTTGGTAAGTTTACCAACAAATTAAAATCAGTTGGTAATATTTACCGACGAGCTTTTTAGCAACGAATTAATATAAGTTGGCATTTGGTTGGTAACTCAATTTGCCAACCGATTTCATCAATTTACCAACGATAATATTGTTTTTTTTTTCTCTTTTTACACACTCAACTAGGTGTGTGCACTATTTGGATTAAATTGAAAAACCAAACTGAATCGAACCGAATTCTAATTTGGATTGTTTTTTTGGATTCTTGATTTGGTTTTGGATTTATAATTTACTTTGTTTTGTTTTTTGGCTTGGTTTCGGATTTAGAAAAATAAAAACCGAATATATATATAGAATTTTTTTTAAAATGCAAATATAACTTTGTTATGTTTCTAATTATTGACATAACCGATTAACCAAACCGAAAAAAAAATTACAAACCAAAAAGAGAAAACCAAACCAAACCAAATTTATTTTGGTTTGGATTGGGTTACACTTCTTCAAAACCAAAAACCGAAAACTCAAATCAAATAGTATAAAACCGAACGAAAAACCGAATGCACACCCCTACTCAACTATAGAATGGAACCATTACGAAAACAAGTAATGACAATGGTTATGGATTATAATTAAGGTCTGAAGTAAAAAATAAATCATTGATGTTGAAGATTATCCATTTATAATTTTGAGAAAAAAGATGAGCTCATTTTGTTCCAATTTACATGTTTTTTTCATTTGATAATAAATAATTAAGATGAAACAGTTTATCATCGGAATACAATATCATGATGATGTTTGTCTTGACATGCAGCTATTTTTATAGAGTTCAAATTTTGAGTTCTCAATTAAGATGAAACATTTTATGTTTTGACTTGAAAGCGTTAGGAGGATGGCTTCAATTAAATAAAAGTGTATTATACTTGATGAAAGCGTGGGAATTAAGTTTATCTATGGCTTTGATAACTGAAATTTCTAATTAAAAATACTAGTGCAGGCTCACAAGCAATTCAATAGATCTAGCATATGCAGGAATCAGTTAATTAAGGTACTTACTACTACCTTTACGTTTCCTTTGGAAACCTGTCAATTCAAATGTTATTTTCATTAATTCCTTTATTGTAAGAGAAATTGATAAGTCGCATTTTAGAAAAATAAAGTTATCATCCTTCTTGATAATTTATGTGTCATTTTTTTGGTTGTCTGCCATATGTTTAAAAAGATTGTTATGTGACTTTTATAAATTTCGTGTCAAGTAAAAATAAAGCTAAAAGAAATGAAATGAAAACCTTCCCAAAACCTTATCAACCTTGAAGTTAGATAGATTATTTCCATAAAACCCTGGATTCAAGTAAAATATTTAAATGCATGTATACAAGGAGAATATATTAGTGAAAATAATAGAAAAAGAATAGCAACAACTATAAATATAGTTCGGATGTTAAATTAATCAGGTGTCATCGGAAGCTAGCATATCAAACCTCGAAATATCATGCAAATTATATGTTGACATTAAAACGTGGTAAAAAAAATGTATACTTGCAGAAAGCTTGGGAATTAAGTTTAGTAAGAATGCGCACAGGTCTAGAAATGTGACGGACAAAAGGGATCTTGTCCAGGGGCGAAAGCTAAAGCGTTAAACGAAAACGTGAGTGGATGGCTTGAATTAAAAAAAGAATGTATATGTATTATACTTGCTGAAAGCGTGGGAAGTTATGGCTTTGATCATAACTGGAATTTGTAATTAAATATATAAAATACCTATTACATGCAATTCTATAATAGATGTAGTATGTTTAGGAAACATGTAATTAAGGTACTAACTATACTAAGTATTGATTAAATCAAATCCTAAATATTTTAAACACCACGAAAGCCATGCACTACCAATAGGAAATATTCAACTAGTATAAATAGCCATCGGTACTAGCACATGAATTCAATCATCAATTAAACTACGTAATTAATTAAGCCTAACCTTAGCTTGTTGACATGGCTTCCAAAAATCAGGCCTCTATTACCCTAACTTAATCTCCTCTTCTTTGCTCTTGTAAGTGCAGACTGTTCAACTGATATATTGAAATTTGGGGCATGTGCTAATATACTTACTGATTTGGCGGGTGTAATTATCGGGACTACTCCAACTTCGTCATGCTGCAGTTTGATTGGGGGACTGGTGGACCTAGACGCCGCGGTTTGCTTGTGCACAGCCATAAAAGCAGATGTGATGGGAATTAATTTGGATATACCACTCTCTCTAAACATCCTTCTCAACGTCTGTGGAAAGAATTATCCTACTGGTTTCACTTGTTGATTGAAAAATAATTATCTGCTTGTGAACGATCGATCGACCTCTTGTTCAGAATAAGTAAGCTTTGCATATATATAAATGCAGCTTCATCACTTCACTTTACTTACTTACTAGTTCCGTAATGTTCATGTATCCTTACCTTTTTGGACATGTCAATTCAATAAATGGAATGTTGTTTTTATTCACTTTGTTCGTAACCACAATTCATTAATTTTATACTTTTTCCAGCTAAATTTACATAGAACGTTTTCATTTCACTAGATTCATTTAATCGCAAACAAAATTTGACTTAAAGATATATGACACTTGAGCCTAACTCAACCCCAAAAGCTAGCTCATAACGAGAGATTATCCTTCATAGACGACTCTGTACTTGATTATCACTCAAACTCCATTAACACTACTCATTGGAGAAACTTAAGCTATGAAGAGAAAAGAGAGAGTTTATTGAGTGAATGAAGAATATAGAATGAATGAGTATTGTTACATCACAATGTATTTATCACTGTTCGTGTCCGTTTCCAGCAACACTAACTAACTAATTGTAGTATCTATCATTGCTAATGACTATTTCATTACTCCTGCCCCCTCAAGCTGGCAGGTATATGAAAATATTCAACTTGCCTACTAGGTTCTCATGTTGTGGTCGTGGCAATCCCTTGGTTAATATATCTGCTAATTGATCCTTGGTACCTGCATGTACTGTCTTGATAAGCCCCTCTTGTATATTCTACCTGATGAAATGACAGTCTATCTCGATGTGTTTAGTACGCTCATGAAACACCGAATTTGCTGCAATTGTAGTGCACCATTCAATTCCTTCACTAAACAGTCAACCATACTACCTATGAAACTGCTTTGGCCATGCTGATGTATGACGCAGCTTCTGCTGAGCTTCTTAATACTACACTTTGTTTCTTTGATTTCCAAGAAATCAATGAGCTTTCATGTTGAATTAAGAATTCTAAAACTGACTTTCTAGTATTAGGACAAGAGGACTGTCTGTATCACAAAAAAGTGTTAATGAATTGGAGACTTGGCTACTCAATAAAATCCTCAGAGCTTGTTCTCTCTTGATATATTTCATGACCCTTACTGCTATATCCCAATGTGATTTTCTAGGTAGTCCTAAGAACTGACAAGTGTTTGTACAACATAGGCTATATGAGACCTTGTTAAAGTCAAATACAACATTTCCCAATCAATCTTTGATATTTAGTCTTATTCTAGCATATCATCATATTTTTTATGCATTAATTCTTCAAAATCCTATGTAGTTAGATTTGTATTAACCTCCAGAGGTGTCCTTGCAGGTTTTACAAATTCAATTCTCAGCTCTGAGATGATCTCAAGAGCATATTTCCTCTGATCCACTAGGATTCCCTTGGGATCTATTGAACTTCATTCCAAGAAAAACTTCAATGTTCCTGAATCCTTGCTATTGAAGGCTTTATGTAGGGATGCCTTAGTTTCCTTAATAACAAATATAATATTCCTGGCTGATACTAGCATAACATCTACATAGACCGAAGTGATGATAATATCCTTTACAAACAGTGAGTGATCCAAGCAATTTTGAGTGAATCGTAGGCTTTAGACAATTTCAAATTCCATTGTCTGCTAGCTTGTTTTAACCCGTATAAGGATTTAACAAGTCTACAAACTATTATGCTAGACTTCCCCTGACTTGGTAATTCTTGAGGAAGCTGCATGTAAACCTCATCATGGAGATCACTCTGAAAAAATGCATTGTACACATCCAAATAGTGAACATGCCAATTATGTTGTTTAACCGATGATAAAAATAAACAACTCTCTAAGTGGCAACTTTGACCACTGGAGAGAGAATGTTTCATGGTAATCAAGACCCTCCTGTTAGTTGTAGACTTATTCCATCAACCTGGCCTTGAACCTATCCACCTCACTAAAAGATTTCAGTTTTACCTTATAAACTCATTTACACCCAATAGCAGCCTTATTTGGGGGTAAAAGAACTACGTCCCAAGTGTGATTAAGCACAAGAGCTTTGTAAATTAGAATTTATGGCTTCAACCCATCCGCTATGCTGAATAGCCTCCTCATAGGTCATTGGTTCCTGTATATTAGATAAGGAGTTGAGATATACTTGATGAGCAAAAGAAATAGATTATGAAATAGATATATATGCATTGATTGGATAGGAAACATAAGTAGCAGATTGTTTAGTAATGTAATCAACATGCCAAAGAGGAGCCTTTATCACTCTGTGTGATTTTCTTGGTTGCGAAGGATCATGAATAAATATGGGAACATAAAGAGTGGCAGGTGACTGGAGAAGTACATCTTGAGAAATTGCAGGAATTGGTACTAGGCAGACAAGATAAGGTACCAAAGCGCCAGGAGGATATGTAATAGGAGACTCATCCATAGGAGAAATGTCACTAGATGATAAAGGTTCAGTAGACCAGGAAAATTAATCATCATGACATCCATATTAATATAATTTTTTTTCCTTGCAAGGTCAAACAATATGTAGCCCTTGGTGGTTGTAGAATAATCCATGAAAACTGAGGGCACTGCTCTTGAAGCAAATTTTTCCACTCTAAGAAAGACACAGCCATAGCACTAATATTCAAAAGTCTTGAGATGACTAAGAATAGGTCTCATTCCAAAGAACAACTCATAAGGAGATTTGCCACCAAGGACTGCTAAGGGCAATATGTTAATTACATAAGTTGAAGTTAGAATTCAATGACCCCAGAATCTTAAAGGGATATGCCATTGAAATCTGAGGAATCAAGCTACTTCAAGCAAATTTAGATGCTTCCTTTCAGCTACACCATTTTGCTGACGGGTATGGACACAACTGCTCTGGTGCAAAATACCAAGTTCCTTGAGGAGAAGCTGCATATAAGCATTCACAAATTTAACACCATTATCTGATCTAACTTTTTTAACAACAGTCAGGAATTGAGTGTGGATCAACTTTAAAAATTTCCTTAATACTATTATAACATCACTATTAAGCTTCAAAAAAAAATCCAAGTGATATGGGAGAAATTATCGACTATAGTCAAAAAATGTTTATTCCCATCAAATGTTTCTACATAGTATGGTCTCCAAACATCTAGGTGCAACCATTCAAACACCTTATTAGAAGTACTAGTCGAATGAGAAATAGAATGTCTACCGTGCTTAGCTAAAGGACAATCATTACAATCAAGTACAACTGATTTACAATCATCGCATTAGATGTTACTTTGAGTGTGGGTCATATCTATATTTAAGTATCTTTTAAAAAATATAACTCTACTATATATGATCTTGAAAGAAGAGCACAAGTTTACATGAACTCGGGAACACCTCTACGTACACCCTTGTGTACTTGGTTCCTGGTGGTTAATATATTCCATGTACTTTAAAGAAGAAAAAGATAGTAGAGACCACAATCCTGATAAAAAGCTATAATATTGTTTTTTCCCCTATTTTTACACATTCAATTAGGGGTGTGCACAATTTGGATTAAACTGAAAAATCAAATTGAATCGAATCGAATTCTAATTTGGATTGGTTTTTTAGATTCTTGGTTTGGTTTTGAATTTATAATTTACTTTGTTTGAATTTTTGTTTTGTTTCGGATTTAGAAAAATAAAAACCAAAAAAATCTATTATTATATATATATATATATATATATATATATATATATATATATATATATATATATATATATATATATATATATATATAATATTTTTTTAAATGCAAATATAACTTTGTTATGTTTTTAATTATTGACATAACCGATTAACAAACCGAAAAAAAAGAAGAGAAAAAACAAACAAAACCAAATTTATTTTGGTTTGAATTGGGTTACACTTCTTCAAAACCAAAAACCAAAAATCCAAACCAAATAGTATAAAACCGAATCGAAAAACCGAATACACACCCCTACTCAACTATAGAATGGATCCACTACGAAAACAAGTAATGACAATGGTTATGGATTTATAATTAAGGTCTGAACTAAAATATAAATCGTTGATGTTGAAGAGAATCCATTTAATAATTTTGAGAAAAAAGATGAGCTCATTCACTAAAAAAAAACCTCAAATTGCCAACAGATTTTACTAACAACTTAAGTTGGTTAGTATTCTACTAACAAATTACCAACATATTTATAACCGAATAATATTTTAAAACTTAACAACGAAATTCTAACAGATTACTAACATAAATCTTACAAAGTAAGTATTTTAGTTGGTAGATACGGCGGAAAAAAATGGCACCAAATTTAGCAACCTTCTATCAATGGATTACCAACAGAAATATTACTAACGCACACCTTTTGTTGGTAATATTACAACGAAGTATATATCGGTTGGTAATTATGACAAAAAATTGTTTATATAATTTATTAACATATTACCAATGAATTACTAACCAAACATTTACCAACGACAAGATTGTGTTGCTAAATTTACCAATCAAACATAAATGTGTTGATAAATTAGTAACGAAATGTAATTTGTTGGTAAACTTGCCAACCAATATCAAATTAGTTGGAAATTTTGCCGATGAAAAAAGATTGTAGTTAGTAAATTACTAACATCATTAAAATAGTTGGTAATATACCAACCGATCACTAATCCATTAGTAAAATTTACCAACATATTAATTATTAGTTGGTAATATTATTTATGAATGTTTAGTTGAATAGTAATTATTACCAACTCTGATAAAATTTATTGATAAATTATTAATTACTAACTTACATTTTAATAGTTTGTAAATTACCAATTGAGGTAAAATGTTTTGGTAAATCACCGTCTAGTGTTAAGGCTTTCATATTTAGTTTGTGTCATTAGGCGTTTTAACTTTTAAATTTTAACCAAAACTTGACTTTGTTCAATATTTTTGGTAAACGTACTCAGATTAGAACTCCGTCAGTGTCATTAGCTTCGAAAGGTCGTTTTTTATCTAACGGGAATGTTGGTTCATGTTTTGAGGCTTTCATTTTTGTTTGTGCCATTAGGTGTTTTAAATTTTATGTTTAGGACAAAATTTGACTTTGGTCAATATTTTTGTGAACGTGCTCAGATGAGAATTTCGTTAGCGTAATTAACTCCAAAGGTTATTTTTTTATCTAGTAGGATGGTTAGTTTGAGTTTTGAGGCTTTTATTTTTACTGTGTGTCGTTAGGTGTTTTAACATATAAATTTTGGCAAAAATTTAACTTTGGTCAATATATTTGATAACGTACCCAAATAAAAATAGTTAGATGTAAAAAGTCATTTTTGATGTAATAATATATAGGGTTCCGATTTCGAGGCTTCCATTTTTAGTTTATGTCGTAAGACATTTTAGCTTTTAAGTTTTGGCCAAAATTTCACTTAGTCAATATTTTTGGTAATCGTGCTCGAATTAAAATTTTGTCACCGCAGTTAGCCATATAAGTTCAGTTTTGATCTCATAGGATGGTTGGTTCAGGATTTGAGACTTATTTTCAGTTTGTGTCGTTAAGCGTTTTAACTTTTAACTTTTGGCTAAAATGTGAATTAGGTCAACTTTTTTGGGAAACATGCTCAAATTTGAATTTCGTCAGCTCGGTTAGCTATGGAAGGTCATTTTTCGCTTTATAGGATGACTGGTTTGATTTTGAGATTTTCATATTCAGTTTGTACGCGTTAGGCGATTTCACTTTTAACTTTTGGCAAAAATTTGATTTTGCTTAGTATTTTTTGTAAACGTGCTCGGATTAAAATTCTGTCAGTTCGATTAGCTTCAAAAGGTCATTTTTATATCTAACAAGATGATTGTTTCAGGTTTTGAGACTTCCATTTTCAGTTTGTGTTGTTAGGTGTTTTAACTTTTGGCCAAAATTTAGACTTGGTCAATATTTTTGGTAAACGTGCTCAAATTAATTTTTTTGATATAATAATATACAAAGATTAATTTAACTTTGTCACGACCCAAAAATGGGTGTGATGGCACTCGTCTTATACCACCAAGACGAGTCAGCCTAAAACTCAATATCTAACAAAGTGCGGAAGTAAATAATAATCCAACAACAATTTCTATTACAAAACCAAGTCATATTAATTCAATCCCCAAAACCAGGTTGTCACGTGCACAAGCCTTTAATGTAAATTTAGAAGTGAAATAAAATAGAAGTCTAAAATGAAGTTGTCTTTCAAGTAAAAACAAAGTCATAAACTGGAGTAGGAAAGTTCGCTGAGATGACAAGCAGCTACCTCACAATCCTCCACAAGATGCCTCGGAAACGAAGAGAATGAGAGAATCACGAAGATCCGGGCTCGTAACCTACAAAAATTTGTAGAAGCAAGGGGTGAGTACCAAACCACGCGGTACCCAACAAGCAAACCTCTAAACACAAGTTAAGTGAACAAAATACGGGTACTCCTTACACCCTATCTAACCTCCACGCTACAGCCTAGCAGTTCACAGTTTACCAAACACACAATTCAATAACCACACTCTATCAGTTTACACATTCTCAATAACAACTCAATATTCAGCAGTCACAAGTTTCACAGAGAAACACTCACAAGATCAGCAAAATACGTGTTCAAGTTCATCAATAATATAAATGTGTAATGCCATGAGATGCAATGTCAAGTATAGTGATGCATGTCTTCCCTAACGATACACACCCGCTGTCTCTCAGTCTGGGACCCATGGGGGACATATCTGTCCATGCATCTGTCGCAGCGCACGACACGACCCTTGATAATAGTAACCATCGCGGCGCGCGATACGTCCCTCGAAATATAATAACCATCGCGGCGCGCGATACGACCCTCGAAATGGTACATCACTTATCACATAACTAGATCTTTTCACAACCATGTCTCAGATGCAATGCAAATGACATGCTCAAATAAAAACGAGGAGATAACCATTTTCATAACAAAACACAATTTACATTAAGAAATACAACACCAACAAATAGGCAACAAGTCTCCAAATCATTCTCAACACCACACAAGGAAATACACGAATTTTATACGCTTAACAAGGGTTTAGAAATTCACTTGCCTTAGCCAATTGAATAATCACTCCGGGACTAGAGCCTTCCCTTTCCGTTTAGCCTCCGAATCGATGGAATCTATTCAAGTATATATATTCACAATAAGGTTTCGAAACTAACAATCCCATATTATTATGTGTTTAACCTTGACCTAAAAATTCACCCCAAATTTATAGTCAAGTTCATAATTCTTGATGCCAACTAACATTTCAACTATCATATTTTCCAAGTTTCAAGCCTAGGATTAAATTCAAATTTAATTATGAAACTCACGAATTCCAAAAAAATCAACATACAAAATTATAAATAGTTGGTATTTAATTTCCACTCATCGTTCTCTGATTGAGCACCTTAACGACATCTTCTTAAAGCCTAACTATAATATTTGTGAAGTTACACTATTACTGGCAGTGATAATAATTATAAAAATCACAATTTAACATTGCATGCATTAAAAATAATTAGAAATTTCACACATTAACATGATGCATAAGGATAATTTTATTTTTATTTTTATTTTATTTTTCCTATTCTATACTTTGACTAACCATTATTCCAACCAATGATTGGCTCATTATGTCCAATCATTGGCTCATAATGGCCAATCATTGGCCACCATCTTTATTACATTAACACCCAAGAATTTCCAGTAATGCCAAAACAAATTCACAAACCCTTTTTGCTTATTAACAACACATACAGCAATCCGCCTCACTTTCTCGACTCTTAAAAGAAATAAAATAAAATATTAATCAACAGAAACATATCTCACTATCCTAGTATTGTTTCACCCGCCAACCATATTAATAATTTAAGTAATACCTTCTCCATAAATACAATTAAATAATATATTCATATATGTACACGAAGGGAAAACAAATTTGCTTCACGCATATGTATTTCTTATGTACCTCAATACCGTTTATTTTCAAGCCGCACCTCCACGAACCTTACTTTCGTTTCCGCCTCACAAGTGAGTTTCCTGTCTTCTCTTTTTCTTTTCCTAAATTATGACCCAAAAACTTTTAACCCTAATAATTTATTTTCCTATATGGATTAAGTGGTATTAAACTAACTAAAACCACTAACTTATTTATTTTTTATACATGACCCTAATAGTATAGGATCTTAAATAAATAATCACTTTAGCCCACTAACTAACTATTAATTCTATTATCTACAATTAACCATAAATAATTAACTCAAGTTATACGAAGAATTCAAATTTTCCAAAAATAACCTCGCGGGTCATTACATTATCCACCACTAAAAATCATGTTCGTCCTCGAACATAAAGTAAAAGAAGGTACCTGAAGCTTCAAAAAGTTGAGGATATCTGGCACGCTTGTCAGTCTCTACCTCCCAAGTTCCCTCTCCCACCGATCGGTGCTTCCACTGCACCTTCACTGAAGCAATCTCCTTGGTCCTAAGCTTTCGAACCTGCCTATCTAGTATAGCTATAGGCTCCTCCTCAAATATCAAGTCTGGACCCAACTCCACGGAATCGGGTGAAATCACATGAGATTCATCCGGAATATACTTCCGAAGCATAGAGATATGAAAAACAGGATGAACTGCTGACAAACTAGGTGGCAAGGCCAACTTATAGGCCACCTCTCCCACTCTGTTTAAAATTTCAAAAGGTCCAATGAATATAGGACTAAGCTTGCCCTTCTTTCCGAACCTGATCACACCCTTCATGGGTGATACTCGGAGCCAAACATGATCACCCGCCAAAAACGCTAAGGCTCTAACTCTCCGGTCTGCATAACTCTTCTGTCGACTCTGGGCTGTCAACAGTCTATACTGAATCATACAGACTTGCTCCATAGCATCTCTAAGCAAGTCTGTATCCAAAGAGTCCATCTCCGCCGAATCAAACCAACCAATCGGAGATCTACATCGTCTACCATACAACGCCTCAAATGGGGCCATCTGGATACTAGAGTGATAACTGTTATTATAGGCAAACTCTGCTAAGGGTAAATGTCGATTCCATCTAGCTCCAAAATCGATCACACACGCCCGGAGCATGTCCTCCAACACCTGAATCATCCGCTCGGACTGACCATCTGTCTGAGGGTGAAAAGCTGTACTCATATCTAACTGAGTACCAAGACCATGCTGTAACGCCTTCCAGAAATGAGAAGTGAACAATGAACCTCGATCTGATATAATAGAAATCGGAACTCCATGCAGTCGCACAATCTGACTGATATATAGCTCGGCTAACTTCTCTGCCGTATACTTCACCCGAACCGGAATAAAGTGGGCAGACTTGGTCAGTCTGTCAACAACAACCCAAATGGAGTCATAACCACCCACTGTGGTAGGCAAACCCACAACAAAATCCATAGTAATCCTCTCCCACTTCCAAGTAGGAATAGGCATCCTCTGAGATACACCTCCGGGCCGTTGGTGCTCACACTTGACCTGATGGCAAGTCAAACACCTCGAAACAAAGTCTGAAATATCCCTCTTCATCCCATACCACCAGTAATGCTGACTTAGATCATGATACATCTTCGCCGCTCCCGGATGGATGGAATACCGAGAACAATGGGCCTCCTCAAGAATCAATCTAATCAAATCGCCTGTCTTGGGCACACAAATCCTGCCTCTGATCCGCAAGACACCATCAGAATCAAGAGCGGACTCCTTAGCTTTCCCTCTCAATACTTTTTCTCGAATAAGACATAATTTTTCATCATCAAACTGGTGTGCACGGATCTGTTCGACTAAAGAAGACCGAGCCTCAATAAAAGCAATCATCCCATCACTCTATTCTGAAATCTGCAAGCGGACAAGACTGTTAGCTAATATCTGCACATCTCTAGCCAATGGTCTCTCCTCAATACTAAGCGCTGCAAGACTCCCCATGCTAGGAGTCTTCCTACTCAGAGCATCGGCCACAACGTTGGCCTTTCCTGGATGATACAGAATGGTCACATCATAGTCCTTCAGCAACTCAAGCCATCTCCGTTGCCTCAAGTTCAAATCCCTAATAGTATAGGATCTTAAATAAATAATCACTTTAGCCCACTAACTATCTATTAATTCTATTATCTACAATTAACCATAAATAATTAACTCAAGTTATACGAAGAATTCTAATTTTCCAAAAATAACCTCGTTGGTCATTACAAACTTGTTATCATAGATTTTGCATTGTTTCATTCAAATATGATTTATAAAATTGATTAATATATTTGGATTTATATTCGTGTTCTTAGATTTTTAAATGCAATAAATTAATAAATATTTTACTATTGAATAATCATTCATCTAATAATATTTTGAACATATTTTCAATCAATTACTAAGCTAACATTGAATTTGAATGATTTATTACCAATAAATTAACAATCAATTAATAAATTTATTAGAAAAATAAATAATCATACTAATGTATTTAAAATTTATTACAAACGAGGGTTGTGATGTAGTGGTAAGTACTCCTGCATCTTTAATGAAGAGGTCTCAGGTTCGATTCTCGTTGGGTACATAATATTTTTGTTAGGGAGTGCTTTACCACCCAATGTGGGACTTCCCGGCGTGAATCCAGATTTAGTCGGGTTGGGTACCGAACTCCGGATGGAAAACCAAAAAAAACTAAAAAAAGTATTTAAAATTTATTGGCAAATTACCAACACAAATTTTTTGTTACTAAAATTACCAATGTATGAATCGAAAAATGAAGAAAAAATTTACTAACTCCTTTTCAGTTCGTTTGTAAAGGTACTAACGGTATACTAACCAAAAATTAGTTGGTAAATTTATCAACGGAAATTTCAGGGCCATATTTCAAAATTTTGTAACAACATCTTTGGGTGTTTACCAACTGATTTTTGGTTGGTAAGTTTACCAACAAATTAAAATCAGTTGGTAATATTTACCGACGAGCTTTTTAGCAACGAATTAATATAAGTTGGCATTTGGTTGGCAAATCAATTTGCGAACCGATTTCATCAATTTACCAACGATAATATTGTTTTTTTTTCTCTTTTTACACACTCAACTAGGTGTGTACTATTTGGATTAAATTGAATAACCAAACTGAATCGAACCGAATTCTAATTTGGATTGTTTTTTTGGATTCTTGATTTGGTTTTGGATTTATAATTTACTTTTTTCGTTTTTTGGTTTGGTTTCGGATTCAGAAAAATAAAAACCGAATATATATATATAATTTTTTTTAAAATGCAAATATAACTTTGTTATGTTTCTAATTATTGACATAACCGATTAACCAAACCGAAAAAAAAAAATAACAAACCAAAAAGAGAAAACCAAACCAAACCAAATTTATTTTGGTTTGGATTGGGTTACACTTCTTCAAAACCAAAAACCGAAAACTCAAACCAAATAGTATAAAACCGAACGGAAAAACCGAATGCACACCCCTACTCAACTATAGAATGGAACCATTACGAAAACAAGTAATGACAATGGTTATGGATCTATAATTAAGGTCTGAAGTAAAAAATAAATCATTGATGTTGAAGATTATCCATTTGATAATTTTGAGAAAAAAGATGAGCTCATTTTGTTCCAATTTACATGTTTTTTTCATTTGATAATAAATAATTAAAATGAAACAGTTTATCATCGGAATACAATATCATGATGATGTTTGTCTTGACATGCAGCTATTTTTATAGAGTTCAAATTTTGAGTTCTCAATTAAGATGAAACATTTTATGTTTTGACTTGAAAGCGTTAGGAGGATGGCTTCAATTAAATAAAAGTGTATTATACTTGATGAAAGCGTGGGAATTAAGTTTATCTATGGCTTTGATAAGTGAAATTTCTAATTAAAAATACTAGTGCAGGCTCACAAGCAATTCAATAGATCTAGCATATGCAGGAATCAGTTAATTAAGGTACTTACTACTACCTTTACGTTTCCTTTGGAAACCTGTCAATTCAAATGTTATTTTCATTAATTCCTTTATTGTAAGAGAAATTGATAAGTCGCATTTTAGAAAAATAAAGTTATCATCCTTCTTGATAATTTATGTGTCATTTTTTTGGTTGTCTGCCATATGTTTAAAAAGATTGTTATGTGACTTTTATAAATTTCGTGTCAAATAAAAATAAAGCTAAAAGAAATGAAATGAAAACCTTCCCAAAACCTTATCAACCTTGAAGTTAGATAGATTATTTCCATAAAACCCTGGATTCAAGTAAAATATTTAAATGCATGTATACAAGGAGAATATATTAGTGAAAATAATAGAGAAACAAAATAGCAACAACTATAAATATAGTTCGGATGTTAAATTAATCAGGTGTCATTCGGAAGCTAGCATATCAAACCTCGAAATATCATGCAAATTATATGTTGACATTAAAACGTGGTAAAAAAAATGTATACTTGCAGAAAGCTTGGGAATTAAGTTTAGTAAGAATGCGCACAGGTCTAGAAATGTGACGGACAAAAGGGATCTTGTCCAGGGGCGAAAGCTAAAGCGTTAAACGAAAACGTGAGTGGATGGCTTGAATTAAAAAAAGAATGTATATGTATTATACTTGCTGAAAGCGTGGGAAGTTATGGCTTTGATCATAACTGGAATTTGTAATTAAATATATAAAATACCTATTACATGCAATTCTATAATAGATGTAGTATGTTTAGGAAACATGTAATTAAGGTACTAACTATACTAAGTATTGATTAAATCAAATCCTAAATATTTTAAACACCACGAAAGCCATGCACTACCAATAGGAAATATTCAACTAGTATAAATAGCCATCGGTACTAGCACATGAATTCAATCATCAATTAAACTACGTAATTAATTAAGCCTAACCTTAGCTTGTTGACATGGCTTCCAAAAATCAGGCCTCTATTACCCTAACTTAATCTCCTCTTCTTTGCTCTTGTAAGTGCAGACTGTTCAACTGATATATTGAAATTTGGGGCATGTGCTAATATACTTACTGATTTGGCGGGTGTAATTATCGGGACTACTCCAACTTCGTCATGCTGCAGTTTGATTGGGGGACTGGTGGACCTAGACGCCGCGGTTTGCTTGTGCACAGCCATAAAAGCAGATGTGATGGGAATTAATTTGGATATACCACTCTCTCTAAACATCCTTCTCAACGTCTGTGGAAAGAATTATCCTACTGGTTTCACTTGTTGATTGAAAAATAATTATCTGCTTGTGAACGATCGATCGACCTCTTGTTCAGAATAAGTAAGCTTTGCATATATATAAATGCAGCTTCATCACTTCACTTTACTTACTTACTAGTTCCGTAATGTTCATGTATCCTTACCTTTTTGGACATGTCAATTCAATAAATGGAATGTTGTTTTTATTCACTTTGTTCGTAACCACATATTCATCTAATTTTATACTTTTTCCAGCTAAATTTACATAGAACGTTTTCATTTCACTAGATTCATTTAATCGCAAACAAAATTTGACTTAAAGATATATGACACTTGAGCCTAACTCAACCCCAAAAGCTAGCTCATAACGAGAGATTATCCTTCATAGACGACTCTGTACTTGATTATCACTCAAACTCCATTAACACTACTCATTGGAGAAACTTAAGCTATGAAGAGAAAAGAGAGAGTTTATTGAGTGAATGAAGAATATAGAATGAATGAGTATTGTTACATCACAATGTATTTATCACTGTTCGTGTCCGTTTCCAGCAACACTAACTAACTAATTGTAGTATCTATCATTGCTAATGACTATTTCATTACTCCTGCCCCCTCAAGCTGGCAGGTATATGAAAATATTCAACTTGCCTACTAGGTTCTCATGTTGTGGTCGTGGCAATCCCTTGGTTAATATATCTGCTAATTGATCCTTGGTACCTGCATGTACTGTCTTGATAAGCCCCTCTTGTATATTCTACCTGATGAAATGACAGTCTATCTCGATGTGTTTAGTACGCTCATGAAACACCGAATTTGCTGCAAATTGTAGTGCACCATTCAATTCCTTCACTAAACTAGTCAACCATACTACCTATGAAACTGCTTTGGCCATGCTGATGTATGGACGCAGCTTCTAATGAGCTTCTTAATACTACACTTTGTTTCTTTGATTTCCAAGAAATCAATGAGCTTTCATGTTGAATTAAGAATTCTAAAACTGACTTTCTAGTATTAGGACAAGAGGACTGTCTGTATCACAAAAAAGTGTTAATGAATTGGAGACTTGGCTACTCAATAAAATCCTCAGAGCTTGTTCTCTCTTGATATATTTCATGACCCTTACTGCTATATCCCAATGTGATTTTCTAGGTAGTCCTAAGAACTGACAAGTGTTTGTACAACATAGGCTATATGAGACCTTGTTAAAGTCAAATACAACATTTCCCAATCAATCTTTGATATTTAGTCTTATCTTCTAGCATATCATCATATTTTTTATGCATTAATTCTTCAAAATCCTATGTAGTTAGATTTGTATTAACCTCCAGAGGTGTCCATGCAGGTTTTACAAATTCAATTCTCAGCTCTAAGATGATCTCAAGAGCATATTTCCTCTGATCCACTAGGATTCCCTTGGGATCTATTGAACTTCATTCCAAGAAAAACTTCAATGTTCCTGAATCCTTGCTATTGAAGGCTTTATGTAGGGATGCCTTAGTTTCCTTAATAACAAATATAATATTCCTGGCTGATACTAGCATAACATCTACATAGACCGAAGTGATGATAATATCCTTTATAAACAGTGAGTGATCCAAGCAATTTTGAGTGAATCGTAGGCTTTAGACAATTTCAAATTCCATTGTCTGCTAGCTTGTTTTAACCCGTATAAGGATTTAACAAGTCTACAAACTATTATGCTAGACTTTCCCTGACTTGGTAATTCTTGAGGAAGCTACATATAAACCTCATCATGGAGATCACTCTGAAAAAATGCATTGTACACATCCAAATAGTGAACATGCCAATTATGTTGTTTAATCGATGATAAAAATAAACAACTCTCACAGTGGCAATTTTGACCACTGGAGAGAGAATGTTTCATGGTAATCAAGACCCTCCTGTTAGTTGTAGACTTATTCCATAAACCTGGCCTTGAACCTATCCACCTCACTAAAAGATTTCAGTTTTACCTTATAAACTCATTTACACCCAATAGCAGCCTTATTTGGGGGTAAAAGAACTACGTCCCAAGTGTGATTAAGCACAAGAGCTTTGTAAATTAGAATTCATGGCTTCAACCCATCTACTATGCTGAATAGCCTCCTCATAGGTCATTGGTTCCTGTATATTAGATAAGGAGTTAAGATATACTTGATGAGCAAGAGAAATAGATTATGAAAAAGATATATATGCATTGATTGGATAGGAAACATAAGTAGCAGATTGTTTAGTAATGTAATCAACATGCCAAAGAGGAGCCTTTATCACTCTGTGTGATTTTCTTGGTTGCGAAGGATCATGAATAAATATGGGAACATAAAGAGTGGCAGGTGACTGGAGAAGTACATCGTGAGAAATTGCACGAATTGGTACTAGGCAAACAAGATCAGGTACCAAAGGGCCAGGAGGATATGTAATAGGAGGCTCATCCATAGGAGAAATGTCACTAGATGATAAAGGTTCAGTAGACCAGGAAAATTAATCTTCATGACATCCATATTAATATAAAAATTTTCCCTTGCAAGGTCAAACAATATGTAGCCCTTGGTGGTTGAAGAATATTCCATGAAAACTGAGGGCACTGCTCTTGAAGCAAATTTGTCCACTCTACGAAAGACACAGCCATAGCACAAATATTCAGAAGTCTTGAGATGACTAAGAATAGGTCTCATTCCAAAGAACAACTCATAAGGAGATTTGCCACCAAGGACTGCTAAGGGCAATATGTTAATTACATAAGTTGAAGTTAGAATTTAATGACCCCAGAATCTTAAAGGGATATGCCATTGAAATCTGAGGAATCAAACTACTTCAAGCAAATTTAGATGCTTCCTCTCAGCTACACCATTTTGCTGACGGATATGGACACAACTTCTCTGGTGCAAAATACCAAGTTCCTTGAAGAGAAGCTGCATATAAGCATTCACAAATTCAACACCATTATCTAATCTAACTTTTTTAACAACAGTCAGGAATTGAGTGTGGATCAACTTGAAAAATTTCCTTAATACTATTATAACATCACTCTTAAACTTCAACAAAAAAATCCAAGTGATATGGGAGAAATTATCGACTATAGTCCAAAAATGTTTATTCCCATCAAATGTTTCTACATAGTATGGTCTCCAAACATCTAGGTGCAACAATTCAAACAACTTATTAGAAGTACTAGTCGAATGAGAAATAGAATGTCTAGCGTGCTTAGCTAAAGGACAATCTTTACAATCAAGTACAACTAATTACAATCATCGCATTAGATGTTACTTTGAGTGTGGGTCATATCTATATTTAAGTATCTTTTTAAAAATATAACTCTACTATATATGATCTTGAAAGAAGAGCACAAGTTCACATAAACTCGGGAACACCGCTATGTACACCCTTGTGTACTTGGTTCCTGGTGGTTAATATATTCCATGTACTTTAAAGAAGAAAAAGATATTAGAGACCACAATCCTGATCAAAAGCTATAATATTGTTTTTTCCCCTATTTTTACACATTCAATTAGGGGTGTGCACAATTTGGATTAAACTGAAAAATCAAATTGAATTGAATCGAATTCTAATTTGGATTGGTTTTTTAGATTCTTGGTTTGGTTTTGGATTTATAATTTACTTTGTTTGAATTTTTGGTTTTGTTTCGGCTTTAGAAAAATAAAAATTGAAAAATATAATTATTATATATATATATATATATATATATATATATATATATATATATATATATATATATATATATATATATATATATATATATAATATTTTTAAAAATGCAAATATAACTTTGTTATGTTTCTAATTATTGACATAACCGATTAACCAAATCGAAAAAAAAAAGAAAAGAGAAAAACCAAACCAAACCAAATTTATTTTGGTTTGGATTGGGTTACACTTCTTCAAAACCAAAAAACGAAAATCCAAACCAAATAGTATAAAACCGAACCGAAAAACCGAATGCACACCCCTACTCAACTATAGAATGGAACCATTACGAAAACAAGTAATGACAATGGTTATGGATTTATAATTAAGGTCTGAACTAAAAAATAAATCGTTGATGTTGAAGAGTATCCATTTAATAATTTTGAGAAAAAAGATGAGCTCATTCACTACAAAAAAACCTCAAATTGCTAACAGATTTTACTAACAACTTAAGTTGGTTAGTATTCTACTAACAAATTACCAACATATTTCTAACCGAATAATATTTTAAAATTTAACAACGAAATTCTAACATATTACAAACATAAATCTTACAAACTAAGTATTTTAGTTGGTAGATACGGCGGGAAAAAATGGCACCAAATTTAGCAACCTTCTATCAATGGATTACCAACAGAAATATTACTAACGCACAGCTTTTGTTGGTAATATTACCAACGAAGTATATATCGGTTGGTAATTATGACAAAAAATTATTTATATAATTTATTAACATATTACCAATGAATTACTAACCAAACATTTACCAACGACAAGATTGTGTTGCTAAATTTACCAATCAAATATAAATGTGTTAGTAAATTAGTAACGAAATGTAATTTGTTGGTAAACTTGCCAACCAATATCAAATTAGTTGGAAATTTTGCCGATGAAAAAAGATTGTAGTTAGTAAATTACTAACATCATTAAAATAGTTGGTAATATATCAATCGATTATTAATCCATTGGTAAAATTTACCAACATATTAATTATTAGTTGGTAATATTACATATGAATATTTAGTTGAATAGTAATTATTACCAACTATGATAAAATTTATTGATAAATTATTAATTACTAACTTACATTTTAATAGTTGGTAAATTACCAATTGAGGTTAAATGTTTTGGTAAATCACCGTCTAGTGTTAAGGCTTTCATATTTAGTTTGTGTCCTTAGGCGTTTAAACTTTTAAATTTTAACCAAAACTTGACTTTGTTCAATATTTTTGGTAAACGTGCTCAGATTAGAACTCCGTCAGTGTCATTAGCTTCGAAAGGTCGTTTTTTATCTAACGGGAATGTTGGTTCATGTTTTGAGGCTTTCATTTTTGTTTGTGCCATTAGGTGTTTTAAATTTTATGTTTAGGACAAAATTTGACTTTGGTTAATATTTTTGTGAACGTGCTCAGATGAGAATTTCGTTAGCGTAATTAACTCCAAAGGTCATTTTTTTATCTAGTAGGATGGTTAGTTTGAGTTTTGAGGCTTTTATTTTTACTATGTGTCGTTAGGTGTTTTAACATATAATTTTTGGCAAAAATTTAACTTTGGTCAATATATTTGATAACGTACCCAAATAAAAACAGTTAGATGCAAAAAGTCATTTTTGATGTAATAATATAGAGGGTTCGGATTTCGAGGCTTCCATTTTTAGTTTACGAGGCTTCCATTTTTAGTTTATGTCGTTAGACATTTTATCTTTTAAGTTTTGCCAAAATTTTACTTTAGTCAATATTTTTTGTAGTCGTGCTCGAATTGAAATTTTGTCACCACTGTTAGCCATATAAGTTCAGTTTTGATCTCTTAGGATGGTTGGTTCAGGATTTGAGACTTATTTTCAGTTTGTGTCGTTAAGCGTTTTAACTTTTAACTTTTGGCTAAAATGTGAATTAGGTCAATTTTTTTGGGAAACATGCTCAAATTTGAATTTCGTCAGCTCGGTTAGCTATGAAAGGTCATTTTTCGCTCTATAGGATGACTAGTTTGATTTTGAGGTTTTCATATTCAGTTTGTACGCGTTAGGCGATTTCACTTTTAACTTTTGGCAAAAATTTGATTTGTCTTAGTATTTTTTGTAAACGTGCTCGTATAAAAATTCTGTCAGTTCGATTAGCTTCAAAAGGTCATTTTATATCTAAAAGATGATTGTTTCAGGTTTTGAGACTTTCATTTTTAGTTTGTGTTGTTAGGTGTTTTAACTTTTGGCCAAAATTTAGACTTGGTCAATATTTTTGGTAAACGTGCTCAAATTAAATTTTTTGATATAATGATATACAAAGATTAATTTAACTTGTTATCATAGATTTTGCATTGTTTCATTCAAATATGATTTATAAAATTGAATAATATTTTTGGATTTATATTCGTGTTCTTAGATTTTTAAATGCAATAAATTAATAAATATTTTACTATTGAATAATCATTCAGTTAATAATATTTTGAACATATTGTCAATCAATTACTAAGCTAACATTGAATTTGAATGATATATTACCAATAAACTAACAATCAATTAGTAAATTTATTAGAAAAATAAATAATCATACTAATGTATTTAAAAAATTTATTACAAACAAGGGATGTGGTGTAGTGGTAAGTACTCCTGCATCTTTAACCAAGAGGTAAAAAAAATTTACTAACCCCTTTTTCAGTTCGTTAGTAAAGGTACTAACGATATACTAACAAAAAATTAGTTGGTAAATTTACCAACGGAAATTTCAGGGCCATATTTCAAAATTTTGTAATAACACTTTGGGTGTTTACCAACTTATTTTTGGTTGGTAAGTTTACCAACAAATTAAAATCAGTTGGTAATATTTACCGACGAGCTTTTTAGCAACGGATTAATATAAGTTGGCATTTGGTTGGTAACTCAATTTGCCAACCGATTTCATCAATTTACCAACGGTAATATTGTTTATTTTCTCTAATTTGGATTGGTTTTTTGGATTCTTGATTTGGTATTGGATTTATAATTTACTTTATTTCATTTTTGGTTTGGTTTCGGATTTAGAAAAATAAAAACCGAATATATATATATAGTTTTTTTTAAATGCAAATATAACTTTGTTATGTTTCTAATTATTGACATAACCGATTAACCAAATCGAAAGAAAAAATAACAAACCAAAAAGAGAAAACCAAACCAAACCAAATTTATTTTGGTTTGGATTGGGTTACACTTCTTCAAAACTAAAAACCGAAAATTCAAACCAAATAGTATAAAACCGAACAGAAAAATCGAATGCACACCCCTACTCAACTATAGAATGGAACCATTACGAAAACAAGTAATGACAATGGTTATGGATTTATAATTAAGGTCTGAAGTAAAAAATAAATTATTGATGTTAAAGATTATCCATTTTATAATTTTGAGAAAAAAGATGAGCTCATTTTATACTTGATGAAAGCGTGGGAATTAAGTTTATCTATGGCTTTGATAACAGAAATTTCTAATTAAAAATACTAGTGCAGGCTCACATGTAATTCAATAGATCTAGCATATGCAGGAATCAGTTAATTAAGGTACTTACTACTACCTTTACGTTTCCTTTAGAAACGTGTCAATTTCAAATGTTATTTTTATTAATTCCTTTATTGTAAGAGAAATTGATAAGTTGCATTTTAGAAATTTAAAGTTATTATCCTTCTTGATAATTTATGTGTCATTTTTTTGGTTGTCTGCCATATGTTTAAAAAGATTGTTATGTGACTTTTATAAATTTCGTGTCAAGTAAAAATAAAGCTAAAAGAAATGAAATGAAAACCTTCCCAAAACCTTATCAACCTTGAAGCTAGATAGATTATTTCCATAAAACCCTGGATTCAAGTAAAATATTTAAATGCATGTATACAAGGAGAATATATTAGTGAAAATAATAGAGAAAAAGAATAGCAACAACTATAAATATAGTTCGGATGTTAAATTAATCAGGTGTCATGCGGAAGCTAGCATATCAAACCTCGAAATATCATGCAAATTATATGTTGACATTAAAACGTGGTAAAAAAAATGTATACTTGCAGAAAGCTTGGGAATTAAGTTTAGTAAGAATGCGTGAATTAAAAAAAGAATGTATATGTATTATACTTGCTGAAAGCGTGGGAAGTTATGGCTTTGATCATAACTGGAATTTGTAATTAAATATATAAAATACCTATTACATGCAATTCTATAATAGATGTAGTATGTTTAGGAAACATGTAATTAAGGTACTAACTATACTAAGTATTGATTAAATCAAATCCTAAATATTTTAAACACCACGCAAGCCATGCACTACCAATAGGAAATATTCAACTAGTATAAATAGCCATCGTTACTAGCACATGAATTCAATCATCAATTAAACTACGTAATTAATTAAGCCTAACCTTAGCTTGTTGACATGGCTTCCAAAAATCAGGCCTCTATTACCCTTTTCTTATCACTTAATCTCCTCTTCTTTGCTCTTGTAAGTGCAGACTGTTCAACTGATATTTTGAAATTTGGGGCATGTGCTAATATACTTACTGATTTGGCGGGTGTAATTATCGGGACTACTCCAACTTCGTCATGCTGCAGTTTGATTGGGGGACTGGTGGACCTAGACGCCGCGGTTTGCTTGTGCACAGCCATAAAAGCAGATGTGCTGGGAATTAATTTGGATATACCAGTCTCTCTAAACATCCTTCTCAACGTCTGTGGAAAGAATTATCCTACTGGTTTCACTTGTTGATTGAAAAATTATTATCTGTTTGTGAACGATCGATCGACCTCTTGTTCAGAATAAGTAAGCTTTGCATATATATAAATGCAGCTTCATCACTTCACTTTACTTACTTACTAGTTCCGTCATGTTCATGTATCTTTACCTTTTTGGACATGTCAATTCAATAAATGGAATGTTGTTTTTATTCACTTTGTTCGTAACCACAAATTCATTTTATACTTTTTTCAGCTAAATTTACATAGAACGTTTTCATTTCACTAGATTCATTTAATCGCAAACAAAATTTGACTTAAAGATATATGACACTTGAGCCTAACTCAACCCCAAAAGCTAGCTCATAACGAGAGATTATCCTTCATAGACGACTCTGTACTTGATTATCACTCAAACTCCATTAACACTACTCATTGGAGAAACTTAAGCTATGAAGAGAAAAGAGAGATTTTATTGAGTGAATGAAGAATATAGAATGAATGAGTATTGTTACATCACAATGTATTTATCACTGTTCGTGTCCTTTTCCAGCAATACTAACTAACTAATGTAGTATCTATCATTGTTAATGACTATTTCATTACCCTAGCCCCATCAAGCTGGCAGGTATATAAAAATATTCAAATTGCCTACTAGGTTCTCATGTATTGGTCGTGGCAATCCCTTGGTTAATATATCTGCTAATTGATCCTTGGTACCTGCATGTGCTGTATTGATAAGCCCCTCTTGTATATTCTACTTGATGAAATGACAGTCTATCTCGATGTGATCAGTACGCTCATGAAACACCGAATTTGCTGCAACTTGTAGTGCCCCATTCAATTCCTTCACTAAACCAGTCAACCATACTACCTATGAAACTGCTTTGGCCATGCTGATGTATGCACGCAGCTTCTGCTGAGCTTCTTAATACTACACTTTGTTTCTTTGATTTCCAAGATATGAATGAGCTTTCATGTTGAATTAAGAATTCTAAAACTGACTTTCTAGTATTAGGACAAGAGGACCGTCTGTATCACAAAAAAGTGTTAATGAATTGGAGACCTACAGGCTACTCAATAAAATCCTTAGTTCTCTCTTAATATATTTCTCTTAACTGCTACACCCTAATGTGATTGTTTAGGTAGTTCTAAGAACTGACAAGTGTTTGCACAACATAGGCTATATTAGACCTTGTTACGTTAATGTCAAATACAACATTTTCCCAATAAATATGTGGTATTTAATCTTTTCTTCTAGCATATCATCATCTATTTTCTGCATTAATTCATCAAAATCTTGTGTTGTTAGCTTTGTATTAACCTCTAGAGGTGTACATCCAAGTAGATTTTACAAATCTAATTCTCTGCTCTGAGATGATCTTAAGAGCATATTTCCTCTGATTCACTAGGATTCCCTTGGAAGATCTATTGAACTCCAAAATTTTACTTTCATTTCTCAAGTAGAACCAAGATTTTTTTTGAATGAAGCTCTCATAGATGAACATTAGATCAAGACCAAGAAAGAGGAATTAGACCAGAAACTCAATGAATCTGGAGAAGTAATTCGAAAAATGCTCGATTAGTAGCACAAGGTTACTCTCAACATCAAGGCGTCGACTATGATGAAACTTTTGTTCATTTAGTAAGGTTAGAATCTATTCACTTACTTTTGGCATTTACTGCTCACAAAGGTTTTAAATTATTTTAAATGGATGTAAGAAGTGCTTTCTTAAATGATTTTATTGAAGAAGAAGTCTTTGTGAAGCAACCTCCATGTTTTGAAAACTCAAATTTTCCCTATCACATTTTCAAACTATCAAATTCTCTTTAAGCTCCTAAACAAGCACCACATGCGTGATATGATTGTCTAAGCGATTTCTTAATCATTCATGGGTTCGCTAATGGAAATATTGATACAATTCTTTTTAGACATATTCAAGTTTCATCTATTGTCAGACTAAAACAAGTCTCATTGTATCCACCACTAGAGAATATATCTCCATTTAATAATGTCAGGATTTTGCGAAAACCCTTTATGCACCGAGGCATAATTTACAGATTATATCTTACAGTTATACTTTCGCACAATGATTCATTTGTACCACACTGACATCATATCTTGATCCATGAACTATAAGTTCAATAACATCACTTTTCTAAGTGAAATAAAATATACTTGAATAGTGTCAATCATTTATCTATCTACACTATATTACAAATTCGAATTTAAGAACCTCATAACCATTTGTAGCATTGACTGCTACTTCATATCAAAGATACCGTCGACGGTCATTTGACTCTATTCCAATACGACATAACTTATCGGATCTCTTCATTTGACTCTATCAATTAGTTTTGTGTACTACCACAAATTTCATAACGTCATTCTTCTGGTGACCATCTCCTTCAAGGAAAAAATAATAATTATTGTCATGGTTAAAATTATCACCTGCAAGACTTATTACTTGACAAATTTGTTTGGTCATAGCCACAACCTTTATAGGAAAGAATTATTTCTTTCTTTTGTCCTTCAATAGTTCATTATTCAACATACCACAATATTTGTGTAGTACTTAAAGAATATGACTAAATGACCATTTATGTCAAAATATTTCTTTTCAATCTCTCAAACCTCCCATAAAGGTGAGATGTGACATTTATCCAACAATACATTAACATGTTCTTATCCATAAGAGCACAAGTCACATTTTCTTTAAGAAATGGACCATAATCATTCGAACACGCTCCATATTTATTAGGAACTCATTGTTATGCTTTCGCATTTATCAAATTTATGTGACTCACCTCAGCATCACTTTAAGAGGTCAAATGTATCAAATGTACTACCACTTTATATTCTTTCATTTGATGGAGGATTGACAAAAATTTTCAAATATGGGTTGCACAAACAACAATGTGCCTAATAACTTCTCATACCACTTTGATGGATAAAAAGTACCTTCACATTTGAAGGAGTATCTTAAGAAATAATATATCCAATAACCTTATATACCACCTTAATGGACAAAATTACATTCACATTTGAAGGATCATCTTAAGAACCCATAATATTTTTCTTTTTATTACCACAATGATAACCATTAACATTTCCCACACCCATATTCATACATTATTTTTCAAACATATTATGCACTGCTACGACATTCACATAAGAGAATGAAACAAATTAATTGGGTAAATTTGTAACAACCCTAAAAATTAATAAGATAAGAAATGCAAGAATGCCTACGATTAGACCAGGGTTCACAGGGATTGATGCGCGTAGAACCAGACCTCAGAACCCATGCTATAGCCAAGCCAACTAACTTGGGGAGTTAGTTGAGCTTGGAAAGGTTGGGTCCAACCATGTAGGGCTCTCGAATACGAATATTTACTCGAAGGATTCTTTACCGAACTTAAAAAGAAGAAATCTTAGGTTTGAAGGGTCTAGGGGTAAAATGGTCTTTTTCCTGGCTAAGGATAGTATCGTAATTACCCTAAATATGTAATTAATTATTTAATTAATAAAGTGGAGGGGCAATTTGGGGAGAGATGGCCGAAATTGAGCCCTTGAAATGAAGTCTTGCTCCACCCGGGTTCGAACCTAGGTAGGAGCAATGATTCAATGTAATTTTTTTAATTGGTGAATTAATTCAATAAACTAATAATTAATGGCTGATTTAAGAAAAAGGAAAATCAGATTTTTATTATTAATTATTATTTATTTATTAATTAATGTTTTTTTAAAATTGACTAAGTCTTGCCAACTATCCTAGTTTTAAGAGGCACTATCTCACACAAACTCTCTCTCTCACGCCTAAATCTCTCTATCTCTCTCGTCCATTCTGTTTTTTCTGGCTGCAAAAACAGAAGATAAAACATTAGAAAGCAATCAAAATTTCTCTACACTCAAAGAACTTACAAAAAAAATATATACAAACAAGCAAGCTAACTTAAGAAACGAAAACTTTACATAATCTTCTCGACGGGATCGTGTTGAAGGTTTAGGGGAGGATTTGGGCAGCATTTTGGAGGTGTGGAAAGCTACAACAAGGTATGGTTTTCTCTCTTGGAATCCTTTCTCCAAGAGAAATTTCTTTCTACAAAATTCAACGTATGAAACTTGGGTTGTCCCCTTTATTGTTGAATTTCTTGTCCCTAGTCTCCTTCCGATTTCAATATAAATTAGGTTAGAAATCATGTTGTTGGTATGGTTGCTGGTAGCTAAGTGTGAAATATGATGCTCTTTGTGATTTTGTGTTTGGAAATAGCAAGCATGTTCAATGATGTCAATCGAAAATAATGTGGTGCAATATGTAAAATATTTGTTGTTGTTCTCCGTTTTAAAGTCTTAAAATGGCTTGTTTGATGATTGGAATTATTGTGCATAAGATGTGTAAGTTGTGATGTTTAAATGAAGTGTAAGGTGCTGATCTTAAGTGCAAAAATCTAAGCTAAACAACAATGAATCAACACCTAAGAATGTGTTAAACGAATCGTGAAAGTACCTCAAAACGAATGTATGAATGTTGTTAAGTAAAGGCTGAAAATTATAATTAAATTTCCAGCATTTGGTGATGAGGTTTTGGTCAAAAAGGGTGCACCACGTACTGTGTAAAAATGCAAGAAAAATCAGTGAGGTTAGCAGGGTTCGAACCCGAGACCTCAGCTTGCTAAGTTACAAAAAAAATGAAAATAAAGAAATGGGGTTAAGGGGGATCGAAATTGGGTACCTAGGCTGATTCTCCTAGACTTAAGAATAAATAAAAATAAAGGAAAAGAGAGGAGTGGGATTCGAACCCACCACCTCTAGGCTTAACGTGCAGCCAAGGAAAAATAAAAGAAAGAAAAAGATGAGAGGTGTGGGGGTTCGATCCCACGACCTCTCGATCACGTGAGGAGACAAAGGAAAATAATCAATAATAATGAAAGTGAGGGGAGTGGGATTCGAACCCACCACCCCTCGGCCTAGTGGAGTAACTAAAGTAGAAAAAAATAAGAATAATGATGTTGCTAAGGGGATTCGAACTTGGATCTCCAAACCGAAACATAAATCGAAATTAAGAGAAAAACTAACTGTTGTTCAAGGGATTTGAACTTGGGTTCCCTTGCCCAAATTTCCGTATTGATACATAAGTCATACGTGAATTAAATATTCAAGAATAATGCCACCTAATTAGATCGAAATCGAGATCTTGGCATACATACAAGATACATAAGTCTTGTACTACATACTCTTACGAAGATATGAGTCACTTAGCGAACTATGAATGAAGCCTCATGGCTTGTATGTATAGACCCATAAGTGTAGCATACGTTTAAAAATAACTGAACCTAAGATGTATGTAATGAAATGATGTAACCCTAGAAGGGTTAAATACAAGTGTAGAACACACTAAATGGCCAAGTGCATTGGCATACGATGAAATGATTATTATGTAATGAAATGATGAAACCCTAGAAGGGTTAAGTAAGAGTGTGAAACACACAAATGGCCAAGTGCATTGGCATATGATGAAATGAACATTCACGTAAAATGGGGTGAGTAATTATGAAGAGCAATTGTGCTAATATTAATGAATGTGGTGACAAGATGATATGAGGCTAATGTAAAAGATGAGAACAATCTCAAATGAGCCTAAGTAAATGTTACCAAAACGTACTCACCTATGAGAGTGTAAAGTTAATGAAGAGACCAGTCTCTATGAACACTCTAATGAAAGTATTGAGATTAACACACTTAATACTAATGATGAGATGAGAAATCATCTATTGAGATATGATGTCCTCATACTAGAAGTCAGCTTCCATGACGTATGAGTTGAATGTAATGGAACTTTATACTGAGCACCGATAGACTAGCTATGAGCGGTGATACCTTATTTTGGGAAGGGCGTAGATTCACGTAACTCTCATGAGATGAGACTGTCCGGCTTGCCGGTTATGGGACTCCTTATATCTCCTGGTCTTCGAACCTATACTGCCAATATAGGAATCTGGCGGGGTTAAATTCTCATGTACGCTAGCATTTTTTGGGTCACTTTGGCCGGTGATTCCACCTCTTTTCGGTGTGGGGGAGACACTGAATTTCATGATGCTCACATGATCTATGTCGGTTAAAGTTAAAGTTCCCAATGAATGAATGAGGTCAGCCTCAAATGATGCACATAATGAAATGAACGATACCAAAGGTGTTAGGATAGGATAATCAAGAGGTGAGCTAGACTCAAGTAATGACACTAGGTTATTCGTGATCATTGCACAACAAACCCGATGAAAGTCTTAAACTACATCCTAGGTATAGCTGGTGTTTACACTAGCCTATGAACGAAATGAAATAAAGTACGTATGAATGAATGAAGTAGACTCTGTGTTTGCTAATGAAGACTCCCTAGTTGAGGTCCCATATGTTGAGCCCTCATTTTTGAAAGTCTTAATGTCAAGTCCATGATTCCAAGGTCTCATGGCATATGAATGAATGTTATAAAAGATGTTATGTGCTATATGCTATATGATATGTGCTATGTGTAAGATGTTATGTGTTGTGTGCAATATGATAAGTATGATAATGCATGTTACTCTTATGGCATGACTTTCCTAATCCAAATTTGGAAAGCTCACTGACTTTCCTAATTCAAATTTGGAAAGCTCACTGACTTTCCTAATCCAAATTTGGAAAGTTCACTAACTTTCCTAATCCCAATTTGGCAAGTCCACTGACTTGACTTTCCATAATCATGTTGTTAGGAAAGAGCTATTCTTCCTCATGCATGTCCTTGGTGTGTGCTTGCATATACCCATACTTAGTACCAGTGTGTACTAATCCCATACAACTCTATATTTTTAGGTGCAGGCACAGGTGGACGCTAGAGCTTACAGGTTGACGTTGCAGCTACCCGGACGTGGAGCTTTCATCCGGACTTGGTAGGCCCTCATGCTTTCGAGGATGTCTACCGTTATTATCTAGCTTAGATGTAGGCTTTAGCTAGTGGAGCATGTTCCACTAGTGTTTCTTTCCGTTTTTATTTCAGACATTGTATTGGTTCCATTTTGAAAATTATACATTTATTACAGTATTGAACTGTTTCTTTCATTTGATTATCTCTATATTAGATGGTTGATACGTGAACGCCCATGATGTTAAGTTTAAAAATGTTTAGCATGAAATAAGACAACAAAAAGTTCAAATTTTCTGCTAAAATTAACCTAGATGAAGTAAGAATGACGTATGTAGGCTTGTCTGCGGCCTCTGAGAGGTCAACGACGCCGGTCTCGTCTGGGGTCTAGATTCCGGTCGTGACAAAATTTTACGACTTTCAGTCAAAAGTATAAACTTTCTGTTAGTTCTCATCATATCATCACTATAGTGCATTAGGACTTAAACGCAATGTCTTACCCATATAAAGACGTCTTTGGTCATAACTCAATGGAACTTAAACCCAACTTCTTATTATCATGGTGCACCGACACTTTAACTCGATGTATTACTCACTTGGTGCGGTGAAACCTGAATTGACCGTCTTACCCTCAACCAATGTCTTATAATTTAAACCAAATACATTACCATAAAAATAAATATCAAATATCATAAATATAATCTGAATTTGACTTAGAATTGAATAAAATTGAACAAAACTAATTAATTAGAACAACATATTGGAATCATATAAAAGTCCCAAGCTAAAATAAATTAAAATATTTTAATAGTCCCTCTCAATATTGTTATGAAGATTATCATAATTTACTAACCATTTTTAAATAACCACAAAACAAACTTTGTTAGTACAAATAATATATTGATAACTCAACAAAAAAAATGTTTATATAAAGAAAAATAAGGAGGTGCAAAAGTAACCAATAATGATAATCCAATCAATATGTATATACCACATAACCCAATAACTTATCTTTTAATAAAACAAGATCGTGGAGAACAATCTTTTTACAAATTATTAATTTACAAAATTAATTTTACTTTTTATATATATAAGTGATCAAGCTGTTGGACTCGTATATTTTGAGATGGTAAAAATCTAATGATGCATAATCAAAAGTAAAATATAAAATAGATTATATAGTAATTTATCTTGTTTCTGAGAGAAAAATAAACACAAATATTCTTACCTTCTTTATATTTTCTTTGCTTCAATCCTTTAATAGTAGAACAATTGTGCTGATAACGTGTTGTAAAACTAAAGTAAAATAAGATAACAAAAAAATATAGAAGATGAAAGCAATAGAAATAGGGAGACAAGAGATGAGAGTTGTCTTATTATTCCAACTCTTCAAAGTATTCACTAAATCTTCAAGTGTGTACAATGTGAACCTTTATGCCTCTATTTATAGTGTAACATAGAGACATACAAAAGGTTAGTCATAAACATGACATTAACATGAACATAATGGAAGAGGTTATGAAAGTGAAAGGTTACAAGAATAATGGTTATAAAATTGGAGGTTATGACTATCTTCATAATGGAAGAAAGTAATGGAGATAATGGGTGTAACTTCTTCGTGTAGTGGATATCCACACTATAATATTTTATAACACTTGATAATTTATGTGACAATTTTTTTGTTGTGTGCCATATGTTCAAAAAGATAGTTATGTGACTTTTGTGGAAAAAGGGGTAGTTTTATGGATGTAATCATCATATATATATGGATTAAAAATAGGCTAAGCTCATCAGTGGCCCCCTAAAGTTGACACTAAATTTAACTTTTTTTTCCAATTTATACCACACGATAGAGTCTAGCAGATCTTTTATTAAAATTGAAATCCTCAATAAAAATAAGTACAAGTAAGGGGGAGCAGGTCTTACCTTGTCAATCCTAATGCGGCATCAAACATCTACTAATTAACAAGCATGAAAAAAAAGAGCTAGAAAAAAACTTACTTTTACAAGTGCGTGAATTAATGTCACGCCCCGATCCTACACCCTGGGCGTGACCGGCACTCAAAGACCATTGTTGGCCTCGAACAGGCCCTTGGCCTAGCTTACTTAACTCAGTGGAAGACAATAATCAATAACTATAATGATCAAACTTAACTTAATTGATAAAGCATACTGACTGAGAATGTTGTAAAGGTTTAAAACATTCATCTGGCCATAAGTGACAACCTAAGTCTTAACAAATAGAAAGAAATGGAAAGACTAAAGGACTAACATCTTACTGTCTATCTTTGAATCCTTCTAAAACTGAGATGAATGTTGGGACAGACCCCACAACATCCTAATAAAGAAAACATTGAAAAACAAAACAATAAAAGGAGTCCTCCCCGGAATGCGAGGCTCAGCAACTGACTCTAGAGTGCTCAAGTGGATCAACGGTGCGCCGGATGCCGATCCTCGTTACCTATATTTGCATCATGATACGATGCAGGCCAACTGGCATCAGTATATTAAATTTACGATTATGCGAGTTGGAATACTAAAACAACTTAAGTTTGAAAAGAATAAGAAGTAACACTTACCTTGGCTCTGCTCAACTCATGAATAACTTAACTCAATATAACCGGCTCATTTCAAAATAAAGCAAATTAAAGCAAGTGCAATATAAAGAAAAGTTGTTTGAAAATATGATGTAAACTCTAAATGTATACAAGTATACAATTTACATTGAGATGTATGTAAAAATACAAATAAACTGATGTATATATAAAAATACATTTAAATTCTATGGAAGTTTCTCTAACCGACAACCATCACTTAAGAGATATAGTGATGATACAACGATCAACCTCACGCTGCCAGCGCATCCTATACCCGGCCAAAGGTATAAGATCTGAATTGCCTAATGGACCCACTAGTCTACTGTGAAAATCATTCATCTAAAAAGTGTGACTCTTTTCTACCCATGGTGGCTACATGGTTTATGGGGATTGTGAGTTGTCTGAACTCTCCCCTATATCGGTGTTCAATACTACTACCAAAATGTACTGGCTCTTATATTTTTAAAACATACTTATTATGTGATTTGATATCAATGCTCAAAAACTTAGCTCAAGGTCTATCTTATTATGTGATTTGAGATTAATTGTCTGAACTCTCCCCTATATCGGTTGTCAGTTTCTCTGCTTGCTTAATTTAGAAAGCTATTACTTTTTTCTGAAAAAATTATTTTACAAAAGTATGATTGTTGACACCCAATTTTGACCGACCTTTAACCATCTTTAGGAATGCTATTCGATTAAATACATATTTTTAAATTTATTTTAAGTTTAGAACTTTAGTCAATTTTGCATAAAAAATACATTTTTTAGTATGTTTATTTAATAAAATTATTGTAAATATTAGCAAAATATTTTAAAAATTCTTAACAAATTTTGAAATAATTGTTTTATTCAAATGTTGTAAAATTTAAGTGATTTTAATTATATAAATTTTTTATAATATATCTAGTATTTTAATTGAATAGCACCTCTTTAAATTTTTCTCAAAATTATTTAAAAAATAGCTCATTCTATTCCAATTTATTTCAATTATAGTAACTCCAATTCAAATCTTATTTCAATAGTAACCACACTTTCATTTTTCAATTCTACCCAATTTCTATTGCAATTATGGTCATTCCATATCCCTTCCATTTTGATTTAAGACTCATTTTATTTTTAATCTCATCCGTTCATCCCTTAGATTAAACCCTAACCGCTTATACAATTTTCATCTAACGGCTAAGATCAACCCTTTACTTTTCTACCTAAAAAGACCAAAACCTAAAGAAGTAATTCACTCTTCTTCTTCCTCCCTCTCTCTATCTTCTTCCTCTCCCTCTCTTAACAGATCAGCCTCCCTCTCTCTCGTTCCTCCATTCTCTCCGGCGAGACGCCGCCTCTCCTTCTGTCTCTCCGGCTCCCTCTCTCCCGTCACTCTTCCTCTTTCTCCCTCTCTCTTTTCTCCCTTCTCCCCTCTCCTGTCCTCCCTTCTTCTTCTTCTCTTTTCCTCCTCGTCTGACCAGCAGCAGCCGGCAGCGACAGCAGCAGAACTCCAGCGAGGAGCAGTAGCGCCGGCAAGGCGCATGCCAGCCAGCAGCCCGCTCGTCCCCTCCCTTTTCCCGGCAAGTTTCAGGCAACAAACAACCGCCGGCAAGAGCTGGACGGCGGCCAGCGAGGCAGCAACTCCGACCAACGACGTAGGGACGCCGAGCAACACCTACAAACCGGTTTAGTCAGTTTAGAGCTTTGTGATCTTGGTTTATTAAATAAGTCTGCTAAGATTCATTCCAGGTACGAATTTCTTCCCTTAAATGGCTATGTATGTCACCATTAAGCATGAGAACTTACTAATTAGGTCTTAAAGTATTGAAATTGTGTATGGGTTGTTAGTTCTTAAAGTTAGAGTTCTTGCAATGGCAGGTATACATATTTCTTAACCTTTTCCCTTTAATAATCTGATCACCATTTGCTTGTGACAGATGATACTAATAGGATGCATTAAAATCAATGGTTTCTTATTCAATTATGAGCTGAATTACTTGACTCATTTTGGGTGATGATATCGTGACATTTTATTGTCCTTTATTATCTCTGAACTGATTATAATTTCTCTCTTAAAACAATTTATGTATCCTTCAGTTAATTGGGGTCATTAACTTTGACTATACATAGGTGTTAATTGGAGTGATTACCTCTCCTCTTGTCTCGATAAAATTTTGGTTCCTAATTTGAATCTTGATTGCTGATATATTTGAAAAGGTTAATAATCTTCTAATCTTGGTAATTAGCATATCACTTGTCGAGTACAACGGGATTAGTATCCATGTGATTAAGGATTTACTTGTAGTTAATGATTTATTTATGGTACAATAATATGTCAACCTTATTTCCTTTCCTTGTCATGCGTATGAGATTTATTTGTGAGAAAATTAATATTGACTCAATTATATATTTATTGAGCTTTTAGTGCTTTGGATATAAATTTCTACAGTTATATATGGTAAAAAAAAATCTTTTTAATTGATCTGTTTATATTGTATTAAAGGCTTAATTTTGCTTCACTAATAGTCGATTTTGTATCCTTGAGTTGACTAATTTGACTCCTTTGAAATAAGGAATAATATTAATTGATTTTTTATCCTTATTTGAAAAATTAACTGATTTCTTACTTGTTTATTTAAAATCTGATTTTTCACTCTTAATTATTTAAGGAAAAATAATATTACTTTTCCTAATTTTATTCTTATCAGATTCCTTACTTGTCTATATTTGGTATAATAATATTTTTAAAATATTTCTAATTTGGCTTCCCTTTGAAATAAGGAAGAATATTTATTTGATTCCTAAAAAAAAATTATTTTTTTCTAAACCGTGCCCCTATTCACTATATAAACAAGACCCCTCACAAGTTCTCTCATTACTGATTCTCTCATTCATTCATCCACTCACTTTTTGATACAAGTTCTCTCACTCATTCTCTCATTGCTCATACACACACATTCATTCTCTCAACTCATCATTCATTCATTCTTCTAATACAAGTGCTACCTTATTCTTAACTCTCTCATTCTCTCATTGCTCATACTTGAATACTAATAATATTGCTCTACTCTTAAAAAATAAGTTAAGATTCAGATAAGCATTCAAGTGTTTTTTGCTACTTTGCTGTGTACGGATTACGTTGTCTATATTGTTGATAATCTTTTCTGCATAATTGGTTAGCCCTCTTTATTAGTTTAAATTTGATTTTTGCATAATTATAAATATTTGTGTGTTGGAAAACGAAACAACAAGGGAGCATCCAAGTTAGTTTCATTATCCTTTTACGTGTGATAATATAACTATGGTTATTCTTTATCTCTTTTTGTGTGTTATTTACATATATATGAGAGTAATTGGTTATTATGAACATTTGATGTTACGATTATTTTTTCCATCGTATATGTGTTACATCCCTTCTAACAGGTTTGAACTTAGAGTTCAAGATGTTGAAGAGTCTCCTAGAAGAAATTTTGGACGAAGCTTCATTCATTTTAATGTTATATATATGTTTATTTTTTCTTTATTTTTGCTTGTAATGGTTGTACAACTCTTTAACTATATATATATGAAATATATTGGGGATCGTCTAAGGGAAGGGGAAATTATGTGTCAATCTATCTTTTATCTTGCAAACTTTTTCGTGTTAGAAAGCATGCTTATAGGATTAAAATATTTTACATCACTTAGGAGTTAGAAAAACATGCATATATGTGTTGTTTTGACTTTTCAATCGCTTAGAAATCATGTTCATAGAAATCACCAATTAATCTCTAGCATGCTAATTTATTTTGAAAGGAATAAAAACCTTAATTGTCAATTTATCCCTTACTTGTTAATATGAATTTTTATTAATAAGTTTCAACATGTTCATTTAGAAACCATGCCTATAGGATTTAATTACATAAGATTGTTCATTAAAGTCATTCTCTAATAATTTTCATCATGTTTTAAAACTAGATAATCTGCCAATATTTTTCAGCTCTATGTAAAAGAAGAAATTTCTGCATACATTATTATCTATCTTGTGTTTCTTCCTAAAGATTGTCATACTAATTTGCCTAGAAAAATCTGCAAAAAAATAATAATTAATATTTTTTTGCATCATAATTAACCTCTTTTGCATCTAAAATTTGCTACTAATTAATTTCTGCATTGAAATTATTTTCAGGCTAAAAAATATTTTTTAACTTTAATAACCAATCTGCAAATCCATCATTGTTTTGTCTAAACCCACCCTATTAAGAGTCCAATGCCCCTTGGACATAAAATTGGGACGATTAGGCACCTTTTAGGTACGAAATGCATGTGGTGGTGGGGTAGGGGTAGTTGGCCCTATGGAGATGATGACATCAACTCAGGCATGAAAAGACAAACTTTGGT
>CM040620.1:62615746-62668993 GCA_022817965.1 Solanum lycopersicoides | reverse complement strand
GACATGTGTGATAGAATTTGGTGTCATTGGGATAACTTCTTACCCTTGCAGAGTTCTCCTACAACAATAGCTATCACTCCAGTATTGATATGGCTCCATTCGAAGCATTGTATGGGAGGAGATGTAGGTCTCCCATTGGTTGGTTTGATGCATTTGAGGTTAGACCTTGGGGTACTGATCTTTTGAGGGATTCATTAGAGAAGGTGAAATCTATTAAAGAAAAGCTTTTAGCGGCTCAAAGTAGGCAAAAGGAATATGCAGATCGAAAGGTTAGAGACTTGGAGTTCATGGAGGGTGAACAGGTCTTGCTGAAGGTCTCACCCATGAAAGGGGTGATGCGGTTTGGTAAAAGAGGTAAGCTAAGCGCAAGGTATATTGGACCATTTGAAGTACTTAAGCGAGTAGGAGAGGTGGCTTATGAATTAGCCTTGCCTCCAGGGCTTTCAGGAGTGCATCCGGTATTTCATGTGTCTATGTTGAAAAGATACCCTGGGGATGGAAACTACATCATTCGTTGGGATTCGGTTCTGCTTGATGAGAAATTGTCTTATGAGGAGGAGCCTGTTGCCATTCTAGATAGAGAAATTCGCAAGTTGAGATCAAGGGAGATTGCATCCATCAAAGATCAATGGAAGAATCGACCAGTTGAAGAGTCCACCTGGGAGAAGGAGGCTGATATGCAAGAAAAATATCCACACCTGTTCCCAGATTCAGGTACTCGTTCTCGTCCTTGTTTTTCTTCTTTTGATCGTTCGAGGGCGAACGATGGGTAAATTGGTATATATTGTCACGACCTGTTTAGTTGTTTTGAGCAGTAGAGTTCATTCTGGAAATAACTGTCTGAGACAACGGATCCCACGACGGACCGTCGAGAGGGTCTCGTTCCAAAACACTTAGAATTCTGAAATTGAGTGCTGAAATCGACTCTCTGAACTCTGTGACGGACCTGCAGGACGGACCGTCACAGACACGACGGACCGTCGATGGGGTCTCGTTCCAAAACACTTAGAATTCTGAAATTGAGTGCTGAAATCGACTCTCTGAACTCTGTGATGGACCTGCAGGGCGGACCGTCACAGACACGACGGACCGTCGTGATCCTCAGTTTCAAAACACTTCAACTCTTGAAAATTGGGCACTGGGAGCAATTCTCTGAACTTCGTGACGGACCTGCAGGACGGACCGTCACAGATGCGATGGACCGTCACAGGTGCGACGGACCGTCACACGCAGCGTAACCCCACACGATGTCAGCTTCCACTAATTATTTTAATGGATGTTTTGGGATATTATTTATGTATTTAGTGGACTAGATTTTATAATGGAGTTAGTGGGTATTAAAGAAAGTAACTTTAGACTAATGGGGGATTACTTTTACAATTTTATAATTATAGTCTTGCATTATTATTAGAGGATGGAGTCTTTAATTGAGAGAGGGAAGAACGGATCAGCTGAGAAGCAGTGAGAGAAAAACGTGAAAGGGAGAGGAGAACAAGCATTTTGGACTTCGGATTGAAAGGGTTCTTAGGCAATAAGAAAGGCAAAGGCATTGGAGAGGTAGCTTGCTTGATTTCGGTTCTTCGGTGGAGGTAGGTTATGGTTTATTTCTATGTGATAGATAAACTCTAAATAGCGATTGATATGTATTGGATGATATTGTAAAGTCTCCTATTACTTGATTTTGTGGTTGTATATTATGATTGTGTGGTTTGTGTTTTGCCTAAAATATTGAGACTATTGAATTTTATTCTTGAAAACTCTCTTTTGAAGTGATGCCTTGAATAAAGAAGGCTTGATGGAAATAAAATGATTTGAAAACAGTTTTAATAAATTAAATACATTTTGGATCGGAGTGTCACGTTCCGACACGGTATTTTTGGATCGGAGTGTCACGTTCCGACACGGTATTTTTGGATCGGAGTGTCACGTTCCGACACGGTATTTGTGGATCGGAGTGTCACATTCCGACACAATATTTTTGGATCGGAGTGTCACGTTCCGACACGGTATTTTTGGATCGGAGTGTCACGTTCCGACACGGTATTTTTGGATCGGAGTGTCACGTTCCGACACGGTTTTTTGGATCGGAGTATCACGTTCCGACACGGTATTTTTAAATGAAAAGAATCTTGAATTATATTATTTTACTCAAATTCAAAGAAACTATTTTCCCAAATGAGTATGGTGTGGAGGCATGAGTCCTCAAGGGTGTGCTTGATGTTGTGATTGATGGTGTACTTATTATGGTGTTGTTGCCAATGGTTTATGTAATTGTTACTTGCTATCTGTTAAGTATTGTGGTTGACTGTATATTATTATTCGGTATATATTGTTTTCTATTTTGAGTTGGCCGATGATACCTACTCAGTACGTGTTCCTTGTACTGACCCCCTACTTGTATTTTCTTCTTTGTTATTTTGTGGAGTGCAGCAAGTGTGCCATCGTCTTCGACTCGCCCTCAGTTCTAGCCAGTCTTCAGCATATCAGAGTTCGGGGTGAGCTATTATTCTTAGCTCGTGCTGGATTCTCTTCTTCAAGTCTTGATGTCTTTGAATTTCGGACATGGACCATTTTCTTACTTATTTTGTTTCTCAAACATTCTTAGACTTTGTAATTTGAGGATAGATGTTCTTGATGTGATGACTTCCAGATTTTGGGGATGATAAGTGTAAACTTAGAAGCTTATTTACTTAGTTACCTTAAATCAGATTTTAGTCTTCCGCATTATTTTGTTATTTACAGTTGAACTATTGGTAAATATTGGAGTTTAGATTTGTTGGTTCGCTCACCTAGTAGGATAAGGGTGGGTGCCACTCACGAGATCGTTTGGGTCGTGACAATTACCCTTTTCTTATCACTTAATCTCCTCTTCTTTGCTCTTGTAAGTGCAGACTGTTCAACTGATATTTTAAAATTTGGGGCATGTGCTAATATACTTACTGATTTGGTGGGTGTAATTATCGGGACTACTCCAACTTCATCATGCTGCAGTTTGATTGGGGGACTGGTGGACCTAGACGCCGCGGTTTGCTTGTGCACAGCCATAAAAGCTGATATTCTGGGAATTCATTTGGATATACCACTCTCTCTAAACATCCTTATCAACGTCTGTGGAAAAAATTATCCTAGTGGTTTCACTTGTTGTTGAAAAATTATTATCTGATCGATCAACCTCTTGTTCAGAATAAGTAAGCTTTGCATATATATAAATGCAGCTTCATCACTTCACTTTACTTACTTACTACTTCAGTCATGTTCATGTATCTTTACCTGTTTGAACATGTCAATTCAATAAATGGAATGTTGTTTTTATTTACTTTGTTCGTAACCACAAATTCATTCTATACTTTTTTCGGCTAAATTTACGTAGCACGTTTTCATTTCTCTAGATTCATTTAATCACAAACAAAAATTGATTTAAAGATATATGACACTTGGGCCTAACTCAACCCCAAAAGATAGCTCATAACGAGAGATTATCCTTGATAGATGACTCTATACTTGATTATCACTCAAACTTCATTAACACTACTCACCGGAGAAACTTAAGCTAAGAAGAGAAAAGACAGATTTTATTGAGTGAATGAAGAAAATAGAATGAATGATTATTGTTACATCACAATGTATTTATCATTGTTCTTGTCCGTTTCCAGAAATACTAACTAACTAATTGTAATATCTATCATTGCTAATGACTTATTTACCCCTTAACTCATTATCATGTTATGCCTATTTCATTACACCCCTTCAAGCTGGCAGGTATATGAAAATATTCAGCTTGCCTACTAGGTTCTCATGTTGTGGTCGTGGCAATCCCTTGGTTAATATATCTGTTAATTGATCCTTGGTACCTACATGTACTATCTTGATAAGCCCCTCTTGTATATTTTACCTGATGAAATGACAGTCTATCTCGATGTGTTTAGTACGCTCATGAAACACCGATTTCGCTGCAACTTCTAATGCACCACCATTTAATTCCTTCACTAAACCAGTCAACCATAATACCTATGAAACTGCTTTGGCCATGCTCCTGTTCTCAACTTCTATTGAGCTTCTTGAAACTACACTTTGTTTCACTGATTTTCAAGAAATCAATGATCTTCCATGTTTAACTAGGAACCTGAAACTAACTTTCTAGTATTAGGACGAGAGGCCCAGTTTGAATGATTCAAAAAACTGTTAATGAATTGGAGACCTACAGGCTACTCAATAAAATCATTAGTTCTCTCTTAATATATTTCTCTTAACTGCTACACCCCAATGTGATTGTTTAGGTAGTTCTAAGAACTGACAAGTGTCTGTACAACATATCTTGAGCCCTCATTTTGAAAAGTCTTAATGTCAAGTCCATGATTCCAAGGTCTCATGGCATATGAATGAATGTTATAAAAGATGTTATGTGCTATATGCTATATGATATGTGCTATGTGTAAGATGTTATGTGATGTGTGCAATATGATAAGTATGATAATGCATGTTACTCTTATGGCATGACTTTCCTAATCCAAATTTGGAAAGCTCACTGACTTTCCTAATTCAAATTTGGAAAGCTCACTGACTTTCCTAATCTAAATTTGGAAAGTTCACTAACTTTCCTAATCCCAATTTGGCAAGTCCACTGACTTGACTTTCCATAATCATGTTGTTAGGAAAGAGCTATTCTTCCTCATGCATGTCCTTGGTGTGTGCTTGCATATACCCATACTTAGTACCAGTGTGTACTAATCCCATACAACTCTATATTTTTAGGTGCAGGCACAGGTGGACGCTAGAGCTTACAGGTTGACGTTGCAGCTACCCGGACGTGGAGCTTTCATCCGGACTTGGTAGGCCCTCATGCTTTCGAGGATGTCTACCGTTATTATCTAGCTTAGATGTAGGCTTTAGCTAGTGGAGCATGTTCCACTAGTGTTTCTTTCCGTTTTTATTTCAGACATTGTATTGGTGCCATTTTGACAATTATACATTTATTACAGTATTGAACTGTTTCTTTCATTTGATTATCTCTATATTAGATGGTTGATTCGTGAACGCCCATGATATTAAGTTTAAAAATGTTTAGCATGAAATAAGACAACAAAAAGTTCAAATTTTCTGCTAAAATTAACCTAGATGAAGTAAGAATGACGTATGTAGGCTTGTCTGCGACCTCTGAGAGGTCAACGACGCCGGTCTCGTCTGAGGTCTAGATTCCGGTCGTGACAAAATTTTACGACTTTCAGTCAAAAGTATAAACTTTCTGTTAGTTCTCATCATATCATCACTATAGTGCATTAGGACTTAAACGCAATGTCTTATCTATATAAAGACGTCTTTGGTCATAACTCAATGGAACTTAAACCCAACTTCTTATTATCATGGTGCACCGAGACTTTAACTCGATGTATTACTCACTTGGTGCGGTGAAACCTGAATTCACCGTCTTACCCTCAACCAATGTCTTATAATTTAAACCAAATACATTACCATAAAAATAAATATCAAATATCATAAATATAATCTGAATTTGACTTAGAATTGAATAAAATTGAACAAAACTAATTAATTAGAACAACATATTGGAATCATATAAAAGTCCCAAGCTAAAATAAATTAAAACATTTTAATAGTCCCTCTCAATATTGTTATGAAGATTATCATAATTTACTAACCATTTTCAAATAACCACAAAACAAACTTTGTTAGTACAAATAATATATTGATAACTCAACAAAAAAAATGTTTATATAAAGAAAAATAAGGAGGTGCAAAAGTAACCAATAATGATAATCCAATCAATATGTATATACCACATAACCCAACAACTTATCTTTTAATAAAACAAGATCGTGGAGAACAATCTTTTTACAAATTATTAATTTACAAAATTAATTTTACTTTTTATATATATAAGTGATCAAGCTGTTGGACTCGTATAATTTTGAGATGGTAAAAATCTAATGATGCATAATCAAAAGTAAAATATAAAATAGATTATATAGTAATTTACCTTATTTCTGAGAGAAAAATAAACACAAATATTCTTACCTTCTTTATATTTTCTTTGCTTCAATCCTTCAATAGTAGAACAATCGTGCTGATAACGTGTTGTAAAACTAAAGTAAAATAAGATTAAAAAAAATATAGAAGATGAAAGCAATAGAAATAGGGAGACAAGAGATGAGAGTTGTCTTATTATTCCAACTCTTCAAAGTATTCACTAAATCTTCAAGTGTGTACAATATGAACCTTTATGCCTCTATTTATAGTGTAACATAGAGACATACAAAAGGTTAGTCATAAACATGACATTAACATGAATATAATGGAAGAGGTTATGAAAGTGAAAGGTTACAAGAATAATGGTTATAAAATTGGAGGTTATGACTATCTTCATAATGGAAGAAAGTAATGGAGATAATGGGTGTAACTTCTTCGTGTAGTGGACATCCACACTATAATATTTTATAACACTTGAATTTATGTGACAATTTTTTTGTTGTGTGCCATATGTTCAAAAAGATAGTTATGTGACTTTTGTGGAAAAAGGGGTAGTTTTATGGATGTAATCATCATATATATATGGATTAAAAATAGGCTAAACTCATCAGTGGCCCCCTAAAGTTGACACTAAATTTAACTTTTTTTTCCAATTTATACCACACGATAGAGTCTAGCAGATCTTTTATTAAAATTAAAATCCTCAATAAAAATAAGTACAAGTAAGGGGGAGCAGGTCTTACCTTGTCAATCCTAATGCGGCATCATTCATCTAAAAAGTGTGACTCTTTTCTACCCATGGTGGCTACATGGTTTATGGGGATTGTGAGTTGTCTGAACTCTCCCCTATATCGGTGTTCAATACTACTACCAAAATGTACTGGCTCTTATGTTTTTAAAACATACTTATTATGTGATTTGATATCAATGCTCAAAAACTTAGCTCAAGGTCTATCTTATTATGTGATTTGAGATTAATTGTCTGAACTCTCCCCTATATCGGTTGTCAGTTTCTCTGCTTGCTTAATTTAGAAAGCTATTACTTTTTTCTGAAAAAATTATTTTACAAAAGTATGATTGTTGACACCCAATTTTGACCGACCTTTAACCATCTTTAGGAATGCTATTCGATTAAATACATATTTTTAAATTTATTTTAAGTTTAGAACTTTAGTCAATTTTGCATAAAAAATATATTTTTAGTATGTTTTTTTAATAAAATTATTGTAAATATTAGCAAAATATTTTTAAAATTCTTAATAAATTTTGAAATAATTGTTTTATTCAAATGTTGTAAAATTTAAGTGATTTTAATTATATAAATTTTTTATAATATATCTAGTATTTTAATTGAATAGCACCTCTTTAAATTTTCCTCAAAATTATTTAAAAAATAGCTCATTCTATTCCAATTTATTTCAATTATAGTAACTCCAATTCAAATCTTATTTCAATAGTAACCACACTCTCATTTTTCAATTCTACTCAATTTCTATTGCAATTATGGTCATTCCATATCCCTTCCATTTTGATTTAAGACTCATTTTATTTTTAATCTCATCCGTACATCCCTTAGATTAAACCCTAACCGCTTATATAATTTTCATCTAACGGCTAAGATCAACCCTTTACTTTTCTACCTAAAAAGACCAAAACCTAAAGAAGTAATTCATTCTTCTTCTTCCTCCCTCTCTCTATCTTCTTCCTCTCCCTCTCTTAACAGATCAGCCTCCCTCTCTCTCGTTCCTCCATTCTCTCCGGCGAGACGCCGCCTCTCCTTCTGTCTCTCCGGCTCCCTCTCTCCCGTCACTCTTCCTCTTTCTCCCTTCTCCCCTCTCCTGTCCTCCCTTCTTCTTCTTCTCTTTTCCTCCTCGTCTGACCAGCAGCAGCCGGCAGCGACAGCAGCAGAACTCCAGCGAGGAGCAGTAGCGCCGGCAAGGCGCATGCCAGCCAGCAGCCCGCTCGTCCCCTCCCTTTTCCCGGCAAGTTTCAGGCAACCAACAACCGCCGGCAAGAGCTGGACGGCGTCCAGCGAGGCAGCAACTCCGACCAACGACGTAGGGACGCCGAGCAACACCTACAAACCGGTTTAGTCAGTTTAGAGCTTTGTGATCTTGGTTTATTAAATAAGTCTGCTAAGATTCATTCCAGGTACGAATTTCTTCCCTTAAATGGCTATGTATGTCACCATTAAGCATGAGAACTTACTAATTAGGTCTTAAAGTATTGAAATTGTGTATGGGTTGTTAGTTCTTAAAGTTAGAGTTCTTGCAATGGCAGGTATACATATTTCTTAACCTTTTCCCTTTAATAATCTGATCACCATTTGCTTGTGACAGATGATACTAATAGGATGCATTAAAATCAATGGTTTCTTATTCAATTATGAGCTGAATTACTTGACTCATTTTGGGTGATGATATCGTGACATTTTATTGTCCTTTATTATCTCTGAACTGATTATAATTTCTCTCTTAAAACAATTTATGTATCCTTCAGTTAATTGGGGTCATTAACTTTGACTATACATAGGTGTTAATTGGAGTGATTACCTCTCCTCTTGTCTCGATAAAATTTTGGTTCCTAATTTGAATCTTGATTGCTGATATATTTGAAAAGGTTAATAATCTTCTAATCTTGGTAATTAGCATATCACTTGTCGAGTACAACGGGATTAGTATCCATGTGATTAAGGATTTACTTGTAGTTAATGATTTATTTATGGTACAATAATATGTCAACCTTATTTCCTTTCCTTGTCATGCGTATGAGATTTATTTGTGAGAAAATTAATATTGACTCAATTATATATTTGTTGAGCTTTTAGTGCTTTGGATATAAATTTCTACAGTTATATATGGTAAAAAAAATCTATTTAATTGATCTGTTTATATTGTATCAAAGGCTTGATTTTGCTTCACTAATCGTCGATTTTGTATCCTTGAGTTGACTAATTTGACTCCTTTGAAATAAGGAATAATATTAATTGATTTTTTATCCTTATTTGAAAAATTAACTGATTTCTTACTTGTTTATTTAAAATCTGATTTTTGACTCTTTTTTATTTAAGGAAAAATAATATTACTTTTCCTAATTTTATTCTTATCAGATTCCTTACTTGTCTATATTTGGTATAATATATTTTTAAAATATTTCTAATTTGGCTTCCCTTTGAAATAAGGAAGAATATTTATTTGATTCCTAAAAATAAATTATTTTTTTCTAAAACGTGCCCCTATTCACTATATAAACAAGACCCCTCACAAGTTCTCTCATTACTGATTCTCTCATTCATTCATCCACTCACTTTTTGATACAAGTTCTCTCACTCATTCTCTCATTGCTCATACACACACATTCATTCTCTCAACTCATCATTCACTCATTCTTCTAATACAAGTGCTACCTTATTCTTAACTCTCTCATTCTCTCATTACTCATACTTGAATACTAATAATATTGCTCTACTCTTAAAAAATAAGTTAAGATTCAGATAAGCATTCAAGTGCTTTTTGCTACTTTGCTGTGTACGGATTACGTTGTCTCTATTATTGATAATCTTTTCTGCATAATTGGTTAGCCCTCTTTATTAGTTTAAATTTGATTTTTGCATAATTATAAATATTTGTGTGTTGGAAAACGAAACAACAAGGGAGCATCCAAGTTAGTTTCATTATCCTTTTACGTGTGATAATATAACTATGGTTATTCTTTATCTCTTTTTGTGTGTTATTTACATATATATGAGAGTAATTGATTATTATGAACATTTGATGTTACGATTATTTTTTCCATCGTATATGTGTTACATCCCTTCTAACAGGTTTGAACTTAGAGTTCAAGATGTTGAAGATTCTCCTAGAAGAAATTTTGGACGAAGCTTCATTCATTTTAATGTTATATATATGTTTATTTTTTCTTTATTTTTGCTTGTAATGGTTGTACAACTCTTTAACTATATATATATGAAATATATTGGGGATCGTCTAAGGGAAGGGGAAATTATGTGTCAATCTATCTTTTATCTTGCAAACTTTTTTCGTGTTAGAAAGCATGCTTATAGGATTAAAATATTTTACATCACTTAGGAGTTAGAAAAACATGCATATATGTGTTGTTTTGACTTTCCAATCGCCTAGAAATCATGTTCATAGAAATCACCAATTAATCTCTAGCATGCTAACTTATTTTGAAAGGAATAAAAACCTTAATTGTCAATTTATCCCTTACTTGTTAATATGAATTTTTATTAATAAGTTTCAACATGTTCATTTAGAAACCATGCCTATAGGATTTAATTACATAAGATTGTTCATTAAAGTCATTCTCTAATAATTTTATCATGTTTTAAAACTAGATAATCTGCCAATATTTTTCAGCTCTATGTAAAAGAAGAAATTTCTGCATACATTATTATCTATCTTGTGTTTCTTCCTAAAGATTGTCATACTAATTTGCCTAGAAAAATCTGCAAAAAAATAATAATTAATATTTTTTTGCATCATAATTAACCTCTTTTGCATCTAAAATTTGCTACTAATTAATTTCTGCATTGAAATTATTTTCAGGCTAAAAAATATTTTTTTAACTTTAATAACCAATCTGCAAATCCATCATTGTTTTGTCTAAACCCACCCTATTAAGAGTCCAATGCCCCTTGGACATAAAATTGGGACGATTAGGCACCTTTTAGGTACGAAATGCATGTGGTGGTTGGGTAGGGGTAGTTGGCCCTATGGAGATGATGACATCAACTCAGGCATGAAAAGACAAACTTTGGTTTTGTCTGTCTCTATACGGCAGCCTATCGGAAAAATAAAAAGAAAAGTCGAGTGCTGATCTAAAAAGTCTCTTTTGAGTCTCCCTTCCCTTTTATCCCTTTATTTGTTTGATGATTATATTTATTTGGGGTAGCTTAAAATAAAATAACAAATTTATTTGCTTATTTATTTTATCTATTTTCTCTCCTCTCGCTTATCTCATTATTAATTGCTTAGTATATATATTTATTGTTATCACTTAGACTCGCATGCTTAGATATTAAAATAATAATATAAGCTATTTGTTCAACTTGTTGTTTTATCACATAGTCTTGCATGTTATTTAATTAATAAAGTAGCTTTAATTGTTCAATAATTCTTATCACTTAGGCTTCACATGTTTAATTAATAATAAATTAATCTTTATTGTTTAATATTATGTTGTCACCTATCTAGCATGTTAATTAAATAAATAATAATGAAGTGACCTTAATTGCTACCGGTAACCCCCACATAAATTGCATGAGATACGGCCGGGCACCACATTTGTGGACCTCGAGGGATGCCTCACACCTTCTCGTCGAGGTAATTTGAACCCTTATCCTAAACTCTGGTTCGTTGACTTTAGCTAGACTTAGTTAGGTTAGATAGGTGCCCTAACGCACCTTAATTCGTTAGGTGACGACTCTTCAAAACTCCAAAATTCCAAAAGAATTGTTAGGCGTGATAAAACCTGTTTTTGATGAAAAATGGAGCGGGACAATGATTGTTTCTTCTTACTTCTAAAAATTAGTTATTAATTAACAATGAAAGTGTTTTTGTCTTCTTTTTCTTTTTTCTTTTTTCTTTTGCAATCTCCTATGTGCAAATGATTCAAATACATGAAAAAGAAATATGATTATTATTTCGTAATATTGAAATTTAAACTTTTAGAAAATCTTGTGGGCTGAAACTTAATTTGTTATTTGTGGCATCACTGTATCTATTTTACCATAGAAAAAATTTAAGTTTATGTCAAAATGGTATAGCGAGAACCTACATAAGGTGTCTGAAATGAACAAAGCTCAGTTAAAATTTCTAAGTAAAATTTGGTGTCAACTTTAAGGGGACAGTAATGAAAATAAAACCAAATTATAAAATTAAAAACACATTAAACAAGAGATGACCTAGCCTTAGGTTCCGAGGACATGACTTTAGATAGGAGGATGTGTAGGACACATATTCGGATAGAGTTTAGAAGGTATAGTGTATGTCTTGCTTGGGGTGGTTGGTGTTGGTGTTTGTCATTATACTAGTGATATTATTGTTGTTTAGTGTGTTTCGATTATCACACTATTATATTATTGTTTTGAGTCTTTTCGGTACACTTAGCACTACTTACAGTTTACTTGCTATATATAGTTTCTTGATCACTAACTCCTTGTTTGTACATGAAGTTGTTGCCGAGTGTCTTATGAAAATAACTTTTCTACCTCCACAAATTAGTGGACTAGTGTATGGTCTGCGTATATGTATTTCACATAAGTGCTTTTCATAAAATTATTTTTTCAACAAAACACCTTTTGCTATTTTCCCCTAAAATTCTTGGTCAAACACCTCACCCCTTAATTTTAAGATAAGGAATTTTGAAAGGGGAAATAGATATAATTTCAATTTGTTTGACCTACTTTCATATTTAGTCTGTTTAAAAAAGAATGACTCTTTCCTTTTTTTCAGCAACTCCTTAATTTTAATTCTTTACTGACATTTTAAATCCCTAGAATTAAATGACATTTTGATACATTTGACAAATTGTTTATTTTTAACTATTAAATTCAAAAGTTTTTTTTCCTTACTTTTATAAACTTCGTGTCAAGTAAAAATAAAGCTAAAAGAAATGAAATGAAAACCTCCCCAAAACCTTATCAACCTTGAAGTTAGATAGGTTGTTTTCATATATAAAACCCTTGATTCAAGTAAAATATTTAAATGCATGTATACAAGGAGAATATATTAGTGAAGATAATAGAGAAAAAGAATAGCAGCAACTATAAATTTAGTTCGAATGTTAAATTAATTAGGTGTCATGCGCAAGCTAGCAAATCAAACCTCGATATACCATGCAAATTATATGTTGACATTAAAACGTGGTAAAAAAAAATGTATACTTGCAGAAAGCTTGGGAATTAAGTTTAGTAAGAATGTGCACAGGTCTAGAAATGTGACGGACAAAAGGGATCTTGTCCAGGGGTGGAAGCTAAAAGAATAAAAAAGAATTTATATGTATTATACTTGCTGAAAGCGTGGGAAGTTATGGCTTTGATTATAACTGGAACTTGTAATTAAATATATAAATACTAATTACATGCAATTCTATAATAGATGTAGCATGTGCAGGAAACATGTAATTAAGGTACTAACTATACTAAGTATTAATTAAATCAAATCCTAAATATTTTAAAAGCCATGCACTACCAATAGGCAATATTCAACTAGTACAAATAGCCATCGTTACTAGCACATGAATTCAATCATCAATTAAACTACGTTATTAATTAGGCCTAACCTTAGCTTGTTGACATGGCTTCCAAAAATCAGGCCTCTATTACCCTTTTCTTATCACTTAATCTCCTCTTCTTTGCTCTTGTAAGTGCAGACTGTTCAACTGATATTTTGAAGTTTGGGGCATGTGCTAATATACTTACTGATTTGGTGGGTGTAATTATCGGGACTACTCCAACTTCGTCATGCTGCAGTTTGATTGGGGGACTGGTGGACCTAGACGCCGCGGTTTGCTTGTGCACAGCCATAAAAGCAGATATTCTGGGAATTCATTTGGATATACCACTCTCTCTAAACATCCTTCTCAACGTCTGTGGAAAGAATTATCCTACTGGTTTCACTTGTTGATTGAAAAATTATTATCTGCTTGTGAACGATCGATCGACCTCTTGTTCAGAATAAGTAAGTTTTGCATATATATAAATGCAGCTTCATCACTTCACTTTACTTACTTACTAGTTCCGTCATGTTCATGTATCTTTACCTTTTTGGACATGTCAATTCAATAAATGGAATGTTGTTTTTATTCACTTTGTTCGTAACCACAAATTCATTTTATACTTTTTTCAGCTAAATTTACATAGAACGTTTTCATTTCACTAGATTCATTTAATCGCAAACAAAAATTGATTTAAAGATATATGACACTTGAGCCTAACTCAACCCCAAAAGCTAGCTCATAACGAGAGATTATCCTTCATAGACGGCTCTGTACTTGATTATCACTCAAACTCCATTAACACTACTCATTGGAAAAACTTAAGCTATGAAGAGAAAAAAGAGATTTTATTGAGTGAATGAAGAATATAGAATGAATGAGTATTGTTACATCACAATGTATTTATCACTGTTCGTGTCCGTTTCCAGCAATACTTACTAACTAATTGTAATATCTATCATTGCTAATGACTATTTCATTACTCCGGCCCCCTCAAGCTGGCAGGTATATGAAAATATTCAGCTTGCCTACTAGGTTCTCATGTTGTGGTCGTGACAATCCCTTGGTTAATATATCTGCTAATTGATCCTTGGTACCTACATGTATTGTCTTTATAAGCCCTCTTGTATATTCTACCTGATGAAATGACAGTCTATCTCGATGTGTTTAGTACGCTCATGAAACACCGAATTTGCTGCAACTTGTAGTGCACCATTCAATTCCTTCACTAAACCAGTCAACCATACTACCTATGAAACTGCTTTGGCCATGCTGATGTATGTACGCAGATTCTACTGAGCTTCTTGATACTACACTTTGTTTCTTTGATTTCCAAGAAATCAATGAGCTTCCATGTTTAACTAAGAACTCTAAAACTGACTTTCTAGTATTAGGACAAGAGGACCGTCTGAATCACAAAAAAGTGTTAATGAATTGGAGACTTGGCTACTCAATAAAATCTTGAGAGTTGGTTCTCTCTTGATATATTTCGCGAAAGAGAAGAACTGGACGTAGATGAACTTATATTTATTGATTACTGTATTGGCCTGTTATATAGCAAGTGTATTATATACAAGGCTGAGAATAAAATAACAACTTAGAGAAATCTATGTAATTACACTTCTAAAGATAAAAAGGCTGATAAGCAAAATAAAAAGAGTCATATAAGTGAGAAGAGTCCTATAGATAACAAGAGTCTTAGATGCTAGCCGTTATTACGCTCCCGCAAGTTGGCGTCGAGTTTTACTATGCCCAACTTGGAGATATGGTTACCAAAAAGTGCACGCGTAAGAGGATTTGTAAGAAGATCTGCAACTTGATCAGCAGCATGTAAATGGACAACTTCAAAGTTGTTTGCGCTCAACCTGCTCACGGACAAAATGGAAGTCGATGGCCACATGCTTCATGCGGCTATGGAAAACAGGATTCACACAAATATAAGTGGTGCTGATATTGTCACAGAGAAATTCTGGAACACAAATAGTAGCAGCAACTGCCCGATATATTCTGCCTCCGTAGAAGATCAAGAAACTGAACGTTGCTTCTTTGAAGGCCATGAAATAGGGGAACTACCAATATAGATAACATAACCAGTAATTGATGTGCGACCATGAGGATCCCCTGCCCAGTCTGAGTCAGAGTACGCGAGCAACCTACGATCAGTTTCATTGGCAATGAGCACACCAAAAGAGGTAGTTGAACGGAGATAGCGCAGAAGTCGTTTAAGAGCAACCCAGTGAGACATAGATAGTTGATGCATAGCTTGGGACAACTTGCTGACAGCAAAAGCTATGTCCGGACGCGTGAATGAAAGGCAATGAAGCTTGGCAATAATGCGCCGATACAAGGAACCATCAACTATATGATCATAAGGCGTTGGATCAAAAACTATAGTAGATGTCATAGGTGTGGAAACACCTTTGCAGTTATCCGAATGGAGCCATTACGAAAACAGATAATGACAATGGTTATAGATTTATAATTAAGGTCTGAAGTAAAAAATATATCGTTGATGTTGAAGATTATCCATTTAATAATTTTGAGAAAAAGATGAGCTCATTTTGTTCCAATTTACATGTTTTTTTTCATTTGATAATAAATAATTAAGATGAAACAGTTTATTATCAGAGTACAATATCATGATGAAGTTTATCTAGACATGCAGCTATGTTTATAAAGTTCAAATTTTGAGTTCTCAATTAATATGAAGCATTTTATGTTTTGACTTGAAAGCGTTGGAGGATGGCTTCAATTAAATAAAAATGTATTATACTTGATGAAAGCAACGGAATTAAGTTTATCTATGGCTTTGATAACTGGAATATCTAATTAAATACTAGTGCAGGCTCACATGCAAGTCAATAGATCTAGCATATGCAGGAATCAGTTAATTAAGGCACTAACTACTAAAATATCAAATCAAATCAAATCCTTATCATTTTAAGTACCCCGCAAGCCATGCACTACCTTTACGTTTTCTAAAATCCTTAACATTTTAAGTACCCCGCAAGCTATGTACTACCTTTACGTTTCCTTTAGAAACGTGTCAATTCAAATGTTATTTTTATTAATTTAATTCCCTTTATTGTAAGCGAAATTGACAAGTCACATTTTAGAAAATTAAAGTTATTATCCTTCTTGATAATTTATGTGACATTTTTTTGGTTGTCTGCCATATGTTCCAAAAGATGGTTATGTGACTTTTTGTGGGAAAAATGACAGTTATATGGATGTAATCATCATATTTATATAGGATTAAAAATAGGCTAAATCTATCGGTGACTTCCTAAAATTGACACTAAATTTCACTTTTTTTTTTTCAATTTAAACCACTTGACAACGTCTAGCAAATCTTTTTTTTTTCATAAAATAAATATCCTCAATAAAAATAAGTACAAGTAAGGGGGGCTAGACCCTACGTTGTCAATCCTAATGAGGCAACGAACCTCTTCTAATTAACAAGAATGAAAAAAATATGAGCTAGAGAAAACTAGATATTCTATGATCATCACAGAATTTGTAATATACTCTACGATGATATTACAAATTATAATACTTGAAAAATGCACAAAAATAAAATTCAAGAAGAAAGTTGAGTTATCAACCTCAAACTTACTTTTACAAATGCGTGAATTAAAAAGATAGATAGCTCATCTAAAGTAGCCTGAAATATTTTCATCTTGTCTTTCAAATCTGTCCAACAAAACTTGAAGTTCATCATTTCTTCTTGGATGTATTTGATCTTGTTGAAGCTATTGACACTGTCATATAGTTCCGCTTTGCCAGTCGCATCGGTAGGTGCCTTGGAACAAACTCTCATGTCACTTTACCATCCCAACTGTGCTGCCTTCCATGTGTCTTCTTTTTGTTTTTGTTGCTTCCACTTCTTTGATGCCGAGGTGAGATATCCCTATCCCAAGCCACTTTATCAAAGAATATGTCCAACATATTTTCTTCCTCCTCCTCATCAAAAGAATCATCACCCAAATCACTATCATAACCCCTAGTTGGACTAAATTTTGATGCTAAGGCCTCTTGTTCATTCTTCTTTGCAATTATACTTTTTTAGGTACAGATTTCAAAGCTTGTGCACTTAATTTTCTATTCAAAAGAGGAGGTGAAACATGCTCTTCTTCATCAACCAAATCAGCCCACCTAGGAGTACTCATATCACTTTGTTTTTCTTTCGAGACCTCATGAGCTGAGGTGTTCGATGTGACCATGGTGACTTGATCGCTGAATTGGGTCTAATTAACATGGCAGTCTCAAATTCGTGAATAATCTTAGCTACTTTATGATTAGAGATATATAATGTAGGACTCATAACACTGTATTTTTTTTTGGTTTGCATGCTACATACTTCAATTGGCGTGCTAACTGATTATATATTATTATCAAATAGGCTCGAACCAAAGTTTGCTTCTTCGTGGGATTAGAATCAACTAACTCTAATTCTTTCTCCACCTCGAGTGCTTCAAACAGATTTGTACAAACAATGTCCTTCAGTTCATTAGATTGCACTACTAGATTAGTAGTTAGCTGCTGCTTATATTCAAGACGTGGAGATTTACTTCGACTTGTTGAGGAACCAATACATATAGAAATTGATTTTTTTGTGCATTTGTGTTCCGATTCACAATTGCATTCTCATCCACTACTAAAAAACTGTCAAAAAGCGACGAACGGCGTCGCTCCGCAAAGCGATGCCAATTGCCACACTGTCCGTCGCTTTTAAATAAAAAAAATATTTTTAAATTATTTTACAAAAAGCGACGGACGACATCTCTTAATCCGTTGTTTTTTTTGGCGGATTTTTATATAAGTAGCGACGCAGTACGTCGCTTTTTATTTAAAATAATTATTTATAAATTAAAAACTAACCACGTCGTCCTTCACTTTTAATTAATTTTAATTGATTAATGTTTTTAAAAAGAGCAAGGGACGACATCTCTAAGTCCGTCGCTTTTTGGTCAAAATGACTAGTCAAACATTTAAGAAAAGCGAAGGACAACGTCTCTTAGTCCGTCGCTTTTTGGTCAACTATTTTTTAAAAAGTGACGGACAAAGAGACGCTGTCCGTCACTTTTGTTAAAATATCTTTGAGAGCATACGCGAAATTTCCCTACCTTTCCTTCTCCTTCCTTCTCTATTCTCTTCCTTCTCTCTAAGATTTCCTTCGCCGCCAACGATGTTGTTGCCGCGCTGACGACGACCCCTGCTGCTCCATTGTCTCTTCTTTGTCTTTTTCTCCTTTAATTTAAGGTTAAAGTTTCATGAAATTATTTTTAAATTTTTTCAATTTGAGTTAGATTTGATTTGTTAATTAGTGTATTGAATTTGTGTTTTATTGATTGTTAGTTTGAATGATTGATTTTTAGTTGGTGAATGATTTAGGATTTTTTTATTTTAGTACTAGTTTGATAGATTGTTAGTTAGTTAGTAAATGATTTAGGATTTTTATTTTATTTTAGTACTAGTTTATTGATTGTTAGTTAGCGAATGATTTAGTTTTTTTTTATTTTAGTACTTGTGAATCGAATCTTTTTTTTAAAAAAATTTGATTGATTGTTAGTTAGTGAAGTGATAATTTGAAGTTAGATGAATCAAAACTAGATTTAGAATTTCGAACTTGAAATTTGAACATAACAAATTATTCTTGAGTTTGAAGTTTATGTATAACTAATTTTAGAAATTGGATATATGATGAATTTAATTAGAACTTGAAGTAGTTGAACTTAATTAGAACTTGAATATAACTAATTATTCTTGGCTTAAAATTTTATATATAACTAATTTTAGAGATCATGAACTTAAATTTAATTAGAACTTGAACTTGAACTTAGATTTGAATATAACAAATCGTTGGATTAGAAGTTTGTATATAACTAAGTTTAGCAATTAGTTTGAACTTGAATTTTGTTAATGAACTTGAACTTAGAACTCGAATATAACTAGCTAAGTTTTGAGTTTGAAGTTTATGTATAACTAATTTTACAACTTTATAAGGTTGTGAGCGTTAGAAATTTTGAATTATTGTAGCATTTTAGAACTTTAAGTTGTGAACTTTAGAGAACTTGAAATTCTTTTTGTAACATTTTAGAACTTTAGATTGTGAAACGTTAGTAATCTTGAATTATTGTAGAATTTTAGAACTTTAACTTGTGAATTTAAGAGAACTTGATTTTTTGTGAGATTGTAGAACTTTAAGTTGTAAACTTTAGAGATTTTGATTTTTGTAGGTTTTTAGAGATTTAGGTTGTGAACTTTAGAACTCTTGAATTATTTTAGGATTTTAGAATTTAAATTTGTGAACTTTAGAGAACTTAAATTTTTATAGGATTTTAGATCTTTATAAGGTTGTGAGCATTAGAAATTTTGAATTATTGTAGTATTTTAGAACTTTAAGTTGTGAACTTTAGAGAACTTGAAATTTTATTTTTGTAAGATTTTAGAACTTTAGGTTGTGAAAGGTTAGTAATCTTGAATTGTTGTAGAATTTTAGAATTTTAACTTGTGAATTTTAGAGAACTTGATTTTTTTTGTGAGATTTTAGAACTTTAAGTTGTAAACTTTAGAGAACTTGAATTTTTGTAGATTTATAGAGCTTTAGGTTATGAACTTTTTAAATCTTGAATTATTGTAGGATTTTAGAATTTGAATTTGTGAACTTTAGAGAACTTGAATTTTTATAGGATTTTTAGATCTTTATAAGGTTGTGAGCGAAATCTTGAATTATTGTAAGATTTTAGAACTTTAAGTTGTGAACTTTACAAAATTTGAATTTTTTTTTGTAAGATTTTAGAACTTTAGGTTGTGAAACGTTAGTAATCTTGAATTATTGTGGAATTTTAGAACTTTAAGTTGTGAATTTCACAGAACTTGATTTTTTTTGTGGGATTTTAGAACTTTAAGTGATAAACTTTAGAGAACTTGAATTTTTGTAGATATTTAGTGTAGAAATCTCACATCTAGGATTAGAGAAATCAAGCATTGTATTGATGTATTGATGTTGAGTTACAAGCTCCTTATATAGGAGAGAATTGTAGAGTCCTAAGTTAACTATACTTAGAGTTCTACTTCAATACCTATTACTACTAATAATAATAATAATAATAATAATAATAATAATAATAATAATAATAATAATAATAATAATAATGCAATTATAAATGATATAAATCCTAATTGTACTATAATTCTAAAAGTAATCCTAGTCCTAATATAATCGTAATCATATTATAATCCTAGACAAAATATAATCCTAATAAATATAATTAGTCTAATTCTAGTGCGACTCAAATTCTACAACGATATTGTAAACTCGTCAATTAGCTTCGTTGAACCTGTTCCTTTTCTTTGACATGTTTCAATTGTTAGCTTCCTTTCTTTATCAACACTTGTTGCAGACACGCCAGTCAGTTGCGTTGGACCTGTTCCTTTGATATTTTCCAATCGTCAACTTCCTTCTTTGACATATTCCAATCGTCAACTTCATTCTTCTTCAACACTTCCCCTCAAGATAGTGAGTAAAGGAACGGTTACTCCTAGGTTGCTTTGAATATCCAGCAAAAGAAACTTTGAATACCCAACAAAAACTTGTTTTGTCAATGCTTCGGTATGTTGATGTTGTTGTTTCCTCTTTCCCTGCCTTTTTAGACAGATAATACCATGTTATGGTTTTCTTATGACACTTTTTCTTCCTCTTCCCTTATATCAAAGCATATTAGAGCATTAACAAATTCATTAAGGATGGGATATGGTGTCTTACCTAAGCTTCTAGCAAAATTAATTGCTTTTTTTCTTGAATATAAACTTTTTTTAAGCATTCCTATATCTCCTTGGCAGTTGAGCAACCCACAATTAGTTATGTGTTTTCTTCGGTCAAGATACTTGAGATCCAACTCCTTAGTAACACATCTTTCGCCTTCCAATCATTAATGGTGTCGCTATCTTTTGCATCCTTCTCAACCGTTTTCCCAACAGTCTGTCCAGTGGAACAACTACTTTTACTTGGTTCATTCTCTGTTATATGAATCAATTGAGATATGTGTGTCCTCTTTATTAGGTAGTTTGCTGGCTAAGATTTAATGGAGCAAGCGACAATGAGTTGGTGAAGTAAGGAGGTCAACATATTTTTGGTAGAAGTGGACATTGCAACGTGTGGTTTTTTTTACATTTTTTTTATCAATACTTAGAGAGAGGAAGAGCTTTAAGCTCTGATACCATGTAGAAATCTCACATATAGAATAGAGAAATCAAGCATTGTATTGATGTATTGATGTTGAGTTACAAGCCCCTTATATAGGATATAATTGTAGAGTCCTAAGTTAACTATACTTGAGTCCTACTTTAATACCTATTACTACTATAATAATAATAATAATACAATTATAAATAATATAAATCCTAATTGTACTATAATTCTAATATTAATCCTAGTCGTAATATAATCCTAATCATATTATAATCCTAAATGAAATATAATCCTAACAAATATAATTAGTCTAATCCTAGTGCGACTCAAATTCTACAACAGTGTTGTAAACTCATCAATCAACTTTGTTAAACCTTTCCAATCGTCAGCTTCCTTTCTTCATCAACACTTGATGCAGACACGCAGTCATTTGCGTTGGACCTGTTCCTTTGACATGTTTCAATCGTCAACTTCCTTCTTTGACATGTTTTAATCGTCAACTTCCTTCTTCTTCAGTATTTAGAGCTTTATGTTGTGAACTTTAGAAATATTAAATTATTGTAGAATTTTAGAATTTAAATTTGTGAACTTTAGAGAATTTGAATTTTTATAGTGTTACGCCCCGAGCCTACACCCTGGACGTGGTCGACACCCAATGATAGTTGTTGGTGACAAACCCTCGGCCTGGCTTACTTAACTCAGCGGAAGACTTAACGTAACTCAAATATGAAATAAAAACATTCTTAAAATAAATACTTAAAACATAATAGTCTGGCCAAAATGACACTCAAATTCTCATAGCAAAACATCTGCAATTCAAGGAAGAGACTCAAACTGACTATCTAACTGTCTATGAAGCCTCTACAATACTAAGATGAATATTGGGACAGACCCCACAACATCCTATAAATGAAATACTAGAAAGCGAATAAAAGTGTCCTCTAGAATGCAATGAGTCTCACCACTAACTCCGAATGATCAATGGATCAACGAGGCGCTGGGTGTTGATCTTGATTACCTGCGTCTGCATCATAAGACGATGCAGGCCAACTGATATACGAGTTTTAATGCTAAACAACAACTTAAAGCTTGAAAGGATTAAGAAGAACTTACCTTGGCTCTGCTCAACTCGAGAAGTACTCAACTCAATATATGTGTATAAAGCAATTTAAAACACAGTACCAACTTAGTCCATCTAAGAAAGATGCAATTGCAAACTCAACTTTACTTATATATGAAAGTAATGTAGTTTTGTGGGAGTTTCTCTAACCGAAAACCACTTCTATGAGCCTAAGTGGTGATACAATGTCTCGCCCACGCTGCCAGAACTGTCCTATACCTTATTGTCGCATATAACATCCTCAACCTAGTGGATCCACTAGCTGAACTTACGTGATCATCTAAAAAGTATGATTCGTTAATACCCATGATGGCTACATTGTTTACATAGAGACTTGAGTTAATATGAACTCTCGTTCCCACATCGGTGTTTAATACTACTCCCAAAATATACTTTAGCTCATGCTTTTAAAATAGCTTCCTTCCTCTGGGTTGAGATAATTTGCTCAACCCTTGTTAGCTTTAAAAAGCCCTATTGGAATCAATGTTCCCTTTTCTTGTTCAAACTCTGTTTGGAAATCTTAGTTTCCTCTTAACTTAAATATAAAAACATTTATAAACTTTCTAGGGAATACTTACTTCCCTTATATCTCTTGAGAAATGAACTCAACTCTTTACTCTTTACTTGACTTGAAACTTTTGATCTTAATTAACTCTTTCGGGAATACTTAGTTCTGTTATATCTTTCTTGAAAGAAAGACTTCAACTCTTACTCTTTCTTTTCGAAGCTTCATCTTAAAACAAAGTTAAATCGTTTAAATAAGACTCTTGGAAACTTTAAGAAACTTTTCTTTAACTTACTTCATAGCTTTAGACTTGACTTCTTAACTTCCTTGACTTTGATCCTAACTTTTCTTGAATTGAATTATGGATTCAAGGTTCATGATTCATGTTTATGGATGTTTTCATGATTTTTGTATGTGCCTTAGAGTGTTGGAATAAACTAATAAAAGTGGGTACATCACTTAGGAACTAGTACGAAAAGATAGGGAAAGAATGAGTCTCCAAGCGTCCTTGGCGCTCGGAGAGGCGTGGAGTGCTAGAGCCTGAAGGAAAGACTCTGTCTTGAGGAGCTCTGGCTGGCGCGGCGCGCCAGAGCCTTTCAGACAGAGACTGTCCTGAGGGACTCTGGTAGGCGCGGCGCCCCAAGGTCTAACATACGGGATTTCTGACTTTTCTTCTCTATTTTTCATCTCTAAACCTCCTAAACTTCCATGGATCTCACCCAAATCACTTAGGATCACCAATAACCTCGATACCCAACATATTAGACCCAAAAAACAACTCGGAAATACGAATCCAATCAACTAGAACATGTTACAACTCAACCAACAAGAATTTAACCATTTGTTCTTCAAGAATTTCAATGTTCATCATTCAATCTATTCAAACTTCGCTTAATTAAACCAATTGGTGTGTGGGTGAACAAACCCAACACAGAAAGATCTCACATATCTTATAGGGATCACCCTCGACAAATTCTACTCGAGGATTTTGGCGTTCTTGATGAATTCTTGGCCTTTTCTCCTTTCTCCTTCTTCATTTCTCTTTTCTCCCAAGCCCTAACCGTATTTCAACTTTATAAAACTGACTTTAGGCTTTGTTTTACCCCTAATAAACCCTTAATACAAATTAGGAAATAGTAGGGTGAAATACCACTTTACCCTTACTAAAATCCGGATTGGACTTTCCTCCATCCAACAACCCAATTTCCGATAGGCATATCTCCCTCATACGACCTTAAAAATGCGCAATCTCGGCGGCGTTAAAAAGATCTCTTCAAGGGCTTTCCAACCGTATAAAGAACTGACCCTAAGGCATCCTGAGATAAAAGTTATGACCATTTGAAAATTACCAAAAACTCACTTTTACACTTAGGAAATTTTCTAGATTTTTCCTATTCTTTCCAAAAATAACTATTCTTAGTTTCTTTGTTAAATCCTATCTAGTTCGGGTTATGAGATGTTACATATAGGATTTTAGAACTTTATAAAGTTGTGTGCATTAGAAATCTTGAATTATTGTAGGATTTTAGAACTTTAAGTTGTGAACTTTAGAGAACTTGAATTTTTGTAGGATTTTAGAACTTTAGGTTGCGAAACGTTAGTAATCTTGAATTATTGCGGAATGTTAGAACTTAAGTTGTGAATTTTAGAACTAATTGACCTTAAAACTTGAAGGTTATATATAGCTAAGTGAATTTGTGATTTTAAAACTAGTTTGAATTTGAAATTATAACTTGAATTTACTATAAATTGAACTTAATTAGGAATATGAACTTGAAATGTTGTTGACTTTTAAATCCAAAAAGTTGAATTATATTTGTTTAGCATAAGTACCAACACTAGTTGATCCTATTGATGACAAAATTGATTTTCTTGCAAAATTGATTTGTGTCCAGTCGCCCACTATGTGAAGTGTAGCGACCCTTTCCGAGAGATACTACAACTTGACAAGAAAACTAATTTAATACTTGCGACATTTAAAAGAGATTAACGAAGGGCATACTTATTTTAATCTAGTTGAGGAATTAGGTTCCTAACGTATTTATTTAAGGATGTGCACCTTGCCCATTTAAACCTTTATTTGAGGTCAAAATTGATATGACACGGATTTTTTACTTATGACAAAAAACTCTCCAAAAATCTGTTAAGCAAATAGCCGGCGAGCTTTTCATGCAACGTTATCCTCACACTTAAGGATGAAATAACATGAATATTACCAACTCTCGAGTATTGAAATCAGCCGGTTCATGCTTCACACAAGCTTTCAAAACATATAGTAAATTAGTATATTACAATACTTGGGTTTACACACCCCAAAAAGATTAAAAAAAACGTATAGCCATACTTATATTACAACCCATGGTGAAATGAATAATTCAGCCCTCAAATTTTCATATAAATATACAACACGTAGATCAAGTACAAGTCCCAAGGTTTATACAAAGTATATATGCCTATATGCAAGTGTGATCTTTCTTGCAAGTGTGATCTTCCTTAAGGCTTTCAAAATCTCCATCTTCAATGGCCAACTTCGAGCGTCCTCTCGAACATTCCCTATAAAAGAAATAACTATCGCTAATCATATAGCTTAGTGGTGTAAAACTATAGATCCAGAGCACTCAGATTCACCAAGTTATCATTCTCAAGTCAAGGGCAGCACAATTGAAACGAAATCAATAAATCGAGTAAACAATATACAAAGAGTATCAAGTTGGATATTTAAAGATCCAAATGTCAATAACGCTCATATCACCATTTTCCAAGAGGTTCAATAACAAGACTCGCTCAATATATACATCATGTCGTCACACCACGCACGAGCAGGTATCAAGAAGGGTCGACGCCCTGTATCAAGAAAGGTCAAAGCCCAATAATCAAGAGAACCAAAAATCATATTAAAAATGGCTTTCTAGTTCATACTTAAAATGGACAACTCCCATACTTAAGACGAACTAAAAATCCAGAGTCAAGATGGCAAATGATCCGAATCAAGAGGCATGCTAATAGTGACAAAGTCACAGCCACAAGAAGGACAAGGTCCCAACAAGAGTGTCAAGTGATCAAACAATCCGTACAAGTGGGCGAGTTACACAAGAGTCTTTAACGTCTTAAATGACAACAACACGACAATGCAAAGTGACAAGAGGTAACCAAGGTACCAAGATAAACTTTCAGATATACCAGCAGGTAAAAATATTAAAAATAATACAGGTACAAGTTTATACACAAACCTCAGTTCTTTAGACAAGAAATAGTTCAACACCACTTTAACAGTTCAAACCATAGACCAATCAACGTATGAAGGTCCTTAACTTGTTCACGAGTATATACAACCTTAAAAATACAATTAAATAACTTCTTTAATTCCTAGTATCTCAATAATGTCGAAGTAAAACAGGATAATCATCACAAGTATGCTTAGCCTTTACAAATATGACTGTGCTCCCACAATAGTGATTCTGGCCAGCCTAATATCTCATGTCGCAACTAAGATTTGAAAAGGAAAACGAAAAAACTGAACTTTATAAACTTTATGAAAGATGTAGATACATCTCTTAAGCTTGCAAATAATCAAGAATCACCGCAAAATACGCTTGTACAAAAAAATCTAATCAAAACACTAACAATTGAACATACATGATTTCCAATTCCAAAATCTGAACAGAACATGTCCTATGTTGCGTCCCATATTTCGAATCCATAACAACAATATTAGAGTTTTTACATAAACATAAGAGTTGTAGGTATAAAAATTATTTTTCCAAATCATATCTATTCACTGTAAAGTTCTATATTACGAGATATGCATAAAACACCAAACACTACCCAACTCAAAAGCAGATTTCGTCACTTACAAAAATGAAGTGTGTATCTTGAATTCCAGCCAAAAGGACCGAGATTTTCTTCAAATTCTGTGAGTAATATGGTTAGAGGAGGTTCTAAAGGTTTCTTAGAGTGAAAGTACACGAATTCTCTTATAGAGAAGGTATGTAATTATATATTATAAAAGTGATGTTTATCACTTACCTACTAGATATAGCCAAAAGTCAAAGTTGGCTGCCCAAAAGTATACATGTATACCAATATGTATATACTTCACCTCCCTTTCAAGTTATAAATAATCCAGTTATAATATTACATAAAAAAAAACAATACAATCCCTTAAATTACGATCACAATTATGTTAAGCAAGTTTGCAAATATCACAAAACTTTAAGTTCCCAAAATATGAATAAAACATATTGTAGTAATTAAGCGACGATAAATCGACATGTGACTCTTGGTTAATATTTAGGGGTGTTACATGAAGGGAGTCCACATTCTGCCTTGATGTTGTATTCCTTGAGGTTGCCACCGGAGCAATCTAACAAATTAAATTATTGCGAAACTCATATGGCACCAAATGGCTCAACCATGGATTGAACCAATTTAAAGAATACTATTCAATTGCTATCGATTACTTTTTACTCTTTAAATATAACGGAAACTCTCATTTCTGTGTTTTCATATTTGATTTAAGTGCTTCTGAGATTGAATATCTTTCTGGATCAAAGATATATACCCTCACCCACCCCAATCCCAACTGTCAAAAAAATTGCAAAAAAAGCGATGGACATCGTGGTTTAGTCCGTCGCTTTTCTGGGTTTTAATTTTTTAAAAACCCAGAAAAGCGACGGACAACTTCGTTTAGTCCGTCGCTTTTCTGAATTTGCAGAAAATAAAATTTTTAGAAAAACGACGGACATAATTCTTTTGTCCGTCGCTTTTCTGGGATTTTCAAAAATCAAATTTCACAAAAAACAACGGACTGCGTCGCATTATGGAAATTAAAAAATAAAGAAAATTAAAAAGCCACGGAGTCCGTCCGTCGCTCCTTAGCGACGTAGTCCATCGCTCCTTAGCGACGCTGTCTGTCGCTTTTAGAAAAGCGTCGAGCTAAAAAGCGACGGACGTAATTGCATCGCAGTTGACGTTTCTTTTGGCCAAAACACGACGGACGGCGACACTTTTGTCCCTTTTTTTTGGAATTTTTTAGTAGTGATAAAGACCAGAAATTTTAACTTGCAAATCAATATGTCACTAAATTTCACTTAGACACCTTCGTTGAGCTTTGTTAATTTTAGACACCTTAAGCAGGGTCTCGTTATTTTATTTTGACATTTTTAACCATCACCAACATATACAAGTGTGTGTAATACACTCGTTGATTACGTGTTAAAGTGACGAATCAAATAAAGACATATGGTATATATATATAAAATAAATTTCAAATAATGACTTTTGAGTAGAAAAAATGGACACAGATTTGATGACATGTAGCATTCTAAACTTAAACAATAATTTTTTCTAAAGAAAAACTCATGTCGCCATATTGCCCAACCCATTCGTCTTCTTCACCTCATCCAACACAGTTTCCTGTCCACCCTCATCCACCCCAACCCCAACTGCTCATCCACCCCCACCAACCACCAGATATTACTCCACCCCTACCCACCCCAACCCCAGCCCCAGACCCAACTGCTCCTCCACAGTCTACCAGATCTTCCTCTACACCACATTCACCCAATCGCTCCTCCACCCCACCAGTCACAAGATCGTCCTCCCACACCCACCCACTCCAAACCTCGACCCCTTTTTCACCCATATCAAATTTTCATGAAACACTTTCAAAAGAATTTAATTACTTTGAAAAATTTATTTTACAAAAGTATGATTGTTTCTTCTTACTTCTAAAAATTAGTTATTAAATAACAATGAACGTTTTTCTTATCTTTTTTTTTTGTAATTCTCGTTTGTGAAAATGATTCAATACATGAAAAGGAATATGATTATTATTTCATAATGTTGAAATTGAAACTTTTAGAAAATCTTGTGGGCTGAAACTTACTTTGTTATTTGTGGCATCACTAAATATATTTTACCATAGAAAAAATTTAAGTTAGGGAAATGGTAGCTAGAAAATGGAAAAGAAGAAGAGAATTTCTTTTTTAAAACAAAGTAGTGAAACAAGGCTTTCACGCGCAATAAGTGTGTATCACACTCACTATTTCAATTCTCATGTAAGATAAAAGTGTCAAAAGGGTATAGCGAGAACCGACATAAGGTGTCTAAACTAAACAAAGCTCAATTAAAGTGTACAAGTAAAAATTGGTAACAACTTTAAGGGGTCATTAATGGAAATAAAACCAAATTATAAAAATAAAAACACATTAAACAAGAGATAACCCAATCTTAGATTCTGAGGACATGATTTTATATGGGAGGATATGCAGGACACAGGGCCGGCTCTATGCATGGAAAAATGAGCCTTTGCCTTACTTGGGGGTCTCAAATTTTTGTCAAGAATAAATTATGTGTTAAATTTTTTATAGAAAAAATGATTATTTATGATAAAAAAGTATATTTTTTAAAAATTAAACTATTTTACCCACTTTAGCATCTTTTGTAGTTTAAAATTAAAAATAATAGTGAAAAGTGTTGAACAAAGTGAATTACAATTTTTTTTCTTTTTAAATTTTAGTTTCAAGCTAATTTACAAGAATACTAAAATGAGGTATATCAAGTCATCAAGTTCTTGAGTCAAATTCTATGGTTCTAACTCTTACCTTTATTTAATATTTATCAATTTATCATTTATAGCATTATGTTAACAATACATATAATAATTGTCTCACTTAAAGGATGTTTTCAATGTTGAGTTAATAAAATCGTACCTAAAACTAGTAACTGAAAAAATGTTATTAAATACTAATAATTTTCATCTAAATAGTGTGAGAAAAATTAATTTTGAATAAATATGTATATGCAGTTTATTCATATTTTAGGTCGGAATTGAAATTACACTTTAGGCCCCCGATTACCTTGAGCCGCCCTGACTCAGATAGAGGTTAGAAGGTATAGTGAAGGTCTTGCTTGGGGTAGTTGTTGTTTGTCATTTTACTAGTGATATTATTGTTGTTTAGTGTGTTTCAATTATCACACTATTATATTGTTGTTTTGAGTCTTTTCGGTACACTTTGCACTACTTACATTTTACTTGCTATATAGTTTCTTCACTAACTCCTTCTTTGTACATGAATTTGTTGCCGAGTGTCTTATGGAAATAACCTTTCTACGTGCACAAATTAGTTGACTAGTGCATGGTCTGCGTATATGTATTTCACATAAGTGCTGTTCATAAAATTATTTTTTCAACAACACACCTTTTGCTATTTTTCTCTAAAAATCTTGGTCAAACACCTAGCTCCTTAATTGTAAAATAAGGACTTTTGAAAGGGGAAATAAATATGTTCCAATTTGTTTGACCTACTTTCATACTTAGTCCGTTTAAAAAAGAATGACTCCTTCCTTTTTTTTTCAGCAACTCATTAATCTTAATTTTTAACATTTTAAATCCATAAAATTAAATGACATTTTGATACATTTGACATATTGTTAATTTTTAACTATTAAATTCAAAAGTTTTTTTTCTTACTTTTATAAACTGCATGTCAAGTAAACATAAAGCTAAAAGAAATAAAATGAAAACCTCCCAAAACCTTATCAACCTTGAAGTTAGATAGATTGTTTCCATAAAACCCATGATTCAAGTAAAATATTTAAATGCATGTATACAAGGAGAATATATTGGTGAAGATAATAGAGAAAGAATAGCAACAACTATAAATATAGTTCGGATGTTAAATTAATCAGGTGTCATGCGGAAGCTAGCATATCAAACCCTGAAATATCATGCAAATTATATGTTGACATTAAAACGTGGTAAAAAAAATGTATACTTGCAGAAAGCTTGGGAATTAAGTTTAGTAAGAATGCGCACAGGTCTAGAAATGTGACGGACAAAAGGGATCTTGTCCAGGGGCGAAAGCTAAAGCGTTAAATGAAAACGTGAGTGGATGGCTTGAATTAAAAAACAAATGTATATGTATTGTACTTGCTGAAAGCGTGGGAAATTATGGCTTTGATCATAACTGGAATTTGTAATTAAATATATAAATACTAATTACATGCAATTCTATAATAGATGTAGCATGTGCAGGAAACATGTAATTAAGGTACTAACTATACTAAGTATTAATTAAATCAAATCCTAAATATTTTAAAAGCCATGCACTACCAATAGGCAATATTCAACTAGTATAAATAGCCATCGTTACTAGCACATGAATTCAATCATCAATTAAACTACGTTATTAATTAGGCCTAACCTTCGCTTGTTGACATGGCTTCCAAAAATCAGGCCTCTATTACCCTTTTCTTATCACTTAATCTCCTCTTCTTTGCTCTTGTAAGTGCAGACTGTTCAACTGATATTTTAAAATTTGGGGCATGTGCTAATATACTTACTGATTTGGTGGGTGTAATTATCGGGACTACTCCAACTTCATCATGCTGCAGTTTGATTGGGGGACTGGTGGACCTAGACGCCGCGGTTTGCTTGTGCACAGCCATAAAAGCTGATATTCTGGGAATTCATTTGGATATACCACTCTCTCTAAACATCCTTCTCAACGTCTGTGGAAAAAATTATCCTAGTGGTTTCACTTGTTGTTGAAAAATTATTATCTGATCGATCGACCTCTTGTTCAGAATAAGTAAGCTTTGCATATATATAAATGCAGCTTCATCACTTCACTTTACTTACTTACTACTTCCGTCATGTTCATGTATCTTTACCTGTTTGAACATGTCAATTCAATAAATCGAATGTTGTTTTTATTCACTTTGTTCGTAACCACAAATTCATTCTATACTTTTTTCGGCTAAATTTACGTAGCACGTTTTCATTTCTCTAGATTCATTTAATCACAAACAAAAATTGATTTAAAGATATATGACACTTGGGCCTAACTCAACCCCAAAAGCTAGCTCATAACGAGAGATTATCCTTGATAGATGACTCTGTACTTGATTATCACTCAAACTCCATTAACACTACTCACCGGAGAAACTTAAGCTAAGAAGAGAAAAGAGAGATTTTATTGAGTGAATGAAGAAAACAAATGAATGATTATTGTTACATCACAATGTATTTATCATTGTTCTTGTCCGTTTCCAGAAATACTAACTAACTAATTGTAATATCTATCATTGCTAATGACTTATTTACCCCTTAATTCATTATCATGTTATGCCTATTTCATTACACCCCTTCAAGCTGGCAGGTATATGAAAATATTCAGCTTGCCTACTAGGTTCTCATGTTGTGGTCGTGGCAATCCCTTGGTTAATATATCTGTTAATTGATCCTTGGTACCTACATGTACTATCTTGATAAGCCCCTCTTGTATATTCTACCTGATGAAATGACAGTCTATCTCGATGTGTTTAGTACGCTCATGAAACACCGATTTCGCTGCAACTTCTAGTGCACCACCATTTAATTCCTTCACTAAACCAGTCAACCATACTACCTATGAAACTGCTTTGGCCATGCTCCTGTTCTAAACTTCTATTGAGCTTCTTGAAACTACACTTTGTTTCTCTGATTTTCAAGAAATCAATGATCTTCCATGTTTAACTAGGAACCTGAAACTAACTTTCTAGTATTAGGACGAGAGGCCCAGTTTTAATGATTCAAAAAACTGTTAATGAATTGGAGACCTACAGGCTACTCAATAACATCATTAGTTCTCTCTTAATATATTTCTCTTAACTGCTACACCCCAATGTGATTGTTTAGGTAGTTCTAAGAACTGACAAGTGTCTGTACAACATATCTTGAGCCCTCATTTTGAAAAGTCTTAATGTCAAGTCCATGATTCCAAGGTCTCATGGCATATGAATGAATGTTATAAAAGATGTTATGTGCTATATGCTATATGATATGTGCTATGTGTAAGATGTTATGTGCTGTGTGCAATATGATAAGTATGATAATGCATGTTACTCTTATGGCATGACTTTCCTAATCCAAATTTGGAAAGCTCACTGACTTTCCTAATTCAAATTTGGAAAGCTCACTGACTTTCCTAATCCAAATTTGGAAAGTTCACTAACTTTCCTAATCCCAATTTGGCAAGTCCACTGACTTGACTTTCCATAATCATGTTGTTAGGAAAGAGCTATTCTTCCTCATGCATGTCCTTGGTGTGTGCTTGCATATACCCATACTTAGTACCAGTGTGTACTAATCCCATACAACTCTATATTTTTAGGTGCAGGCACAGGTGGACGCTAGAGCTTACAGGTTGGCGTTGCAGCTACCCGGACGTGGAGCTTTCATCCGGACTTGGTAGGCCCTCATGCTTTCGAGGATGTCTACCGTTATTATCTAGCTTAGATGTAGGCTTTAGCTAGTGGAGCATGTTCCACTAGTGTTTCTTTCCGTTTTTATTTCAGACATTGTATTGGTGCCATTTTGACAATTATACATTTATTACAGTATTGAACTGTTTCTTTCATTTGATTATCTCTATATTAGATGGTTGATTCGTGAACGCCCATGATATTAAGTTTAAAAATGTTTAGCATGAAATAAGACAAAAAAAGTTCAAATTTTCTGCTAAAATTAACCTAGATGAAGTAAGAATGACGTATGTAGGCTTGTCTGCGACCTCTGAGAGGTCAACGACGCCGGTCTCGTCTGAGGTCTAGATTCCGGTCGTGACAAAATTTCACGACTTTCAGTCAAAAGTATAAACTTTCTGTTAGTTCTCATCATATCATCACTATAGTGCATTAGGACTTAAACGCAATGTCTTACCCATATAAAGACGTCTTTGGTCATAACTCAATGGAACTTAAACCCAACTTCTTATTATCATGGTGCACCGAGACTTTAACTCGATGTATTACTCACTTGGTGCGGTGAAACCTGAATTCACCGTCTTACCCTCAACCAATGTCTTATAATTTAAACCAAATACATTACCATAAAAATAAATATCAAATATCATAAATATAATCTGAATTTGACTTAGAATTGAATAAAATTGAACAAAACTAATTAATTAGAACAACATATTGGAATCATATAAAAGTCCCAAGCTAAAATAAATTAAAACATTTTAATAGTCCCTCTCAATATTGTTATGAAGATTATCATAATTTACTAACCATTTTCAAATAACCACAAAACAAACTTTGTTAGTACAAATAATATATTGATAACTCAACAAAAAAAATGTTTATATAAAGAAAAATAAGGAGGTGCAAAAGTAACCAATAATGATAATCCAATCAATATGTATATACCACATAACCCAATAACTTATCTTTTAATAAAACAAGATCGTGGAGAACAATCTTTTTACAAATTATTAATTTACAAAATTAATTTTACTTTTTATATATATAAGTGATCAAGCTGTTGGACTCGTATAATTTTGAGATGGTAAAAATCTAATGATGCATAATCAAAAGTAAAATATAAAATAGATTATATAGTAATTTACCTTATTTCTGAGAGAAAAATAAACACAAATATTCTTACCTTCTTTATATTTTCTTTGCTTCAATCCTTCAATAGTAGAACAATCGTGCTGATAACGTGTTGTAAAACTAAAGTAAAATAAGATTAAAAAAAATATAGAAGATGAAAGCAATAGAAATAGGGAGACAAGAGATGAGAGTTGTCTTATTATTCCAACTCTTCAAAGTATTCACTAAATCTTCAAGTGTGTACAATATGAACCTTTATGCCTCTATTTATAGTGTAACATAGAGACATACAAAAGGTTAGTCATAAACATGACATTAACATGAATATAATGGAAGAGGTTATGAAAGTGAAAGGTTACAAGAATAATGGTTATAAAATTAGAGGTTATGACTATCTTCATAATGGAAGAAAGTAATGGAGATAATGGGTGTAACTTCTTCGTGTAGTGGACATCCACACTATAATATTTTATAACACTTGAATTTATGTGACAATTTTTTTGTTGTGTGCCATATGTTCAAAAAGATAGTTATGTGACTTTTGTGGAAAAAGGGGTAGTTTTATGGATGTAATCATCATATATATATGGATTAAAAATAGGCTAAACTCATCAGTGGCCCCCTAAAGTTGACACTAAATTTAACTTTTTTTTCCAATTTATACCACACGATAGAGTCTAGCAAATCTTTTATTAAAATTAAAATCCTCAATAAAAATAAGTACAAGTAAGGGGGAGCAGGTCTTACCTTGTCAATCCTAATGCGGCATCAAACATCTACTAATTAACAAGCTAGAAAAAAAAGAGCTAGAAAAAACTTACTTTTACAAGTGCGTGAATTAATGTCACGCCCCGATCCTACACCCTGGGCGTGACCGGCACTCAAAGACCATTGTTGGCCTCGAACAGGCCCTTGGCCTAGCTTACTTAACTCAGTGGAAGACAATAATCAATAACTATAATGATCAAACTTAACTTAATTGATAAAGCATACTGACTGAGAATGTTGTAAAGGTTTAAAACATTCATCTGGCCATAAGTGACAACCTAAGTCTTAACAAATAGAAAGAAATGGAAAGACTAAAGCACTAACATCTTACTGTCTATCTTTGAATCCTTCTAAAACTGAGATGAATGTTGGGACAGGCCCCACAACATCCTAATAAAGAAAACATTGAAAAACAAAACAATAAAAGGAGTCCTCCCCGGAATGCGAGGCTCAGCAACTGACTCTAGAGTGCTCAAGTGGATCAACGGTGCGCCGGATGCCGATCCTCGTTACCTATATTTGCATCATGATACGATGCAGGCCAACTGGCATCAGTATATTAAATTTACGATTATGCGAGTTGGAATACTAAAACAACTTAAGTTTGAAAAGAATAAGAAGTAACACTTACCTTGGCTCTGCTCAACTCATGAATAACTTAACTCAATATAACCGGCTCATTTCAAAATAAAGCAAATTAAAGCAAGTGCAATATAAAGAAAAGTTGTTTGAAAATATGATGTAAACTCTAAATGTATACAAGTATACAATTTACATTGAGATGTATGTAAAAATACAAATAAACTGATGTATATATAAAAATACATTTAAATTCTATGGAAGTTTCTCTAACCGACAACCATCACTTAAGAGATATAGTGATGATACAACGATCAACCTCACGCTGCCAGCGCATCCTATACCCGGCCAAAGGTATAAGATCTGAATTGCCTAATGGACCCACTAGTCTACTGTGAAAATCATTCATCTAAAAAGTGTGACTCTTTTCTACCCATGGTGGCTACATGGTTTATGGGGATTGTGAGTTGTCTGAACTCTCCCCTATATCGGTGTTCAATACTACTACCAAAATGTACTGGCTCTTATGTTTTTAAAACATACTTATTATGTGATTTGATATCAATGCTCAAAAACTTAGCTCAAGGTCTATCTTATTATGTGATTTGAGATTAATTGTCTGAACTCTCCCCTATATCGGTTGTCAGTTTCTCTGCTTGCTTAATTTAGAAAGCTATTACTTTTTTCTGAAAAAATTATTTTACAAAAGTATGATTGTTGACACCCAATTTTGACCGACCTTTAACCATCTTTAGGAATGCTATTCGATTAAATACATATTTTTAAATTTATTTTAAGTTTAGAACTTTAGTCAATTTTGCATAAAAAATATATTTTTTAGTATGTTTATTTAATAAAATTATTGTAAATATTAGCAAAATATTTTAAAAATTCTTAACAAATTTTGAAATAATTGTTTTATTCAAATGTTGTAAAATTTAAGTGATTTTAATTATATAAAATTTTTATAATATATCTAGTATTTTAATTGAATAGCACCTCTTTAAATTTTTCTCAAAATTATTTAAAAAATAGCTCATTCTATTCCAATTTATTTCAATTATAGTAACTCCAATTCAAATCTTATTTCAATAGTAACCACACTTTCATTTTTCAATTCTACCCAATTTCTATTGCAATTATGGTCATTCCATATCCCTTCCATTTTGATTTAAGACTCATTTTATTTTTAATCTCATCCGTTCATCCCTTAGATTAAACCCTAACCGCTTATACAATTTTCATCTAACGGCTAAGATCAACCCTTTACTTTTCTACCTAAAAAGACCAAAACCTAAAGAAGTAATTCACTCTTCTTCTTCCTCCCTCTCTCTATCTTCTTCCTCTCCCTCTCTTAACAGATCAGCCTCCCTCTCTCTCGTTCCTCCATTCTCTCCGGCGAGACGCCGCCTCTCCTTCTGTCTCTCCGGCTCCCTCTCTCCCGTCACTCTTCCTCTTTCTCCTCTCTCTCTCCCTTCTCCCTCTCCTGTCCTCCCTTCTTCTTCTTCTCTTTTCCTCCTCGTCTGACCAGCAGCAGCCGGCAGCGACAGCAGCAGAACTCCAGCGAGGAGCAGTAGCGCCGGCAAGGCGCATGCCAGCCAGCAGCCCGCTCGTCCCCTCCCTTTTCCCGGCAAGTTTCAGGCAACCAACAACCGCCGGCAAGAGCTGGACGGCGTCCAGCGAGGCAGCAACTCCGACCAACGACGTAGGGACGCCGAGCAACACCTACAAACCGGTTTAGTCAGTTTAGAGCTTTGTGATCTTGGTTTATTAAATAAGTCTGCTAAGATTCATTCCAGGTACGAATTTCTTCCCTTAAATGGCTATGTATGTCACCATTAAGCATGAGAACTTACTAATTAGGTCTTAAAGTATTGAAATTGTGTATGGGTTGTTAGTTCTTAAAGTTAGAGTTCTTGCAATGGCAGGTATACATATTTCTTAACCTTTTCCCTTTAATAATCTGATCACCATTTGCTTGTGACAGATGATACTAATAGGATGCATTAAAATCAATGGTTTCTTATTCAATTATGAGCTGAATTACTTGACTCATTTTGGGTGATGATATCGTGACATTTTATTGTCCTTTATTATCTCTGAACTGATTATAATTTCTCTCTTAAAACAATTTATGTATCCTTCAGTTAATTGGGGTCATTAACTTTGACTATACATAGGTGTTAATTGGAGTGATTACCTCTCCTCTTGTCTCGATAAAATTTTGGTTCCTAATTTGAATCTTGATTGCTGATATATTTGAAAAGGTTAATAATCTTCTAATCTTGGTAATTAGCATATCACTTGTCGAGTACAACGGGATTAGTATCCATGTGATTAAGGATTTACTTGTAGTTAATGATTTATTTATGGTACAATAATATGTCAACCTTATTTCCTTTCCTTGTCATGCGTATGAGATTTATTTGTGAGAAAATTAATATTGACTCAATTATATATTTGTTGAGCTTTTAGTGCTTTGGATATAAATTTCTACAGTTATATATGGTAAAAAAAATCTATTTAATTGATCTGTTTATATTGTATCAAAGGCTTGATTTTGCTTCACTAATCGTCGATTTTGTATCCTTGAGTTGACTAATTTGACTCCTTTGAAATAAGGAATAATATTAATTGATTTTTTATCCTTATTTGAAAAATTAACTGATTTCTTACTTGTTTATTTAAAATTTGATTTTTGACTCTTTTTTATTTAAGGAAAAATAATATTACTTTTCCTAATTTTATTCTTATCAGATTCCTTACTTGTCTATATTTGGTATAATATACTTTTAAAATATTTCTAATTTGGCTTCCCTTTGAAATAAGGAAGAATATTTATTTGATTCCTAAAAATAAATTATTTTTTTCTAAACCGTGCCCCTATTCACTATATAAACAAGACCCCTCACAAGTTCTCTCATTACTGATTCTCTCATTCATTCATCCACTCACTTTTTGATACAAGTTCTCTCACTCATTCTCTCATTGCTCATACACACACATTCATTCTCTCAACTCATCATTCACTCATTCTTCTAATACAAGTGCTACCTTATTCTTAACTCTCTCATTCTCTCATTGCTCATACTTGAATACTAATAATATTGCTCTACTCTTAAAAAATAAGTTAAGATTCAGATAAGCATTCAAGTGCTTTTTGCTACTTTGCTGTGTACGGATTACGTTGTCTCTATTGTTGATAATCTTTTCTGCATAATTGGTTAGCCCTCTTTATTAGTTTAAATTTGATTTTTGCATAATTATAAATATTTGTGTGTTGGAAAACGAAACAACAAGGGAGCATCCAAGTTAGGTTCATTATCCTTTTACGTGTGATAATATAACTATGGTTATTCTTTATCTCTTTTTGTGTGTTATTTACATATATATGAGAGTAATTGTTATTATGAACATTTGATGTTACGATTATTTTTTCCATCGTATATGTGTTACATCCCTTCTAACAGGTTTGAACTTAGAGTTCAAGATGTTGAAGAGTCTCCTAGAAGAAATTTTGGACGAAGCTTCATTCATTTTAATGTTATATATATGTTTATTTTTTCTTTATTTTTGCTTGTAATGGTTGTACAACTCTTTAACTATATATATATGAAATATATTGGGGATCGTCTAAGGGAAGGGGAAATTATGTGTCAATCTATCTTTTATCTTGCAAACTTTTGTCGTGTTAGAAAGCATGCTTATAGGATTAAAATATTTTACATCACTTAGGAGTTAGAAAAACATGCATATATGTGTTGTTTTGACTTTCCAATCGCCTAGAAATCATGTTCATAGAAATCACCAATTAATCTCTAGCATGCTAACTTATTTTGAAAGGAATAAAAACCTTAATTGTCAATTTATCCCTTACTTGTTAATATGAATTTTTATTAATAAGTTTCAACATGTTCATTTAGAAACCATGCCTATAGGATTTAATTACATAAGATTGTTCATTAAAGTCATTCTCTAATAATTTTCATCATGTTTTAAAACTAGATAATCTGCCAATATTTTTCAGCTCTATGTAAAAGAAGAAATTTCTGCATACATTATTATCTATCTTGTGTTTCTTCCTAAAGATTGTCATACTAATTTGCCTAGAAAAATCTGCAAAAAAATAATAATTAATATTTTTTTGCATCATAATTAACCTCTTTTGCATCTAAAATTTGCTACTAATTAATTTCTGCATTGAAATTATTTTCAGGCTAAAAAATATATTTTTAACTTTAATAACCAATCTGCAAAGCCATCATTGTTTTGTCTAAACCCATCCTATTAAGAGTCCAATGCCCCTTGGACATAAAATTGGGACGATTAGGCACCTTTTAGGTACGAAATGCATGTGGTGGTGGGGTAGGGGTAGTTGGCCCTATAGAGATGATGACATCAACTCAGGCATGAAAAGACAAACTTTGGTTTTGTCTGTCCCTATACGGCAGCCTATCGGAAAAATAAAAAGAAAAGTCGAGTGCTGATCTAAAAAGTCTCTTTTGAGTCTCCCTTCCCTTTTATCCCTTTATTTGTTTGATGATTATATTTATTTGGGGTAGCTTAAAATAAAATAACAAATTTATTTGCTTATTTATTTTGTCTATTTTCTATCCTCTCGCTTATCTCATTATTAATTGCTTAGTATATATATTTTATTGTTATCACTTAGACTCGCATGCTTAGATATTAAAATAATAATATAAGCTATTTGTTCAACTTGTTGTTTTATCACATAGTCTTGCATGTTATTTAATTAATAAAGTAGCTTTAATTGTTCAATAATTCTTATCACTTAGGCTTCACATGTTTAATTAATAATAAATTAATCTTTATTGTTTAATATTATGTTGTCACCTATCTAGCATGTTAATTAAATAAATAATAATGAAGTGACCTTAATTGCTATCGGTAACCCCCACATAAATTGCATGAGATACGGCCGGGCACCACATTTGTGGACCTCGAGGGATGCCTCACACCTTCTCGTCGAGGTAATTTGAACCCTTATCCTAAACTCTGGTTCGTTGACTTTAGCTAGACTTAGTTAGGTTAGATAGGTGCCCTAACGCACCTTAATTCGTTAGGTGACGACTCTTCAAAACTCCAAAATTCCAAAAGAATTGTTAGGCGTGATAAAACCTGTTTTTGATGAAAAATGGAGCGGGACAATGATTGTTTCTTCTTACTTCTAAAAATTAGTTATTAATTAACAATGAAAGTGTTTTTGTCTTCTTTTTCTTTTTTCTTTTTTCTTTTGCAATCTCCTATGTGCAAATGATTCAAATACATGAAAAAGAAATATGATTATTATTTCGTAATATTGAAATTTAAACTTTTAGAAAATCTTGTGGGCTGAAACTTAATTTGTTATTTGTGGCATCACTGTATCTATTTTACCATAGAAAAAATTTAAGTTTATGTCAAAATGGTATAGCGAGAACCTACATAAGGTGTCTGAAATGAACAAAGCTCAGTTAAAATTTCTAAGTAAAATTTGGTGTCAACTTTAAGGGGACAGTAATGAAAATAAAACCAAATTATAAAATTAAAAACACATTAAACAAGAGATGACCTAGCCTTAGATTCCGAGGACATGACTTTAGATAGGAGGATGTGTAGGACACATATTCGGATAGAGTTTAGAAGGTATAGTGTATGTCTTGCTTGGGGTGGTTGGTGTTTGGTGTTTGTCATTATACTAGTGATATTATTGTTGTTTCGATTATCACACTATTATATTATTGTTTTGAGTCTTTTCGGTACACTTAGCACTACTTACAGTTTACTTGCTATATATAGTTTCTTGATCACTAACTCCTTGTTTGTACATGAAGTTGTTGCCGAGTGTCTTATGAAAATAACTTTTCTACCTCCACAAATTAGTGGACTAGTGTATGGTCTGCGTATATGTATTTCACATAAGTGCTTTTCATAAAATTATTTTTTCAACAAAACACCTTTTGCTATTTTCCCCTAAAATTCTTGGTCAAACACCTCACCCCTTAATTTTAAGATAAGGAATTTTGAAAGGGGAAATAGATATAATTTCAATTTGTTTGACCTACTTTCATATTTAGTCTGTTTAAAAAAGAATGACTCTTTCCTTTTTTTCAGCAACTCCTTAATTTTAATTCTTTACTGACATTTTAAATCCCTAGAATTAAATGACATTTTGATACATTTGACAAATTGTTTATTTTTAACTATTAAATTCAAAAGTTTTTTTTCCTTACTTTTATAAACTTCGTGTCAAGTAAAAATAAAGCTAAAAGAAATGAAATGAAAACCTCCCCAAAACCTTATCAACCTTGAAGTTAGATAGGTTGTTTTCATATATAAAACCCTTGATTCAAGTAAAATATTTAAATGCATGTATACAAGGAGAATATATTAGTGAAGATAATAGAGAAAAAGAATAGCAGCAACTATAAATTTAGTTCGGATGTTAAATTAATTAGGTGTCATGCGCAAGCTAGCAAATCAAACCTCGATATACCATGCAAATTATATGTTGACATTAAAACGTGGTAAAAAAAAATGTATACTTGCAGAAAGCTTGGGAATTAAGTTTAGTAAGAATGTGCACAGGTCTAGAAATGTGACGGACAAAAGGGATCTTGTCCAGGGGTGGAAGCTAAAAGAATAAAAAAGAATTTATATGTATTATACTTGCTGAAAGCGTGGGAAGTTATGGCTTTGATTATAACTGGAACTTGTAATTAAATATATAAATACTAATTACATGCAATTCTATAATATATGTAGCATGTGCAGGAAACATGTAATTAAGGTACTAACTATACTAAGTATTAATTAAATCAAATCCTAAATATTTTAATAGCCATGCACTACCAATAGGCAATATTCAACTAGTACAAATAGCCATCGTTACTAGCACATGAATTCAATCATCAATTAAACTACGTTATTAATTAGGCCTAACCTTAGCTTGTTGACATGGCTTCCAAAAATCAGGCCTCTATTACCCTTTTCTTATCACTTAATCTCCTCTTCTTTGCTCTTGTAAGTGCAGACTGTTCAACTGATATTTTGAAGTTTGGGGCATGTGCTAATATACTTACTGATTTGGTGGGTGTAATTATCGGGACTACTCCAACTTCGTCATGCTGCAGTTTGATTGGGGGACTGGTGGACCTAGACGCCGCGGTTTGCTTGTGCACAGCCATAAAAGCAGATATTCTGGGAATTCATTTGGATATACCACTCTCTCTAAACATCCTTCTCAACGTCTGTGGAAAGAATTATCCTACTGGTTTCACTTGTTGATTGAAAAATTATTATCTGCTTGTGAACGATCGATCGACCTCTTGTTCAGAATAAGTAAGTTTTGCATATATATAAATGCAGCTTCATCACTTCACTTTACTTACTTACTAGTTCCGTCATGTTCATGTATCTTTACCTTTTTGGACATGTCAATTCAATAAATGGAATGTTGTTTTTATTCACTTTGTTCGTAACCACAAATTCATTTTATACTTTTTTCAGCTAAATTTACATAGAACGTTTTCATTTCACTAGATTCATTTAATCGCAAACAAAAATTGATTTAAAGATATATGACACTTGAGCCTAACTCAACCCCAAAAGCTAGCTCATAACGAGAGATTATCCTTCATAGACGGCTCTGTACTTGATTATCACTCAAACTCCATTAACACTACTCATTGGAGAAACTTAAGCTATGAAGAGAAAAAAGGATTTTATTGAGTGAATGAAGAATATAGAATGAATGAGTATTGTTACATCACAATGTATTTATCACTGTTCGTGTCCGTTTCCAGCAATACTTACTAACTAATTGTAATATCTATCATTGCTAATGACTATTTCATTACTCCGGCCCCCTCAAGCTGGCAGATATATGAAAATATTCAGCTTGCCTACTAGGTTCTCATGTTGTGGTCGTGACAATCCCTTGGTTAATATATATGCTAATTGATCCTTGGTACCTACATGTATTGTCTTTATAAGCCTCTCTTGTATATTCTACCTGATGAAATGACAGTCTATCTCGATGTGTTTAGTACGCTCATGAAACACCGAATTTGCTGCAACTTGTAGTGCACCATTCAATTCCTTCACTAAACCAGTCAACCATACTACCTATGAAACTGCTTTGGCCATGCTGATGTATGTACGCAGCTTCTACTCAGCTTCTTGATACTACACTTTGTTTCTTTGATTTCCAAGAAATCAATGAGCTTCCATGTTTAACTAAGAACTCTAAAACTGACTTTCTAGTATTAGGACAAGAGGACCGTCTGAATCACAAAAAAGTGTTAATGAATTGGAGACTTGGCTACTCAATAAAATCTTGAGAGTTGGTTCTCTCTTGATATATTTCGCGAAAGAGAAGAACTGGACGTAGATGAACTTATATTTATTGATTACTGTATTGGCCTGTTATATAGCAAGTGTATTATATACAAGGCTGAGAATAAAATAACAACTTAGAGAAATCTATGTAATTACACTTCTAAAGATAAAAAGGCTGATAAGCAAAATAAAAAGAGTCATATAAGTGAGAAGAGTCCTATAGATAACAAGAGTCTTAGATGCTAGCCGTTATTACGCTCCCGCAAGTTGGCGTCGAGTTTTACTATGCCCAACTTGGAGATATGGTTACCAAAAAGTGCACGCGTAAGAGGATTTGTAAGAAGATCTGCAACTTGATCAGCAGCATGTAAATGGACAACTTCAAAGTTGTTTGCGCTCAACCTGCTCACGGACAAAATGGAAGTCGATGGCCACATGCTTCATGCGGCTATGGAAAACAGGATTCACACAAATATAAGTGGTGCTGATATTGTCACAGAGAAATTCTGGAACACAAATAGTAGCAGCAACTGCCCGATATATTCTGCCTCCGTAGAAGATCAAGAAACTGAACGTTGCTTCTTTGAAGGCCATGAAATAGGGGAACTACCAATATAGATAACATAACCAGTAATTGATGTGCGACCATGAGGATCCCCTGCCCAGTCTGAGTCAGAGTACGCGAGCAACCTACGATCAGTTTCATTGGCAATGAGCACACCAAAAGAGGATGTTTTGAGTTCTCAATTAATATGAAGCATTTTATGTTTTGACTTGAAAGCGTTGGAGGATGGCTTCAATTAAATAAAAATGTATTATACTTGATGAAAGCAACGGAATTAAAGTTTTATCTATGGCTTGACTGGCATAGTCATTAAATACTAGTGCAGGCTCACGATGGCAAGTCAATAGGATCTAGCATATGCAGGAATGCTAGTTTAATTAAGGCACTAAACTACTAAAAATCAAATCAAGATCAACTTAAAAAAATCAATTTCTTACCTCCCGCACGCCATGCACTAGCCTTTTTAGCTTTTCTAATCCTTTAACGTCTAAATCCTAAGTACCCCGCAAGCAGTACTACCTTACGTTCCTTTAGACAACGTGTCAATTCAATTTATTTATTATTTAATTCCGCTTGTATGAAGCGAAAGAGTCAACCATTAAGAGAAATTAAAAAGTTATTATCCTCTTGATAATTTATGTGACAATGTTTTTGTTGTTGCCATATGTTCAAAAGATGTTATGTGACTTTTGTGGAAAAATGACAGTTTATGGATGTAATCATCATATTTATATAGGATTAAAAATAGGCTAAATCTATCGGTGCTCAATTGACACTAAATTATACTTTTTTTTCCAATTTATACCACACTTGAGTCTAGCAACTTTTTTTAAAATTAAAATCCTCAATAAAAAAAGTACAAGTAAGGGGGCAACCTACTTTCAATCCAGAGGCAACGAACCTCTTAATTAACAAAAGTAAAAAAATTGAGCAGAGAAAACAGATATTCTATGGATCACAAAAATATGTCATACACTCTACGATGAATATCAAATTATGAATATACTGAAAAATGCACAAAAATAAAATTCAAGAAGAAAATTGAGTTATCACCCTAAATCTACTATTTACAAATCGGAATTAGAAAAGATAAATACTCATCTAAAGAGCCTGAAATATTTCCTCTGTCTTTCAAATCGGTCGCAAGCAAAACTGAATTCATCATTCTCTTGATATTGACTTGTGAAGCTATTGACTGTCTATAATTCCGCTTGGCGCAGGTCCATCCGGTGGTAGCCTTGAACAAACTCTCATGTCAAGCTTAACCATCCCAACTGTGCTGCTTCCATGTGCCTTTTGTTTTTGGGGTCTTCCACTTCTTGATGCGAGGTGAGATATCCCTTACCAAAGCCATTTATCAAAGAATAATGTCCAACATATAATTTCTTCCTCTCAGCATCCAAAAGAATCAATCACCGCAAATCACTAAGCATACCCGTAGTTGTGACTAAAATTTTGAATGCTAAGGCTCTTTTTCATCTCTTCTTTGCAATATAGCTTTTTTAGGTACAAATTTCAAAAGCTTGTGCCACTTAATTTCTATTCACAATGAGGAGGTGAAACATGCTCTTCTTTCAATGCAACCAAATCACCACCTATGGAGTAACTCAATATCACGTTGTTTTTCTTTCGAGACCTCATGAAGCTGAGGTGTTCGATGTGACCATGGTGATTGATCGCTGAATGGGTCTAATAACATGGCAAGCTCAAATCTTGAATAATCTAGCTACTTTTATGATTAGAAGATATATAATCGGTAGACTATAACACCTGTTTTTTTTTTGTTTTGTCATGCTATATGACATACTGCAATTGCGCGTGCTAACTTGCATTATATATTATAATCGCAATAGGCTCGAACCAAAGTTTTGCTTCTTCGTGGGATTAGAATAACTAACTCTAACTTTCTCCACCTCGAGTGCTTAAACAGATTTGTACCCACAATGTCCTTTAACAGTCATTAATGCAACTACTAGATTAGTAGTTAGCTCTGCATAGTCAAGTACGTGGAGATTTACTTCGACTTGCTTGGGGAACCAATACATATAGAAAAGGATTTTTTGTGCCTTTGTGTTCCGATCTCACAATTGCATCTCATCCACTACAAAGAACCGTCTAAAAAGCGACGGAACGGGCGTCGTCCGCATAAGCGATGCCAATTGCCACATCTGTCCGTTCGCTTTTAAATAAAAAAAATATTTTAAAATTATTTACAAAAAGGCGACGGACGCCATCTCTTAATTCCGGTTGTTTTTTTGCCGCGGATTTTTATATAAGAAGCGACGCAGTACTCGCTTTTTATTTTAAAATAATTATTTATAATATTAATAAACCTAACCACGTCGTCCTTCACTTTAGTTAATTTAATTGAATTAATTTTTTTAAAATAGCAAGGGACGACATCTCTAAGTCCGTCGCTTGTTGGTTCAAAATGGACTAGTCAAACATTAATGAAAAGCGAAAAGGAGAACAAAAAAAAAAAAAAAAAAACAACGTCCTTAAGTCCGTCGCTTGTTTGGTCAACTATTTTTCAAAAAGTACCGGACAAAGAGACGCGTCCGTCACTTTGTTAAAATATCTTTGAAGAGAAATACGGCGAAATTTCCCTAACGGCTTTGCCTTCTCCCTTCCTTCTCTATTCCTTCTTCTCTCTAAATTTTTCCTTCGCGCCAACCGTGTGTTGCTGGCGCTGACGACGACCCCGTGTGCTCCATTGTTCCTCTTCATTGCTTTTCCTCTTTAATTTAAGGTTAAAGTTTCAATGAAAATTATTTTAATTTTTTCAATTTGGAGTTAATTGATTTGTTTAATTAGTGTATTGAATTTGTGTTTTATTGATGTTAGTTAATGATTGGATTTCTGTAGGTTGGTGAACTGATTTAGGATTTTTTATGTCTTACTAGTTTGATAAGATTGTTCAGTTAGTTAGTAAAATGATTTAGGATTTTAGGTTTATTTAGTAGCCTAGTTTCATCGAATTGTTCGTTAGCGAATGATTTAGTTTTTTTTAATTTTAGTACCTTGGTGAATCGAATCTTTTATAAAAAAAACATGCTTGATTGTAAAAGTTTTTAGTGAAGTGATAATTTTTGAAGTTAGATGAAGCCAAAACTAGATTTAAATTTCCGAACTTGAAATTTTGAACATAACAAATTATTTCCTTGAGTTGGAAGTATGTATAGACTAATTAGACATTGGATATATGAATTGAATTAATTAGAACTTGAAGTAGTTGAACTAATTAGAACTTGAATTATAAAACTAATTATTCTTGGCTTAAATTTTATAATATAACTAATTTAAGAATCATGAACTTAAAATTTAATTAGAACTTGGAAACTTGGAACTTAAGTTTGAATATAACAAATCGTTGGATTAGAAGTTTATATAACTAAGTTAGCAATTAGTGAACTTGAAATTTTGTTAATTGAACTGAAACTAGAACCGAATAAACTAGCCTAAGTTTTTGAGTTGAAGTTTATGTATAACTAATTTTACAACTTTATAAGGTTGTAGCGTTAGAAAATTTTTGAATATTCGTAGCTATTTTAGAACTTAAAGTTGTGAAAACTTAGAGAACTTGAAAATTCTTTGGTAACATTTATAACTTTAGATTGTGAAACGTTAGTATCTTGAATTATGAGAATTTTAGAACTTTAAACTTTGTGAATTTAAAGAATCTTGATTTTTGTGAAGATTGAGAAACTTTAAGTTGTAAACTTTAGAGATTTTGAAATATTTGTAGGTTTTAAGAGATTAGTTGTGAACTTTGAACTCGGATTAGGTAGGATTTTAGAATTTTAAATTTGTGAACTTTAGAGAACTTAAATTTATCATGGATTTTCAGATTTAATAAGGTTGTGAGATTACCAGAAATTGAATTTTGTAGGGATTTTAGAACTTTGAAGTTGTGAACTTAGAGAACTTGAAATTTTAAATTTTTGTAAATTTAGAACTTTAGGTGTGAAAGGTAGGTAATTCTTGAATTGTTGTAGAATTTAGAATTTTAACTTGTGAATTTTAGAGAAGCTTGATTTTTTTGTGAGATTTAGGAAAACTTTAAGTTAAAACTTTAGAAACTTGACATTTTTGTAGATGATAGAGCTTTAGGTATACCGTTTTTATCTTGAATTATTGTAGGATTTAAATTTGAATTGTGAACTTTAGAGAACTTGAATTTTATAGGAATTTTTAGATCTTTATAAGGTTTGAGCGAAATCTTGAATTATTGTACAGATTTTTAGAACTTTAAGTTGTGAACTTACAAAATTTGAATTTTTTTTGAAGATTTTAAGAATCTTTTAGGTTGTGCAACGTTAGTAATTTGAATTTTAGTTGTGGAATTTTAGAACTTTAAAGTTGTGAATTTTCACAGAACTTTGATTTTTTTGTGGGATTTTAGAACTTTAAGGTGATAAAACTTAGAGAATTTTGAATTTTGTAGATTTGTTGTGTAGACCTCCACATTGAGGATTAAGAGAAATCTAAGCATTGTATTGAACTGTATTGATTGTTGAGTTCCAAGCTCCTTAAAGGAGAGAATTGTAGGAGTCCTATTGTTAACTAACTAAGAGTTCTAACTCTCAATACCTATTACTAACATAATATAATAATAATAATAATATAAATAATAATAATAAGAATAATAATAAATAATAATGCAAGTATAAATGATAAAATCCAATTTGTATCTATATATTCTAAAATAATCTAGTCCTAATATAATCGTAATCATATTAGTAGATCCTAGAACAAAATATAATCCTAATAATATAATTAGTCTAATCATGTTGCGACTCAAATCTACAACGATATTGATAACTCGTCAATATTAGCTTCGTGTGAACTGGTTCCTTTTCTTTGACATGTGTCATTGTTTAGCTTCCTTTCTTTATCACCACACTTGTTGCAGGGACACGCCAGAGTCATTGCGTATGGACCTGTTCCTGGTTGATATTTTCCAATCGCAAACTTCCTTCTTTGACAGTTCCAATCGTCAAACTCATTCTTTCTTAACACTCCCCTCCAGATAGTGAGTAAAGGAACGGTTACTCGCCTAGTTGCTTGAATATCCAGCAAAAGAAACTGTGAATACCCAACAAAAACTTCTTGTCATGCGATTCGGTATGTGATAGTTGTTGTTTCCTCTTCCCTGCCTTTTAGACAGATCAATACAATTTATGGGTTTGCTTATGAACACTTTTTCTCCTCTCCCTTATATCAAAGCATATAAGCAGCATTAACAAATTCATTAAGGATGGGATATGGTGTCTTACCTATAGTTCTATAGAGCAAAATTAATTTGCTTTTTTTTCTTGAATATAAACTTTTTTAAGCATTCCTCATATCTCCTTGGCAGTAGCACTCACAATTAGTTAGTGTTTTCTTTCGGTCCAAGATACTGAGATCCAACTCCTTAGTAAACACATCTTTCTCCTTCCAATCATTAAGGTGTCGCTATCTTTTGCATCCTCTCAACCGTTTCCACCAAAGTCTTCCAGTGGAACAACTATCTTTAACTTGGTTCATTCTCTGTTATATAATCAAGAATATGTGTGTCCTCGTTTATTAGGTAGTCTTGCTGCCTAAATTAAATGGAGCAAGCGACAATCGAGGGTGAAGTAAGGAGGCAACATATTTTGGTAGAATAGAGGACATTGCAACGGTGGTTTTTTTACCCATTTTTTTATCATACTAGAGAGAGGAAGACTAAAGCTCTATACCATGTAGAAAATCTCATAATAGGAATAGAGAAATCAAGCATGTGTATTGATGTATTGATTTGAGTTACAAGCCCGCTTATATAAGATATAATTGTAAGAGTTCTATAAGTAACTCTTGACTTAGAGCCTACTTAATACTATTACTACCTATAAATAATAATAATAATACAATTATAAAAAATAATCCTAATTTACTATATCAAATAACCTAGTCGTAATAAACATCCTAGATCAATTATAATCCTAAATGAATATAATCTAACAAATTATAATTAGTCTAATCCCAGTGCGACTCAAATTCTACAACAGTGTTGTAAACCATCATCACCTTTGTTAAAACCTTTTCCCAATCGTCAAGCTTCCTTCTCATCAACGACTTGATCAGACACGAGTATTTGCGTGGTCCTGTTCCTTGACATTTTCAAGTCGTCAATCGTCCTCTTGAAACATGTTTAATCGCCAAACTCTTCTCTTCATATTTAGAGCTTTATGTTGTGAACTTTAGAAATATTAAATTATTGTAGAATTTAGAATTTAAATTTGTGAACTTTAGAGATATTTGGGAAATTTATAGTGTTACGCCCCGAGCCTACACTGGACTGGTGACACCCACTGATAGTTGTGGTGGACTAAACCCTCGTGCTGGCTTACTTAACTCAGCGGAAGACTACGTAACTCAAATATGAAATACGAAAACATTCTTAAAATAAAATACTTAAAACATAATTAGTCTGGCCAAATGACACTCTCAAATTCTCATAGCAAAACATTCTGCAATTCATAGAAGAGACTCAACTGACTATCTAAACTGCTCTATGAAGCCTCTACCAATACTAAGACATGAATATGGGACAGATCCACCACAACATCCTAAAATGAAATACTAGAAAGCGAATAAAAGTGTCCTCAGAATGCATGAGTCTCACCACTACCCGATGCTAAGGATTGCAATGAGCGCTGGGTTGATCTTGATTACCTGCGTCTGCATCATAAGACGATGCAGGCCAACGATATACGAGTTTAATGCTAAACAACAATTTAAAGCTTGAAAGGATTAAGAAGAACTTACCTTGGCTCTGCTCAACGTCGATATATATAAGAAGCTGTAAAACAGTAACCAACTTAGTCATCTAAGAAAGATGCAATTGCACAATCAAATTTTACTATAAAGTGAAATAATGTAGTTTTGTGGGAGTTTCTCTAACGAAAACCCACTGTCTATAGCCTAAGTGGTGATAACACAAGTACTCGCCCACAGCCAAAGCCCTGGCAACAGACTGTCCTATTACCGTACTTGTCGCATATAATAAAACACCTCAACTAGTGGATCCCAGCTAGCTGAAGCTTACGTGATCATCTACAAAAGTATATTCATTAATACCCATGGATGGCTACATTGTTACCATAGAGACTTAGTAATATTGACTCCCGTTCCCACATCGGGTTGTTAATACTAACTCCCAAGATATACTTTAGCTCATCTGCCTTTTAAAATAGCTCGCTTCCTCTGGGTTGAGATATCATTTGCTCAGCCCCTTCTAGCTTTAAAAAGCCCTATGGAATCGACCAATGTCCTTTCTTGTTCAAACCTATGGGAAATCTTCAGTTTCCATCTTCAACTAAAATATAAAAAAACATGTTATAAACTTTCCTAGGGAACATACTCACTTCCGGCTCATATCTCTGAGAATGAATCAACTCTTTTACTCTTTACTTGACTGAAAACTGTTTGATCTTAAATTAACTCTTTCGGGAATAGCTTGTTCTGTTATACTCTTCTTGAAAGAAAAGACTATTCAACTCTACCTCTAAAACAAAGTTAAATCGTTTTAAATAAGACTCTTGGAAACTTAAGAAATATTTCTTTAACTTACTTCATTAGCTTTAGACTTGACTTCGTTCCACTGTCTTACTTTGATCCATAAACTTTTGAATTGAATATGGATGCAAGGTTCATGATCATGTTTATGGATGTTTTCATGATTTTGTATGTGCCTAGAGTGTTGGAATAAACTAAATAAATGGGTATCATCACTCTAGGAAACTAGTCGAAGAACGAGTAGGGAAAGAATGCTCCAAGCGTGCCTTGCCGCTCGGAGAGTGGCGTAGAATGCTAGAGCCTGAAGGAAAGACCTCTGTCTGTGAGGAGCTGCTGGCTGGCGCGGGCGCCAGAGCCTTCAGACAGAGACCTGCCTGAGGGACTCTGGTAGGCGCGCGGCGCCCCAAGGTCTAACAACGGATTTCTGACTTTCTTTCCTTCTCTATTTTTCGATTCTAACCTCCAAACTTCATGGATCTCACCCAACAGATCACTTAGAGATCACCAATAACCTTCGATACCATCAATTTAGAACCCCAAAAAACAACTCGGAAATACGAATCCAATCAACTAAAACATGTTACCATCTCAACCAACCGAAGCATTTAAACCATTTGTTCTTCAAGAATTTAAAATGTTCATGCATTCAATCTATCAACACTTCGCTGATTAAAACAAATTGGTGTGTGGGTGAACAACCACATACACAAAAAGATCTCAACATACTTAAGGGATCACCCCTCGACAAATTCTACTCGGATTTTGGCGTTCTTGGATTTTGTATTTTCTTGGCCTTTTCTCTCTTCTCTCCTTCTTTCATTCTCTTTTCTGCCCAACTCTAACCGTATCAACTTTATAAAAATGCTTTTAGGCTTTGTTTTTACCCCTAATAAACCTATACAAATTAAGGAATAAGGGGAAGTACCCATTTATCTTACTAAAATCCGGATTGGACTTTCCTCCATCAACAGACCCAATTTCCGATAGGCAATATCTTCCCTCAGTCGACGACCTTAAAAATGCGCTTT
>CM040620.1:62552009-62615721 GCA_022817965.1 Solanum lycopersicoides | reverse complement strand
TAACTAACTAATTGTAATATCTATCATTGCTAATGACTTATTTACCCTTAACTCTTATCATGTTATGCCTATTTCATTACACCCCTTCAAGCTGGCAGATATATGAAAATATTCAGCTTGCCTACTAGGATCTCATGTTGTGGTCGTGGCAATCCCTTGGTTAATATATCTGCTAATTGATCCTTGGTACCTACATGTACTATCTTGATAAGCCCCTCTGTATATTCTACCTGATGAAATGACAGTCTATCTCGATGTGTTTAGTACGCTCATGAACACCGAATTAGCTGCAACTTGTAGTGCACCACCATTCAATTCCTTCACTAAACCAGTCAACCATACTACCTATGAAACTGCTTTAGCCATGCTCCTGTTCTAAACTTCTGTTGAGCTTCTTGAACTACACTTTGTTCTCTGATTTTCAAGAAATCAATGATCTTCCATGTTTAACTAGGAACCTGAAACTAACTTTCTAGTATTAGACGAGAGGCCCAGTTTGAATGATTCAAAAAAACTGTTAATGAATTGGAGACCTACAGGCTACTCAATAACATCATTAGTTCTCTCTTAATATATTTCTCTTAACTGCTACACCCCAATGTGATTGTTTAGGTAGTTCTAAGAACTGACAAGTGTCTGTACAACATATAGTTGAGCCCTCATTTTGAAAGTCTTTATGTCAAGGCCATGATTCCAAGGTCTCATGGCATATGAATGAATGTTATAAAAGATGTTATGTGCTATATACTATATGCTATATGATATGTGCTATTGTGTAGTGTTATGTGTTGTGGGCAATATGTAAGTATGATAATGCATGTTACTCTTATGGCATGACTTTCTAATCCAAATTTGGAAAGCTCACTGACTTTCCTAATTCAAATTTGGAAAGTCACTGACTTTCCTAATCCAAATTTGAAAAGTTCACTAACTTTCCTAATCCCAATTTGGCAAGTCCACTGACTTGACTTTCCATAATCATGTTGTTAGGAAAGAGTATTTTCCTCATGCATGTCCTTGGTGTGTGCTTGCATATACCCATACTTAGTACCAGTGTGTACTAATCCCATACAACTCTATAATTTAGGTGCAGGCACAGGTGGACGCTAGAGCTTACAGGTTGACGTTGCAGCTAACCCGGACGTGGAGCTTTCATCCGGACTTGGTAGGCCCTCATGCTTTCGAGGATGTCTACCGTTATTATCTAGCTTAGATGTAGGCTTTAGCTAGTGGAGCATGTTCCACTAGTGTTTCTTTCCGTTTTTATTTCAGACATTGTATTGGTGCCATTTTGACAATTATACATTTATTACAGTATTGAACTGTTTCTTTCATTTGATTATCTCTATATTAGATGGTTGATTCGTGAACGCCCATGATGTTAAGTTTAAAAATGTTTAGCATGAAATAAGACAACAAAAAGTTCAAATTTTCTGCTAAAATTAACCTAGATGAAGTAAGAATGACGTATGTAGGCTTGTCTGCGACCTCTGAGAGGTCAACGACGCCGGTCTCTTCTGAGGTCTAGATTCCGGTAGTGACAAAATTTTACGACTTTCAGTCAAAAGTATAAACTTTCTGTTAGTTCTCATCATATCATCACTATAGTGCATTAGGACTTAAACGCAATGTCTTACCCATATAAAGACGTCTTTGGTCATAACTCAATGGAACTTAAACCCAACTTCTTATTATCATGGTGCACCGAGACTTTAACTCGATATATTACTCACTTGGTGCGGTGAAACCTGAATTCACCGTCTTACCCTCAACCAATGTCTTATAATTTAAACCAAATACATTACCATAAAATAAATATCAAATATCATAAATATAATCTGAATTTGACTTAGAATTGAATAAAATTGAACAAAACTAATTAATTAGAACAACATATTGGAATCATATAAAAGTCCCAAGCTAAAATAAATTAAAACATTTTAATAGTCCCTCTCAATATTGTTATGAAGATTATCATAATTTACTAACCATTTTCAAATAACCACAAAACAAACTTTGTTAGTACAAATAATATATTGATAACTCAACAAAAAAAATGTTTATATAAAGAAAAATAAGGAGGTGCAAAAGTAACCAATAATGATAATCCAATCAATATGTATATACCACATAACCCAATAACTTATCTTTTAATAAAACAAGATCGTGGAGAACAATCTTTTTACAAATTATTAATTTACAAAATTAATTTTACTTTTTATGTATATAAGTGATCAAGCTGTTGGACTCGTATAATTTTGAGATGGTAAAAATCTAATGATGCATAATCAAAAGTAAAATATAAAATAGATTATATAGTAATTTACCTTATTTCTGAGAGACAAATAAACACAAATATTCTTACCTTCTTTATATTTTCTTTGCTTCAATCCTTCAATATTAGAACAATCGTGCTGATAACGTGTTGTAAAACTAAAGTAAAATAAGATTAAAAAAAATATAGAAGATGAAAGCAATAGAAATAGACTCTGTGTTTGCTAATGAAGACTCCCTAGTTGAGGTCCCATATGTTGAGCCCTCATTTTTGAAAGTCTTAATGTCAAGTCCATGATTCCAAGGTCTCATGGCATATTAATGAATGTTATAAAAGATGTTATGTGCTATATGCTATATGATATGTGCTATGTGTAAGATGTTATGTGTTGTGTGCAATATGATAAGTATGATAATGCATGTTACTCTTATGGCATGACTTTTCTAATCCAAATTTGGAAAGCTCACTGACTTTCCTAATTCAAATTTGGAAAGCTCACTGACTTTCCTAATCCAAATTTGGAAAGCTCACTAACTTTTCTAATCCCAATTTGGCAAGTCCACTGACTTGACTTTCCATAATCATGTTGTTAGGAAAGAGATATTCTTCCTCATGCATGTCCTTGGTGTGTGCTTGCATATACCCATACTTAGTACCAGTGTGTACTAATCCCATACAACTCTATATTTTTAGGTGCAGGCACAGGTGGACGCTAGAGCTTACAGGTTGACGTTGCAGCTACCCGGACGTGGAGCTTTCATTCGGACTTGGTAGGCCCTCATGCTTTCGAGGATGTCTACCGTTATTATCTAGCTTAGATGTAGGCTTTAGCTAGTGGAGCATGTTCCACTAGTGTTTCTTTCCGTTTTTATTTCAGACATTGTATTGGTGTCATTTTGACAATTATACATTTATTACAGTATTGAACTGTTTCTTTCATTTGATTATCTCTATATTAGATGGTTGATTCGTGAACGCCCATGATGTTAAGTTCAAAAATGTTTAGCATGAAATAAGACAACAAAAAGTTCAAATTTTCTGCTAAAATTAACCTAGATGAAGTAAGAATGACGTATGTAGGCTTGTCTGCGACCTCTGAGAGGTCAACGACGCCGGTTTCGTCTGGGGTCTAGATTCCGGTCGTGACAAAATTTCACGACTTTCAGTCAAAAGTATAAACTTTCTGTTAGTTCTCATCATATCATCACTATAGTGCATTAGGACTTAAACGCAATGTCTTACCCATATAAAGACGTCTTTGGTCATAACTCAATGGAACTTAAATCCAACTTCTTATTATCATGGTGCACCAAGACTTTAACTCGATGTATTACTCACTTGGTGCGGTGAAACCTGAATTCACCGTCTTACCCTCAACCAATGTCTTATAATTTAAACCAAATACATTACCATAAAAATAAATATCAAATATCATAAATATAATCTGAATTTGACTTAGAATTGAATAAAATTGAACAAAATTAATTAATTAGAACAACATATTGGAATCATATAAAAGTCCCAAGCTAAAATAAATTAAAATATTTTAATAGTCCCTCTCAATATTGTTATGAAGATTATCATAATTTACTAACCATTTTTAAATAACCACAAAACAAACTTTGTTAGTACAAATAATATATTGATAACTCAACAAAAAAAATGTTTATATAAAGAAAAATAAGGAGGTACAAAAGTAACCAATAATGATAATCCAATCAATATGTATATACCACATAACCCAATAACTTATCTTTTAATAAAACAAGATCGAGGAGAACAATCTTTTTACAAATTATTAATTTACAAAATTAATTTTACTTTTTATATATATAAGTGATCAAGCTGTTGGACTCGTATAATTTTGAGATGGTAAAAATCTAATGATGCATAATCAAAAGTAAAATATAAAATAGATTATATAGTAATTTACCTTGTTTCTGAGAGAAAAATAAACACAAATATGAACCTTTATGCCTCTATTTATAGTGTAACATAGAGACATACAAAAGGTTAGTCATAAACATGACATTAACATGAATATAATGGAAGAGGTTATGAAAGTGAAAGGTTACAAGAATAATTGTTATAAAATTGGAGGTTATGACTATCTTCATAAGGGAAGAAAGTAATGGAGATAATGGGTGTAACTTCTTCGTGTAGTGGACATCCACACTATAATATTTTATAACACTTGATAATTTATGTGACAATGTTTTTGTTGTGTGCCATATGTTCAAAAAGATAGTTATGTGACTTTTGTGGAAAAAGGGGTAGTTTTATGGATGTAATCATCATATATATATATGGATTAAAAATAGGCTAAACTCATCAGTGCCCCCTAAAGTTGACACTAAATTTAACTTTTTTTTCCAATTTATACCACACGATAGAGTCTAGCAGATCTTTTATTAAAATTAAAATCCTCAATAAAAATAAGTACAAGTAAGAGGGAGCAGGTCTTACCTTGTCAATCCTAATGCGGCATCAAACATCTACTAATTAACAAGCATGAAAAAAAAGAGCTAGAAAAAACTTACTTTTACAAGTGCGTGAATTAATGTCACGCCCCGATCCTACACCCTGGGCGTGACAGGCACTCAAAGACCATTGTTGGCCTCGAACAGGCCCTTGGCCTAGCTTACTTAACTCAGTGGAAGACAATAATCAATAACTATAATGATCAAACTTAACTTAGTTGATAAAGCATACTGACTGAGAATGTTGTAAAGGTTTAAAACATTCATCTGGTCATAAGTGACAACCTAAGTCTTAACAAATAGAGAGAAATGGAAAGACTAAAGGACTAACATCTTACTGTCTATCTTTGAATCCTTCTAAAACTGAGATGAATGTTGGGACAGACCCCACAACATCCTAATAAAGAAAACATTGAAAAACAAAACAATAAAAGGAGTCCTCCCCGGAATGCGAGGCTCAGCAACTGACTCTAGAGTGCTCAAGTGGATCAACGGTGCGCCGGATGCCGATCCTCGTTACCTATATTTGCATCATGATACGATGCAGGCCAACTGGCATCAGTATATTAAATTTACGATTATGCGAGTTGGAATACTAAAACAACTTAAGTTTGAAAAGAATAAGAAGTAACACTTACCTTGGTTCTGCTCAACTCATGAATAACTTAACTCCATATAACCGGCTCATTTCAAAATAAAGCAAATTAAAGCAAGTGCAATATAAAGAAAAGTTGTTTGAAAATATGATGTAAACTCTAAATGTATACAAGTATACAATTTACATTGAGATGTATGTAAAAATACAAATAAACTGATGTATATATAAAAATACATTTAAATTCTATGGAAGTTTCTCTAACCGACAACCATCACTTAAGAGATATAGTGATGATACAACGATCAACCTCACGCTGCCAGCGCATCCTATACCCGGCCAAAGGTATAAGATCTGAATTGCCTAATGGACCCACTAGTCTACTGTGAAAATCATTCATCTAAAAAGTGTGACTCTTTTCTACCCATGGTGGCTACATGGTTTATGGGGGTTGTGAGTTGTCTGAACTTTCCCCTATATCGGTATTCAATACTACTACCAAAATGTACTGGCTCTTATGGTTTTAAAACATACTTATTATGTGATTTGATATCAATGCTCAAAAACTTAGTTCAAGGTCTATCTTATTATGAGATTTGAGATTAATTGTCTGAACTCTCCCCTATATCGGTTGTCAGTTTCTCTGCTTGCTTAATTTAGAAAGCTATTACTTTTTTCTGAAAAAATTATTTTACAAAAGTATGATTGTTGACACCCAATTTTGATCGACCTTTAACCATCTTTAGGAATGCTATTCGATTAAATACATATTTTAAAATTTATTTTAAGTTTAGAACTTTAGTCAATTTTGCATAAAAAATATATTTTTAGTATGTTTATTTAATAAAATTATTGTAAATATTAGCAAAATATTTTAAAAATTCTTAATAAATTTTGAAATAATTGTTTTATTCAAATGTTGTAAAATTTAAGTGATTTTAATTATATAAAATTTTTATAATATATCTAGTATTTTAATTGAATAGCACCTCTTTAAATTTTCCTCAAAATTATTTAAAAAATAGCTCATTCTATTCCAATTTATTTCAATTATAGTAACTCCAATTCAAATCTTATTTCAATAGTAACCACACTTTCATTTTTCAATTCTACCCAATTTCTATTGCAATTATGGTCATTCCATATCCCTTCCATTTTGATTTAAGACTCATTTTATTTTTAATCTCATCCGTTCATCCCTTAGATTAAACCCTAACCGCTTATACAATTTTCATCTAACGGCTAAGATCAACCCTTTACTTTTCTACCTAAAAAGACCAAAACCTAAAGAAGTAATTCACTCTTCTTCTTCCTCCCTCTCTCTATCTTCTTCCTCTCCCTCTCTTAACAGATCCGCCTCCCTCTCTCTCGTTCCTCCATTCTCTCCGGCGAGACGCCGCCTCTCCTTCTGTCTCTCCGGCTCCCTCTCTCCCGTCACTCTTCCTCTTTCTCCCTCTCTCTTTTCTCCCTTCTCCCCTCTCCTGTCCTCCCTTCTTCTTCTTCTCTTTTCCTCCTCGTCTGACCAGCAGCAGCCGGTAGCGACAGCAGCAGAACTCCAGCGAGGAGCAGTAGCGCCGGCAAGGCGCATGCCATCCAGCAGCCCGCTCGTCCCCTCCCTTTTCCCGGCAAGTTTCAGGCAACCAACAACCGCCGGCAAGAGCTGGACGTCGTCCAGCGAGGCAGCAACTCCGACCAACGACGTAGGGACGCCGAGCAACACCTACTAACCGGTTTAGTCAGTTTAGAGCTTTGTGATCTTGGTTTATTAAATAAGTCTGCTAAGATTCATTCCAGGTACGAATTTCTTCCCTTAAATGGCTATGTATGTCACCATTAAGCATGAGAACTTACTAATTAGGTCTTAAAGTATTGAAATTGTGTATGGGTTGTTAGTTCTTAAAGTTAGAGTTCTTGCAATGGCAGGTATACATATTTCTTAACCTTTTCCCTTTAATAATCTGATCACCATTTGCTTGTGACAGATGATACTAATAGGATGCATTAAAATCAATGGTTTCTTATTCAATTATGAGCTGAATTACTTGACTCATTTTGGGTGATGATATCGTGACATTTTATTGTCCTTTATTATCTCTGAACTGATTATAATTTCTCTCTTAAAACAATTTATGTATCCTTCAGTTAATTGGGGTCATTAACTTTGACTATACATAGGTGTTAATTGGAGTGATTACCTCTCCTCTTGTCTCGATAAAATTTTGGTTCCTAATTTGAATCTTGATTGCTGATATATTTGAAAAGGTTAATAATCTTCTAATCTTGGTAATTAGCATATCACTTGTCGAGTACAACGGGATTAGTATCCATGTGATTAAGGATTTACTTGTAGTTAATGATTTATTTATGGTACAATAATATGTCAACCTTATTTCCTTTCCTTGTCATGCGTATGAGATTTATTTGTGAGAAAATTAATATTGACTCAATTATATATTTGTTGAGCTTTTAGTGCTTTGGATATAAATTTCTACAGTTATATATGGTAAAAAAAATCTATTTAATTGATCTGTTTATATTGTATCAAAGGCTTGATTTTGCTTCACTAATCGCCGATTTTGTATCCTTGAGTTGACTAATTTGACTCCTTTGAAATAAGGAATAATATTAATTGATTTTTTATCCTTATTTGAAAAATTAACTGATTTCTTACTTGTTTATTTAAAATCTGATTTTTGACTCTTTTTTATTTAAGGAAAAATAATATTACTTTTCCTAATTTTATTCTTATCAGATTCCTTACTTGTCTATATTTGGTATAATATATTTTTAAAATATTTCTAATTTGGCTTCCCTTTGAAATAAGGAAGAATATTTATTTGATTCCTAAAAATAAATTATTTTTTTCTAAAACGTGCCCCTATTCACTATATAAACAAGACCCCTCACAAGTTCTCTCATTACTGATTCTCTCATTCATTCATTCACTCACTTTTTGATACAAGTTCTCTCACTCATTCTCTCATTGCTCATACACACACATTCATTCTCTCAACTCATCATTCACTCATTCTTCTAATACAAGTGCTACCTTATTCTTAACTCTCTCATTCTCTCATTGCTCATACTTGAATACTAATAATATTGCTCTACTCTTAAAAAATAAGTTAAGATTCAGATAAGCATTCAAGTGCTTTTTGCTACTTTGCTGTGTACGGATTACGTTGTCTCTATTGTTGATAATCTTTTCTGCATAATTGGTTAGCCCTCTTTATTAGTTTAAATTTGATTTTTGCATAATTATAAATATTTGTGTGTTGGAAAACGAAACAACAAGGGAGCATCCAAGTTAGTTTCATTATCCTTTTACGTGTGATAATATAACTATGGTTATTCTTTATCTCTTTTTGTGTGTTATTTACATATATATGAGAGTAATTGATTATTATGAACATTTGATGTTACGATTATTTTTTCCATCGTATATGTGTTACATCCCTTCTAACAGGTTTGAACTTAGAGTTCAAGATGTTGAAGATTCTCCTAGAAGAAATTTTGGACGAAGCTTCATTCATTTTAATGTTATATATATGTTTATTTTTTCTTTATTTTTGCTTGTAATGTTTGTACAACTCTTTAACTATATATATATGAAATATATTGGGGATCGTCTAAGGGAAGGGGAAATTATGTGTCAATCTATCTTTTATCTTGCAAACTTTTTTCGTGTTAGAAAGCATGCTTATAGGATTAAAATATTTTACATCACTTAGGAGTTAGAAAAACATGCATATATGTGTTGTTTTGACTTTCCAATCGCCTAGAAATCATGTTCATAGAAATCACCAATTAATCTCTAGCATGCTAACTTATTTTGAAAGGAATAAAAACCTTAATTGTCAATTTATCCCTTACTTGTTAATATGAATTTTTATTAATAAGTTTCAACATGTTCATTTAGAAACCATGCCTATAGGATTTAATTACATAAGATTGTTCATTAAAGTCATTCTCTAATAATTTTTATCATGTTTTAAAACTAGATAATCTGCCAATATTTTTCAGCTCTATGTAAAAGAAGAAATTTCTGCATACATTATTATCTATCTTGTGTTTCTTCCTAAAGATTGTCATACTAATTTGCCTAGAAAAATCTGCAAAAAAATAATAATTAATATTTTTTTGCATCATAATTAACCTCTTTTGCATCTAAAATTTGCTACTAATTAATTTCTGCATTGAAATTATTTTCAGGCTAAAAAATATTTTTTTAACTTTAATAACCAATCTGCAAATCCATCATTGTTTTGTCTAAACCCACCCTATTAAGAGTCCAATGCCCCTTGGACATAAAATTGGGACGATTAGGCACCTTTTAGGTACGAAATGCATGTGGTGGTGGGGTAGGGGTAGTTGGCCCTATGGAGATGATGACATCAACTCAGGCATGAAAAGACAAACTTTGGTTTTGTCTGTCCCTATACGGCAGCCTATCGGAAAAATAAAAAAAAAAGTCGAGTGCTGATCTAAAAAGTCTCTTTTGAGTCTCCCTTCCCTTTTATCCCTTTATTTGTTTGATGATTATATTTATTTGGGGTAGCTTAAAATAAAATAACAAATTTATTTGCTTATTTATTTTATCTATTTTCTCTCCTCTCGCTTATCTCATTATTAATTGCTTAGTATATATATTTTATTGTTATCACTTAGACTTGCATGCTTAGATATTAAAATAATAATATAAGCTATTTGTTCAACTTGTTGTTTTATCACATAGTCTTGCATGTTATTTAATTAATAAAGTAGCTTTAATTGTTCAATAATTCTTATCACTTAGGCTTCACATGTTTAATTAATAATAAATTAATCTTTATTGTTTAATATTATGTTGTCACCTATCTAGCATGTTAATTAAATAAATAATAATGAAGTGACCTTAATTGCTATCGGTAACCCCCACATAAATTGCATGAGATACGGCCGGGCACCACATTTGTGGACCTCGAGGGATGCCTCACACCTTCTCGTCGAGGTAATTTGAACCCTTATCCTAAACTCTGGTTCGTTGACTTTAGCTAGACTTAGTTAGGTTAGATAGGTGCCCTAACGCACCTTAATTCGTTAGGTGACGACTCTTCAAAACTCCAAAATTCCAAAAGAATTGTTAGGCGTGATAAAACCTGTTTTTGATGAAAAATGGAGCGGGACAATGATTGTTTCTTCTTACTTCTAAAAATTAGTTATTAATTAACAATGAAAGTGTTTTTGTCTTCTTTTTCTTTTTTCTTTTTTCTTTTGCAATCTCCTATGTGCAAATGATTCAAATACATGAAAAAGAAATATGATTATTATTTCGTAATATTGAAATTTAAACTTTTAGAAAATCTTGTGGGCTGAAACTTAATTTGTTATTTGTGGCATCACTGTATCTATTTTACCATAGAAAAAATTTAAGTTTATGTCAAAATGGTATAGCGAGAACCTACATAAGGTGTCTGAAATGAACAAAGCTCAGTTAAAATTTCTAAGTAAAATTTGGTGTCAACTTTAAGGGGACAGTAATGAAAATAAAACCAAATTATAAAATTAAAAACACATTAAACAAGAGATGACCTAGCCTTAGATTCCGAGGACATGACTTTAGATAGGAGGATGTGTAGGACACATATTCGGATAGAGTTTAGAAGGTATAGTGTATGTCTTGCTTGGGGTGGTTGGTGGTTGGTGTTTGTCATTATACTAGTGATATTATTGTTGTTTAGTGTGTTTCGATTATCACACTATTATATTATTGTTTTGAGTCTTTTCGGTACACTTAGCACTACTTACAGTTTACTTGCTATATATAGTTTCTTGATCACTAACTCCTTGTTTGTACATGAAGTTGTTGCCGAGTGTCTTATGAAAATAACTTTTCTACCTCCACAAATTAGTGGACTAGTGTATGGTCTGCGTATATGTATTTCACATAAGTGCTTTTCATAAAATTATTTTTTCAACAAAACACCTTTTGCTATTTTTCCCTAAAATTCTTGGTCAAACACCTCACCCCTTAATTTTAAGATAAGGAATTTTGAAAGGGGAAATAGATATAATTTCAATTTGTTTGACCTACTTTCATATTTAATCTGTTTAAAAAAGAATGACTCTTTCCTTTTTTTCAGCAACTCCTTAATTTTAATTCTTTACTGACATTTTAAATCCCTAGAATTAAATGACATTTTGATACATTTGACAAATTGTTTCTATTAAATTCAAAAGTTCTTTTTCCTTACTTTTATAAACTTCGTGTCAAGTAAAAATAAAGCTAAAAGAAATGAAATGAAAACCTCCCAAAACCTTATCAACCTTGAAGTTAGATAGGTTGTTTTCATATATAAAACCTTGATTCAAGTAAAATATTTAAATGCATGTATACAAGGAGAATATATTAGTGAAGATAATAGAGAAAAAGAATAGCAGCAACTATAAATTTAGTTCGGATGTTAAATTAATTAGGTGTCATGCGGCAAGCTAGCAATCAAACCTCGATATACCATTCAAATTATATGTTGACATTAAAACGTGGTTAAAAAGACGCCGCGGTTTGCTTCTGCACAGCCATAAAAGCAGATATTCTGGGAATTCATTTGGATATACCACTCTCTCTAAACATCCTTCTCAACGTCTGTGGAAAGAATTATCCTACTGGTTTCACTTGTTGATTGAAAAATTATTATCTGCTTGTGAACGATCGATCGACCTCTTGTTCAGAATAGGTAAGTTTTGCATATATATAAATGCAGCTTCATCACTTCACTTTACTTACTAGTTCCGTCATGTTCATGTATCTTTACCTTTTTGGACATGTCAATTCAATAAATGGAATGTTGTTTTTATTCACTTTGTTCGTAACCACAAATTCATTTTATACTTTTTTCAGCTAAATTTACATAGAACGTTTTCATTTCACTAGATTCATTTAATCGCAAACAAAAATTGATTTAAAGATATATGACACTTTAGCCTAACTCAACCCCAAAAGCTAGCTCATAACGAGAGATTATCCTTCATAGACGGCTCTGTACTTGATTATCACTCAAACTCCATTAACACTACTCATTGGAGAAACTTAAGCTATGAAGAGAAAAAAGAGATTTTATTGAGTGAATGAAGAATATAGAATGAATGAGTATTGTTACATCACAATGTATTTATCACTGTTCGTGTCCGTTTCCAGCAATACTTACTAACTAATTGTAATATCTATCATTGCTAATGACTATTTCATTACTCCGGCCCCCTCAAGCTGGCAGGTATATGAAAATATTCAGCTTGCCTACTAGGTTCTCATGTTGTGGTCGTGACAATCCCTTGGTTAATATATCTGCTAATTGATCCTTGGTACCTACATGTATTGTCTTTATAAGCCCCTCTTGTATATTCTACCTGATGAAATGACAGTCTATCTCGATGTGTTTAGTACGCTCATGAAATACCGAATTTGCTGCAACTTGTAGTGCACCATTCAATTCCTTCACTAAATCAGTCAACCATACTACCTATGAAACTGCTTTGGCCATGCTGATGTATGTACGCAGCTTCTACTGAGCTTCTTGATACTACACTTTGTTTCTTTGATTTCCAAGAAATCAATGAGCTTCCATGTTTAACTAAGAACTCTAAAACTGACTTTCTAGTATTAGGACAAGAGGACCGTCTGAATCACAAAAAAGTGTTAATGAATTGGAGACTTGGCTACTCAATAAAATCTTGAGAGTTGGTTCTCTCTTGATATATTTCGCGAAAGAGAAGAACTGGACGTAGATGAACTTATATTTATTGATTACTGTATTGGCCTGTTATATAGCAAGTGTATTATATACAAGGCTGAGAATAAAATAACAACTTAGAGAAATCTATGTAATTACACTTCTAAAGATAAAAAGGCTGATAAGCAAAATAAAAAGAGTCATATAAGTGAGAAGAGTCCTATAGATAACAAGAGTCTTAGATGCTAGCCGTTATTACGCTCCCGCAAGTTGGCGTCGAGTTTTACTATGCCCAACTTGGAGATATGGTTACCAAAAAGTGCACGCGGAAGAGGATTTGTAAGAAGATCTGCAACTTGATCAGCAGCATGTAAATGGACAACTTCAAAGTTGTTTGCGCTCAACCTGCTCACGGACAAAATGGAAGTCGATGGCCACATGCTTCATGCGGCTATGGAAAACAGGATTCACACAAATATAAGTGGTGCTGATATTGTCACAGAGAAATTCTGGAACAGCAGTCAGAGGAAACTGAAGTTATTGAAGCAGATGGGTGAGCAAGTTAGTTTCTGAAATAGTAGCAGCAACTGCCCGATATATTCTGCCTCCGTAGAAGATCAAGAAACTGAACGTTGCTTCTTTGAAGGCCATGAAATAGGGGAACTACCAATATAGATAACATAACCAGTAATTGATGTGCGACCATGAGGATCCCCTGCCCAGTCTGAGTCAGAGTACGCGAGCAACCTACGATCAGTTTCATTGGCAATGAGCACACCAAAAGAGGTAGTTGAACGGAGATAGCGCAGAAGTCGTTTAAGAGCAACCCAGTGAGACATAAATAGTTGATGCATCGCCGCCAACGATGTTGTTGCCGCGCTGACGACGACCCCTGCTGCTCCATTGTCTCTTCATTGTCTTTTTCTCCTTTAATTTAAGGTTAAAGTTTCATGAAATTATTTTTAAATTTTTTCAATTTGAGTTAGATTTGATTTGTTAATTAGTGTATTGAATTTGTGTTTTATTGATTGTTAGTTTGAATGATTGATTTTTAGTTGGTGAATGATTTAGGATTTTTTTATTTTAGTACTAGTTTGATAGATTGTTAGTTAGTTAGTAAATGATTTAGGATTTTTATTTTATTTTAGTACTAGTTTATTGAATGTTAGTTAGCGAATGATGTAGGTTTTTTTTTATTTTAGTACTTGTGAATCGAATCTTTTTTTTAAAAAATTTGATTGATTGTTAGTTAGTGAAGTGATAATTTGAAGTTAGATGAATCAAAACTAGATTTAGAATTTTGAACTTGAAATTTGAACATAACAAATTATTCTTGAGTTTGAAGTTTATGTATAACTAATTTTAGAAATTGGATATATGATGAATTTAATTAGAACTTGAAGTAGTTGAACTTAATTAGAACTTGAATATAACTAATTATTCTTGGCTTAAAATTTTATATATAACTAATTTTAGAGATCATGAACTTAAATTTAATTAGAACTTGAACTTGAACTTAGATTTGAATATAACAAATCGTTGGATTAGAAGTTTGTATATAACTAAGTTTAGCAATTAGTTTGAACTTGAATTTTGTTAATGAACTTGAACTTAGAACTCGAATATAACTAGCTAAGTTTTGAGTTTGAAGTTTATGTATAACTAATTTTACAACTTTATAGGTTTTGAGCGTTAGAAATTTTGAATTATTGTAGCATTTTAGAACTTTAAGTTGTGAACTTTAGAGAACTTGAAATTCTTTTTTGTAACATTTTAGAACTTTAGATTGTGAAACGTTAGTAATCTTGAATTATTGTAGAATTTTAGAACTTTAACTTGTGAATTTAAGAGAACTTGATTTTTTGTGAGATTGTAGAACTTTAAGTTGTAAACTTTAGAGATTTTGAATTTTTGTAGGTTTTTAGAGCTTTAGGTTGTGAACTTTAGAACTCTTGAATTATTGTAGGATTTTAGAATTTAAATTTGTGAACTTTAGAGAACTTAAATTTTTATAGGATTTTAGATCTTTATAAGGTTTGAGCATTAGAAATTTTGAATTATTGTAGGATTTTAGAACTTTAAGTTGTGAACTTTAGAGAACTTGAAATTTTATTTTTGTTAAGATTTTAGAACTTTAGGTTTGTGAAAGGTTAGTAATCTTGAATTGTTGNTATTTTATTGTTATCACTTAGATTGCATGCTTAGATATTAAAATAATAATATAAGCTATTTGTTCAACTTGTTGTTTTATCACATAGTCTTGCATGTTATTTAATTAATAAAGTACCTTTAATTGTTCAATAATTCTTATCACTTAGGCTTCACATGTTTAATTAATAATAAATTAATCTTTATTGTTTAATATTATGTTGTCACCTATCTAGCATGTTAATTAAATAAATAATAATGAAGTGACCTTAATTGCTACCGGTAACCCCCACATAAATTGCATGAGATACGGCCGGGCACCACATTTGTGGACCTCGAGGGATGCCTCACACCTTCTCCTCGAGGTAATTTGAACCCTTACCCTAATCTCTGGTTCGTTGACTTTAGCTAGACTTAGTTAGGTTAGATAGGTGCCCTAACGCACCTTAATTCGTTAGGTGACGACTCTTCAAAACTCCAAAATTCCAAAAGAATTGTTAGGCGTGATAAAACCTGTTTTTGATGAAATGGGGCGGGACAATGATTGTTTCTTCTTACTTCTAAAAATTAGTTATTAATTAACAATGAAAGTGTTTTTGTCTTCTTTTTCTTTTTTCTTTTTTCTTTTGCAATCTCCTATGTGCAAATGATTCAAATACATGAAAAAGAAATATGATTATTATTTCGTAATATTGAAATTTAAACTTTTAGAAAATCTTGTGGGCTGAAACTTAATTTGTTATTTGTGGCATCACTGTATCTATTTTACCATAGAAAAAATTTAAGTTTATGTCAAAATGGTATAGCGAGAACCTACATAAGGTGTCTGAAATGAACAAAGCTCAGTTAAAATTTCTAAGTAAAATTTGGTGTCAACTTTAAGGGGACAGTAATGAAAATAAAACCAAATTATAAAATTAAAAACACATTAAACAAGAGATGACCTAGCCTTAGATTCCGAGGACATGACTTTAGATAGGAGGATGTGAAGGACACATATTCGGATAGAGTTTAGAAGGTATAGTGTATGTCTTGCTTGGGGTGGTTGGTGGTTGGTGTTTGTCATTATACTAGTCATATTATTGTTGTTTAGTGTGTTTCGATTATCACACTATTATATTATTGTTTTGAGTCTTTTCGGTACACTTAGCACTACTTACAGTTTACTTGCTATATATAGTTTCTTGATCACTAACTCCTTGTTTGTACATGAAGTTGTTGCCGAGTGTCTTATGAAAATAACTTTTCTACCTCCACAAATTAGTGGACTAGTGTATGGTCTGCGTATATGTATTTCACATAAGTGCTTTTCATAAAATTATTTTTTCAACAAAACACCTTTTGCTATTTTTCCCTAAAATTCTTGGTCAAACACCTCACCCCTTAATTTTAAGATAAGGAATTTTGAAAGGGGAAATAGATATAATTTCAATTTGTTTGACCTACTTTCATATTTAATCTGTTTAAAAAAGAATGACTCTTTCCTTTTTTTCAGCAACTCCTTAATTTTAATTCTTTACTGACATTTTAAATCCCTAGAATTAAATGACATTTTGATACATTTGACAAATTGTTTCTATTAAATTCAAAAGTTCTTTTTCCTTACTTTTATAAACTTCGTGTCAAGTAAAAATAAAGCTAAAAGAAATGAAATGAAAAACCTCCCAAAAACCTTATCAACCTTGAAGTTAGATAGGTTGTTTTCATATATAAAACTCTTGATTCAAGTAAAATATTTAAATGCATGTATACAAGGAGAATATATTAGTGAAGATAATAGAGAAAAAGAATAGCAGCAACTATAAATTTAGTTCGGATGTTAAATTAATTAGGTGTCATGCGGAAGCTAGCACATCAAACCTCGATATACCATTCAAATTATATGTTGACATTAAAACGTGGTTAAAAAGACGCCGCGGTTTGCTTCTGCACAGCCATAAAAGCAGATATTCTGGGAATTCATTTGGATATACCACTCTCTCTAAACATCCTTCTCAACGTCTGTGGAAAGAATTATCCTACTGGTTTCACTTGTTGATTGAAAAATTATTATCTGCTTGTGAACGATCGATCGACCTCTTGTTCAGAATAGTAAGTTTTGCATATATATAAATGCAGCTTCATCACTTCACTTTACTTACTAGTTCCGTCATGTTCATGTATCTTTACCTTTTTGGACATGTCAATTCAATAAATGGAATGTTGTTTTTATTCACTTTGTTCGTAACCACAAATTCATTTTATACTTTTTTCAGCTAAATTTACATAGAACGTTTTCATTTCACTAGATTCATTTAATCGCAAACAAAAATTGATTTAAAGATATATGACACTTTAGCCTAACTCAACCCAAAAGCTAGCTCATAACGAGAGATTATCCTTCATAGACGGCTCTGTACTTGATTATCACTCAAACTCCATTAACACTACTCATTGGAGAAACTTAAGCTATGAAGAGAAAAAAGAGATTTTATTGAGTGAATGAAGAATATAGAATGAATGAGTATTGTTACATCACAATGTATTTATCACTGTTCGTGTCCGTTTCCAGCAATACTTACTAACTAATTGTAATATCTATCATTGCTAATGACTATTTCATTACTCCGGCCCCCTCAAGCTGGCAGGTATATGAAAATATTCAGCTTGCCTACTAGGTTCTCATGTTGTGGTCGTGACAATCCCTTGGTTAATATATCTGCTAATTGATCCTTGGTACCTACATGTATTGTCTTTATAAGCCCCTCTTGTATATTCTACCTGATGAAATGACAGTCTATCTCGATGTGTTTAGTACGCTCATGAAACACCGAATTTGCTGCAACTTGTAGTGCACCATTCAATTCCTTCACTAAACCAGTCAACCATACTACCTATGAAACTGCTTTGGCCATGCTGATGTATGTACGCAGCTTCTACTGAGCTTCTTGATACTACACTTTGTTTCTTTGATTTCCAAGAAATCAATGAGCTTCCATGTTTAACTAAGAACTCTAAAACTGACTTTCTAGTATTAGGACAAGAGGACCGTCTGAATCACAAAAAAGTGTTAATGAATTGGAGACTTGGCTACTCAATAAAATCTTGAGAGTTGGTTCTCTCTTGATATATTTCGCGAAAGAGAAGAACTGGACGTAGATGAACTTATATTTATTGATTACTGTATTGGCCTGTTATATAGCAAGTGTATTATATACAAGGCTGAGAATAAAATAACAACTTAGAGAAATCTATGTAATTACACTTCTAAAGATAAAAAGGCTGATAAGCAAAATAAAAAGAGTCATATAAGTGAGAAGAGTCCTATAGATAACAAGAGTCTTAGATGCTAGCCGTTATTACGCTCCCGCAAGTTGGCGTCGAGTTTTACTATGCCCAACTTGGAGATATGGTTACCAAAAAGTGCACGCGGAAGAGGATTTGTAAGAAGATCTGCAACTTGATCAGCAGCATGTAAATGGACAACTTCAAAGTTGTTTGCGCTCAACCTGCTCACGGACAAAATGGAAGTCGATGGCCACATGCTTCATGCGGCTATGGAAAACAGGATTCACACAAATATAAGTGGTGCTGATATTGTCACAGAGAAATTCTGGAACAGCAGTCAGAGGAAACTGAAGTTATTGAAGCAGATGGGTGAGCAAGTTAGTTTCTGAAATAGTAGCAGCAACTGCCCGATATATTCTGCCTCCGTAGAAGATCAAGAAACTGAACGTTGCTTCTTTGAAGGCCATGAAATAGGGGAACTACCAATATAGATAACATAACCAGTAATTGATGTGCGACCATGAGGATCCCCTGCCCAGTCTGAGTCAGAGTACGCGAGCAACCTACGATCAGTTTCATTGGCAATGAGCACACCAAAAGAGGTAGTTGAACGGAGATAGCGCAGAAGTCGTTTAAGAGCAACCCAGTGAGACATAAATAGTTGATGCATCGCCGCCAACGATGTTGTTGCCGCGCTGACGACGACCCCTGCTGCTCCATTGTCTCTTCATTGTCTTTTTCTCCTTTAATTTAAGGTTAAAGTTTCATGAAATTATTTTTAAATTTTTTCAATTTGAGTTAGATTTGATTTGTTAATTAGTGTATTGAATTTGTGTTTTATTGATTGTTAGTTTGAATGATTGATTTTTAGTTGGTGAATGATTTAGGATTTTTTTATTTTAGTACTAGTTTGATAGATTGTTAGTTAGTTAGTAAATGATTTAGGATTTTTATTTTATTTTAGTACTAGTTTATTGATTGTTAGTTAGCGAATGATGTAGGTTTTTTTTTATTTTAGTACTTGTGAATCGAATCTTTTTTTAAAAAAATTTGATTGATTGTTAGTTAGTGAAGTGATAATTTGAAGTTAGATGAATCAAAACTAGATTTAGAATTTTGAACTTGAAATTTGAACATAACAAATTATTCTTGAGTTTGAAGTTTATGTATAACTAATTTTAGAAATTGGATATATGATGAATTTAATTAGAACTTGAAGTAGTTGAACTTAATTAGAACTTGAATATAACTAATTATTCTTGGCTTAAAATTTTATATATAACTAATTTTAGAGATCATGAACTTAAATTTAATTAGAACTTGAACTTGAACTTAGATTTGAATATAACAAATCGTTGGATTAGAAGTTTGTATATAACTAAGTTTAGCAATTAGTTTGAACTTGAATTTTGTTAATGAACTTGAACTTAGAACTCGAATATAACTAGCTAAGTTTTGAGTTTGAAGTTTATGTATAACTAATTTTACAACTTTATAAGGTTTTGAGCGTTAGAAATTTTGAATTATTGTAGCATTTTAGAACTTTAAGTTGTGAACTTTAGAGAACTTGAAATTCTTTTTTGTAACATTTTAGAACTTTAGATTGTGAAACGTTAGTAATCTTGAATTATTGTAGAATTTTAGAACTTTAACTTGTGAATTTAAGAGAACTTGATTTTTTGTGAGATTGTAGAACTTTAAGTTGTAAACTTTAGAGATTTTGAATTTTTGTAGGTTTTTAGAGCTTTAGGTTGTGAACTTTAGAACTCTTGAATTATTGTAGGATTTTAGAATTTAAATTTGTGAACTTTAGAGAACTTAAATTTTTATAGGATTTTAGATCTTTATAAGGTTGTGAGCATTAGAAATTTTGAATTATTGTAGGATTTTAGAACTTTAAGTTGTGAACTTTAGAGAACTTGAAATTTTATTTTTGTAAGATTTTAGAACTTTAGGTTGTGAAAGGTTAGTAATCTTGAATTGTTGTAGAATTTTAGAATTTTAACTTGTGAATTTTAGAGAACTTGATTTTTTTTGTGAGATTTTAGAACTTTAAGTTGTAAACTTTAGAGAACTTGAATTTTTGTAGATTTATAGAGCTTTAGGTTATGAACTTTTTAAATCTTGAATTATTGTAGGATTTTAGAATTTGAATTTGTGAACTTTAGAGAACTTGAATTTTTATAGGATTTTTAGATCTTTATAAGGTTGTGAGCGAAATCTTGAATTATTGTAAGATTTTAGAACTTTAAGTTGTGAACTTTACAAAATTTGAAATTTTTTTTGTAAGATTTTAGAACTTTAGGTTGTGAAACGTTAGTAATCTTGAATTATTGTGGAATTTTAGAACTTTAAGTTGTGAATTTCACAGAACTTGATTTTTTTTGTGGGATTTTAGAACTTTAAGTGATAAACTTTAGAGAACTTGAATTTTTGTAGATTTTTAGTGTAGAAATCTCACATCTAGGATTAGAGAAATCAAGCATTCAACACTTCCCCTCAAGATAGTGAGTAAAGGAACGGTTACTCCTAGGTTGCTTTGAATATCCAGCAAAAGAAACTTTGAATACCCAACAAAAACTTGTTTTGTCAATGCTTCGGTATGTTGATGTTGTTGTTTCCTCTTTCCCTGCCTTTTTAGACAGATAATACCATGTTATGGTTTTCTTATGACACTTTTTCTTCCTCTTCCCTTATATCAAAGCATATTAGAGCATTAACAAATTCATTAAGGATGGGATATGGTGTCTTACCTAAGCTTCTAGCAAAATTAATTGCTTTTTTTCTTGAATATAAACTTTTTTTAAGCATTCCTATATCTCCTTGGCAGTTGAGCAACCCACAATTAGTTATGTGTTTCTTCGGTCAAGATACTTGAGATCCAACTCCTTAGTAACACATCTTTCGCCTTCCAATCATTAATGGTGTCGCTATCTTTTGCATCCTTCTCAACCGTTTTCCCAACAGTCTGTCCAGTGGAACAACTACTTTTACTTGGTTCATTCTCTGTTATATGAATCAATTGAGATATGTGTGTCCTCTTTATTAGGTAGTTTGTTGGCTAAGATTTAATGGAGCAAGCGACAATGAGTTGGTGAAGTAAGGAGGTCAACATATTTTTGGTAGAAGTGGACATTGCAACGTGTGGTTTTTTTTACATTTTTTTTTATCAATACTTAGAGAGAGGAAGAGCTTTAAGCTTTGATACCATGTGGAAATCTCACATATAGAAATAGAGAAATCAAGCATTGTATTGATGTTGAGTTACAAGCCCCTTATATAGGATATAATTGTAGAGTCCTAAATTAACTATACTTGAGTCCTACTTTAATACCTATTACTACTACTATAATAATAATAATACAATTATAAATAATATAAATCCTAATTGTACTATAATTCTAATATTAATCAGTCGTAATATAATCCTAATCATATTATAATCCTAAATGAAATATAATCCTAATAAATATAATTAGTCTAATCCTAGTGCGACTCAAATTCTACAACAGTGTTGTAAACTCATCAATCAACTTTGTTGAACCTGTTACAATCGTCAGCTTCCTTTCTTCATCAACACTTGCTGCAGACACGCAGTCATTTGCGTTGGACCTGTTCCTTTTACATGTTTCAATCGTCAACTTCCTTCTTTGACATGTTTTAATCGTCAACTTCCTTCTTCTTCAGTATTTAGAGCTTTATGTTGTGAACTTTAGAAATATTAAATTATTGTAGAATTTTAGAATTTAAATTTGTGAACTTTAGAGAATTTGAATTTTTATAGTGTTACGCCCCGAGCCTACACCCTGGACGTGGTCGACACCCAATGATCATTGTTGGTGACAAACCCTCGGCCTGACTTACTTAACTCAGCGGAAGACTTAACGTAACTCAAATATGAAATAAAAACATTCTTAAAATAAATACTTAAAACATAATAGTCTGGCCAAAATGACACTCAAATTCTCATAGCAAAACATCTGCAATTCAAGGAAGAGACTCAAACTGACTATCTAACTGTCTATGAAGCCTCTACAATACTAAGATGAATATTGGGACAGACCCCACAATATCCTATAAATGAAATACTAGAAAGCGAATAAAAGTGTCCTCTAGAATGCAATGAGTCTCACCACTAACTCCGAATGATCAATGGATCAACGAGGCGCTGGGTGTTGATCTTGATTACCTGCGTCTGCATCATAAGACGATGCAGGCCAACTGATATACGAGTTTTAATTCTATAAACAACAACTTAAAGCTTGAAAGGATTAAGAAGAACTTACCTTGGCTCTGCTCAACTCGAGAAGTATTCAACTCAATATATGTGTATAAAGCAATTTAAAACACATGCGATATATATAAAGCTTGTAAAACAGTAACCAACTTAGTCCATCTAAGAAATATGCAATTGCAAACTCAACTTTACTTATATATGAAAGTAACGTAGTTTTGTGGGAGTTTCTCTAACCGAAAACCACTTCTATGAGCCTAAGTGGTGATACAATGTCTCGCCCACGCTGCCAGAACTGTCCTATACCTTATTGTCGCATATAACATCCTCAACCTAGTGGATCCACTAGCTGAACTTACGTGATCATCTAAAAAGTATGATTCGTTAATACCCATGATGGCTACATTGTTTACATAGAGACTTGAGTTAATATGAACTCTCGTTCCCACATCGGTGCTTAATACTACTCCCAAAATATACTTTAGCTCATGCTTTTAAAATAGCTTCCTTCCTCTGGGTTGAGATAATTTGCTCAACCCTTGTTAGCTTTAAAAAGCCCTATTGGAATCAATGTTCCCTTTTCTTGTTCAAACTCTGTTTGGAAATCTTAGTTTCCTCTTAACTTAAATATAAAAACATTTATAAACTTTCTAGGGAATACTTACTTCCCTTATATCTCTTGAGAAATGAACTCAACTCTTTACTCTTTACTTGACTTGAAACTTTTGATCTTAATTAACTCTTTCGGGAATACTTAGTTCTGTTATATCTTTCTTGAAAGAAAGACTTCAACTCTTACTCTTTCTTTAACTCGAAGCTTCATCCTTAAAACAAAGTTAAATCGTTTAAATAAGACTCTTGGAAACTTTAAGAAACTTTTCTTTAACTTACTTCATAGCTTTAGACTTGACTTCTTAACTTCCTTGACTTTGATACTAACTTTTCTTGAATTGAATTATGGATTCAAGGTTCATGATTCATGTTTATGGATGTTTTCATGATTTTTGTATGTGCCTTAGAGTGTTGGAATAAACTAATAAAAGTGGGTACATCACTTAGGAACTAGTACGAAAAGATAGGGAAAGAATGGGTCTCCAAGCGTCCTTGGCGCTCGGAGAGGCATGGAGTGCTAGAGCCTGAAGGAAAGACTCTGTCTTGAGGAGCTCTGGCTGGCGCGGCGCGCCAGAGCCTTTCAGATAGAGACTGTCCTGAGGGACTCTGGTAGGCGCGGCGCCCCAAGGTCTAACATACGGCATTTCTGACTTTTCTTCTCTATTTTTCATCTCTAAACCTCCTAAACTTCCATGGATCTCACCCAAATCACTTAGGATCACCAATAACCTCGATACCCAACAGATTAGACCCAAAAAACAACTCGTAAATACGAATCCAATCAACTAGAACATGTTACAACTCAACCAACAAGAATTTAACCATTTTTTCTTCAAGAATTTCAATGTTCATCATTCAATCTATTCAAACTTCGCTTAATTAAACCAATTGGTGTGTGGGTGAACAAACCCAACACAGAAAGATCTCACATATCTTATAGGATCACCCTCGACAAATTCTACTCGAGGATTTTGGCGTTCTTGATGAATTCTTGGCCTTTTCTCCTTTCTCCTTCTTCATTTCTCTTTTCTCCCAAGCCCTAACCGTATTTCAACTTTATAAAACTGACTTTAGGCTTTGTTTTACCCCTAATAAGCCCTTAATACAAATTAGGAAATAGTAGGGTGAAATACCACTTTACCCTTACTAAAATCCGGATTGGACTTTCCTCCATCCAACAACTCAATTTCCGATAGGCATATCTCCCTCATACGACCTTAAAAATGCGCAATCTCGGCGGCATTAAAAATATCTCTTCAAGGGCTTTCCAACCGTATAAAGAACTGACCCTAAGGCATCCTGAGATAAAAGTTATGACCATTTGAAAATTACCAAAAACTCACTTTTACACTTAGGAAATTTTCTAGATTTTTCCTATTCTTTCCAAAAATAACTATTCTTAGTTTCTTTGTTAAATCCTATCTAGTTCGGGTTATGAGATGTTACATATAGGATTTTAGAACTTTATAAAGTTGTGTGCGTTAGAAATCTTGAATTATTGTAGGATTTTAGAACTTTAAGTTGTGAACTTTAGAGAACTTGAATTTTTGTAGGATTTTAGAACTTTAGGTTGCGAAAAGTTAGTAATTTTGAATTATTGCGGAATGTTAGAACTTAAGTTGTGAATTTTAGAACTAATTGACCTTAATACTTGAAGGTTATATATAGCTAAGTGAATTTGTGATTTTAAAACTAGTTTGAATTTGAAATTATAACTTGAATTTACTATAAATTGAACTTAATTAGGAATATGAACTTGAAATGTTGTTGACTTTTAAATCCAAAAAGTTGAATTATATTTGTTTAGCATAAGTACCAACACTAGTTGATCCTATTGATGACAAAATTGATTTTCTTGCAAGATTGATTTTGTCCAGTCGCCCACTATGTGAAGTGTAGCGACCCTTTCCGAGAAATACTACAACTTGACAAGAAAACTAATTTAATACTTGCGACATTTAAAAGAGATTAACGAAGGGCATACTGATTTTAATCTAGTTGAGGAATTAGGTTCCTAACGTATTTATTTAAGGATGTGCACCTTGCCCATTTAAACCTTTATTTGAGGTCAAAATTGATATGACACGGAATTTTTACTTATGACAAAAAACTCTCCAAAAATCTGTTAAGCAAATAGCCGGCGAGCTTTTCATGCAACGTTATCCTCACACTTAAGGATGAAATAACATGAATATTACCAACTCTCGAGTATTGAAATCAGCCGGTTCATGCTTCACACAAGCTTTCAAAACATATAGTAAATTAGTATATTACAATACTTGGGTTTACACACCCCAAAAAGATAAAAAAAAAACGTATAGCCATACTTATATTACAACCCATGGTGACATGAATAATTCAGCCCTCAAAATTTCATATAAATATACAACACGTAGATCAAGTACAAGTCCCAAGGTTTATACAAAATATATATGCCTATATGCAAGTGTGATCTTTCTTGCAAGTGTGATCTTCCTTAAGGCTTTCAAAATCTCCATCTTCAATGGCCAACTTCGAGCGTCCTCTCGAACATTCCCTATAATAGAAATAACTATCGCTAATCATATAGCTTAGTGGTGTAAAACTATAGATCCAGAGCACTCAGATTCACCAAGTTATCATTCTCAAGTCAAGGGCAGCACAATTGAAACGAAATCAATAAATCGAGTAAACAATATACAAAGAGTATCAAGTTGGATATTTAAAGATCCAAATGTCAATAACGCTCATATCACCATTTTCCAAGAGGTTCAATAACAAGACTCGCTCAATATATACATCATGTCGTCACACCACGCACGAGCAGGTATCAAGAAGGGTCGACACCCTGTATCAAGAAAGGTCAAAGCCCAATAATCAAGAGAACCAAAAATCATATTAAAAATGGCTTTCTAGTTCATACTTAAAATGGACAACTCCCACACTTAAGACGAACTAAAAATCCAGAGTCAAGATGGCAAATGATCCGAATCAAGAGGCATGCTAATAGTGACAAAGTCACAGCCACAAGAAGGACAAGGTCCCAACAAGAGTGCCAAGTGATCAAACAATCCGTACAAGTGGGCGAGTTACACAAGAGTCTTTAACGTCTTAAATGACAACAACACGACAATGCAAAGTGAGAAGTGGTAACCAAAGTACCAAGATAAACTTTCAGATGTACCAGCAGGTAAAAATATTAAAAATAATACAGGTACAAGTTTATACACAAACCTCAGTTCTTTAGACAAGAAATAGTTCAACACCACTTTAACAGTTCATACCATAGACCAATCAACGTATGAAGGTCCTTAACTTGTTCACGAGTATATACAACCTTAAAAATACAATTAAATAACTTCTTTAATTCCTAGTATCTCAATAATGTCGAAGTAAAACAGGATAATCATCACAAGTATGCTTAGCCTTTACAAATATGACTGTGCTCCCACAATAGTGATTCTGGCCAGACTAATATCTCATGTCACAACTAAGATTTGAAAAGGAAAACGAAAAAACTGAACTTTATAAACTTTATGAAAAATGTAGATACATCTCTTAAGCTTGCAAATAGTCAAGAATCACCGCAAAATACGCTTGTACAAAAAAATCTAATAAAAACACTAACAATTGAACATACATGATTTCCAATTCCAAAATCTGAACAGAACATGTCCTATGTTGCGTCCCATATTTCGAATTCATAACAACAATATTAGAGTTTTTACATAAACATAAGAGTTGTAGGTATAAAAATTATTTTTCCAAATCATATCTATTCACTGTAAAGTTCTATATTACGAGATATGCATAAAACACCAAACACTACCCAGCTCAAAAGCAGATTTCGTCACTTACAAAAATGAAGTGTGTATCTTGAATTCCAGCCAAAAGGACCGAGATTTTCTTCAAATTCTGTGAGTAATATGGTTAGAGGAGGTTCTAAAGGTTTCTTAGAGTGAAAGTACACGAATTCTCTTATAGAGAAGGTATGTAATTATATATTATAAAAGTGATGTTTATCACTTACCTACTAGATATAGCCAAAAGTCAAAGTTGGCTGCCCAAAAGTATACATGTATACCAATATGTATATACTTCACCTCCCTTTCAAGTTATAAATAATTTCAGTTATAATATTACATAAAAAAAAATAATACAATCCCTTAAATTACGATCACAATTATGTTAAGCAAGTTTGCAAATATCACAAAACTTTAAGTTCCCAAAATATGAATAAAATATATTGTAGTAATTAAATAAATCGACATGTGACTCTTGATTAATATTTAGGGGTGTTACATGAAGGGAGTCCACATTCTGCCTTGAGGTTGCCACCGGAGCAATCTAACAAATTAAATTATTGCGAAACTCAAATGGCACCAAATGGCTCAACCATGGATTGAACCAATTTAAAGAATACTATTCAATTGCTATCGATTACTTTTTACTCTTTAAATATAACGGAAACTCTCATTTCTGTGTTTTCATATTTGATTTAAGTGCTTCTGAGATTGAATATCTTTCTGGATCAAAGATATATAGCCTCACCCACCCCAATCCCAACTGTCAAAAAAATTGCAAAAAAAGCGATGGACATCGTGGTTTAGTCCGTCGCTTTTCTGAATTTGCAGAAAATAAAATTTTAAGAAAACGATGGACATAATTCTTTTGTCCGTCGCTTTTCTGGGATTTTCAAAAATTAAATTTCACAAAAAACAACGGACTGCGTCGCAATATGGAAATTAAAAAATAAAGAAATTAAAAAGCAACGGAGTCCGTCCGTCGCTCCTTAGCGACGTAGTCCATCGCTCCTTAGCGACGCTGTCCCTCGCTTTTAAAAAAGCGTCGAGCTAAAAAACGACAGACGTAATTGCATCGCAGTTGACGTTTCCTTTGGCCAAAAAACGACGGACGGCGACACTTTGTCCCTTTTTCTTGGAATTTTTTAGTAGTGATAAAGACCAGAAATTTTAACTTGCAAATCAATAGGTCACTAAATTTCACTTAGACACCTTAGTTGAGCTTTGTTAATTTTAGACACCTTAAGCAGGGTCTCGTTATTTTATTTTGACATTTTTAACTATCACCAACATATACAAGTGTGTGTAATACACTCGTTGATTACGTGTCAAAGTGACGAATCAAATAAAGACATATGGTATATATATATAAAATAAATTTCAAATAATGACTTTTGAGTAGAAAAAATGGACACAGATTTGATGACATGTGGCATTCTAAACTTAAACAATAATTTTTTCTAAAGAAAAACTCATGTCGCCATATTGCCCAACCCATTCGTCTTCTTCACCTCATCCAACACAGTTTTCCTGTCCACCCTCATCCACCCCAACCCCAATTGCTCATCCACCCCCACCAACCACCAGATATTACTCCACCCCTACCCACCCCAACCCCAGACCCAGACCCAACTGCTCCTCCACAGTCTACCAGATCTTCCTCTACACCACATTCACCCAATCGCTCCTCCACCCCACCAGTCACAAGATCGTCCTCCCACACCCACCCACTCCAAACCTCGACCCCTTTTTCACCCATATCAAAATTTCATGAAACACTTTCAAAAGAATTTAATTACTTTGAAAAATTTATTTTACAAAAGTATGATTGTTTCTTCTTACTTCTAAAAATTAGTTATTAAATAACAATGAACGTTTTTCTTATCTTTTTTTTTTTTGCAATTCTCGTTTGTGAAAATGATTCAATACATGAAAAGAAATATGATTATTATTTCATAATGTTGAAATTGAAACTTTTAGAAAATCTTGTGGGCTGAAACTTACTTTGTTATTTGTGGCATCACTAAATATATTTTACCATAGAAAAAATTTAAGTTAGGGAAATGGTAGCTAGAAAATGGAAAAGAAGAAGAGAATTTCTTTTTTAAAACAAAGTAGTGAAACAAGGCTTTCACGCGCAATAAGTGTGTATCACACTCACTATTTCAATTCTCATGTAAGATAAAAGTGTCAAAAGGGTATAGCGAGAACCGACATAAGGTGTCTAAACTAAACAAAGCTCAATTAAAGTGTACAAGTAAAAATTGGTAACAACTTTAAGGGGCCATTAATGGAAATAAAACCAAATTATAAAAATAAAAACACATTAAACAAGAGATAACCCAATCTTAGATTCTGAGGACATGATTTTATATGGGAGGATATGCAGGACACAGGGCCGGCTCTATGCATGGAAAAATGAGCCTTTGCCTTACTTGGGGGTCTCAAATTTTTGTCAAGATAAATTATGTGTTAAATTTTTTATAGAAAAAATGATTATTTATGATAAAAAAGTATATTTTTTAAAAAGTAAACTATTTTACCCACTTTAGCATCTTTTGTAGTTGTTTAAAATTAAAAATAATAGTGAAAAGTGTTGAACAAAGTGAATTACAATTTTTTTTTCTTTTTAAATTTTAGTTTCAAGCTAATTTACAAGAATACTAAAATGAGGTATATCAAGTCATCAAGTTCTTGAGTCAAATTCTATGGTTCTAACTCTTACCTTTATTTAATATTTATCAATTTATCATTTATAGCATTATGTTAACAATACATATAATAATTGTCTCACTTAAAGGATGTTTTCAATGTTGAGTTAATAAAATCGTACTTAAAACTAGTAACTGAAAAAATGTTATTAAATACTAATAATTTTCATCTAAATAGTGTGAGAAAAATTAATTTTGAATAAATATGTATATGCAGTTTATTCATATTTTAGGTCGGAAATTGAAATTTCACTTTAGGCCCCCGATTACCTTGAGCCGCCCTGACTCAGATAGAGGTTAGAAGGTATAGTGTAGGTCTTGCTTGGGGTAGTTGTTGTTTGTCATTGTACTAGTGATATTATTGTTGTTTAGTGTGTTTCAATTATCACACTAATATATTGTTGTTTTGAGTCTTTTCGGTACACTTTGCACTACTTACATTTTACTTGCTATATAGTTTCTTCACTAACTCCTTCTTTGTACATGAATTTGTTGCCGAGTGTCTTATGGAAATAACCTTTCTACGTGCACAAATTAGTTGACTAGTGCATGGTCTGCGTATATGTATTTCACATAAGTGCTTTTCATAAAATTATTTTTTCAACAACACACCTTTTGCTATTTTTCTCTAAAAATCTTGGTCAAACACCTAGCTCCTTAATTGTAAAATAAGGACTTTTGAAAGGGGAAATAAATATCGTTCCAATTTGTTTGACCTACTTTCATACTTAGTCCGTTTAAAAAAGAATGACTCCTTCCTTTTTTTTTTCAGCAACTCATTAATCTTAATTTTACTAACATTTTAAATCCATAAAATTAAATGACATTTTGATACATTTGACATATTGTTAATTTTTAACTATTAAATTCAAAAGTTTTTTTCTTACTTTTATAAACTGCATGTCAAAGTAAACATAAAGCTAAAAGAAATAAAATGAAAACCTCCCAAAACCTTATCAACCTTGAAGTTAGATAGATTGTTTCCATAAAACCCATGATTCAAGTAAAATATTTAAATGCATGTATACAAGGAGAATATATTGGTGAAGATAATAGAGAAAAAGAATAGCAACAACTATAAATATAGTTCGAATGGTAAATTAATTAGGTGTCATGCGGAAGCTAGCATATCAAACCTCGAAATACCATGCAAATTATATGTTGACATTAAAACGTGGTAAAAAAAATGTATACTTGCAGAAAGCTTGGGAATTAAGTTTAGTAAGAATGCGCACAGGTCTAGAAATGTGACGGACAAAAGGGATCTTGTCCAGGGGCGAAAGCTAAAGCGTTAAACGAAAACGTGAGTGGATGGCTTGAATTAAAAAAATAATGTATATGTATTATACTTGCTGAAAGCGTGGGAAATTATGGCTTTGATTATAACTGGAGCTTGTAATTAAATATATAAATACTAATTACATGCAATTCTATAATAGATGTAGCATGTGCAGGAAACATGTAATTAAGGTACTAACTATACTAAGTATTAATTAAATCAAATCCTAAATATTTTAAAAGCCATGCACTACCAATAGGCAATATTCAACTAGTATAAATAGCCATCGTTACTAGCACATGAATTCAATCATCAATTAAACTACGTAATTAATTAGGCCTAACCTTAGATTGTTGACATGGCTTCCAAAAATCAGGCCTCTATTACCCTTTTCTTATCACTTAATCTCCTCTTCTTTGCTCTTGTAAGTGCAGACTGTTCAACTGATATTTTAAAATTTGGGGCATGTGCTAATATACTTACTGATTTGGTGGGTGTAATTATCGGGACTACTCCAACTTCATCATGCTGCAGTTTGATTGGGGGACTGGTGGACCTAGATGCCGCGGTTTGCTTGTGCACAGCCATAAAAGCTGATATTCTGGGAATTCATTTGGATATACCACTCTCTCTAAACATCCTTCTCAACGTCTGTGGAAAAAATTATCCTAGTGGTTTCACTTGTTATTGAAAAATTATTATCTGATCGATCGACCTCTTGTTCAGAATAAGTAAGCTTTGCATATATATAAATGCAGCTTCATCACTTCACTTTACTTACTTACTACTTCCGTCATGTTCATGTATCTTTACCTGTTTGAACATGTCAATTCAATAAATGGAATGTTGTTTTTATTCACTTTGTTCGTAACCACAAATTCATTCTATACTTTTTTCGGCTAAATTTACGTAGCACGTTTTCATTTCTCTAGATTCATTTAATCACAAACAAAAATTGATTTAAAGATATATGACACTTGGGCCTAACTCAACCCCAAAAGCTAGCTCATAATGAGAGATTATCCTTGAAAATGACTCTGTACTTGATTATCACTCAAACTCCATTAACACTACTCACCGGAGAAACTTAAGCTAAGAAGAGAAAAGAGAGATTTTATTGAGTGAATGAAGAAAATAGAATGAATGATTATTGTTACATCACAATGTATTTATCACTGTTCTTATCCGTTTCCAGCAATACTAACTAACTAATTGTAATATATATCATTGCTAATGACTTATTTACCCCTTAACTCATTATCATGTTATGCCTATTTCATTACACCCCTTCAAGCTGGCAGGTATATGAAAATATTCAGCTTGCCTACTAGGTTCTCATGTTGTGGTCGTGGCAATCCCTTGGTTAATATATCTGCTAATTGATCCTTGGTACCTATATGTACTATCTTGATAAGCCCCTCTTGTATATTCTACCTGATGAAATGACAGTCTATCTCGATGTGTTTAGTACGCTCATGAAACACCGAATTCGCTGCAACTTGTAGTGCACCACCATTCAATTCCTTCACTAAACCAGTCAACCATACTACCTATGAAACTGCTTTGGCCATGCTCTTGTACTCAACTTCTGTTGAGCTTCTTGAAACTACACTTTGTTTCTCTGATTTTCAAGAAATCAATGATCTTCCATGTTTAACTAGGAACCTGAAATTGACTTTCTAGTATTAGAACGAGAGGCCCAGTTTGAATGATTCAAAAAACTGTTAATGAATTGGAGACCTACAGGCTACTCAATAACATCATTAGTTCTCTCTTAATATATTTCTCTTAACTGCTACACCCCAATGTGATTGTTTAGGTAGTTCTAAGAACTGACAAGTGTCTGTACAACATAGGTTATATCAGACATTGTTAATGTCAAATATGTTGCCAATCAGTGTTAGAAAAAATCAGAATTACTGATTCTAATAAATTTTGCAGAAACACGAAGTAACCATAATTTATTGAATTAGTAAGAAAGAAGAACAGAAATTTAATTCACAAAAAATAAAATATGTAAACCACGTACCAGAATCTAAAAAACTTTTAACAGATTCTGGTACGTGTTTTACAGATTTTAGTTTTTGTGAATTAAATTTTTGTTCTTCTTTCTTACTGATTCAGTAAATTTTGGTTACTTTGTGTTTCTGCAAAATTTATTAGAATCAGTAATTCTGGTTTTTTCTAACACAGATTGGCAACAATCTTAGGAAATTATTCATTATTATTAATATGTGTTTCTGATGGAGACAAAAATCTTCGTGATTTTATACTCCTTGAAGTCTGCAATTATAATTTATTGCTTAGTAAAAATGTATCGACTTTTGTTTATCACAAATGGAAAACAATGGTGAAACAGTGGTTGTTGTTGCATCAACCCGAACTGTTGTACCACAAGCAGAGAAACCGGTAAATTCACTGGTGTGAATTTGAAAGGATGGCAGCAACGGGTATTTTTCTGGCTTACCACTCTTGATCTGCAGAAATTTACCAGTGATGAAACTACAGTTCCTGCTGCTGATATGTCAGACAGAGAAAAAATCATGATTATTGAAGCATGGAAACAGGCAGACTTCCTATGTAAAGGCTACATTTTGAGTGCGTTAGAGGATGACTTATATAACGTCTATACTGCAATAACAACTTCAAAAGAGTTGTGGGATGCACTTAAGAAGAAATATAAGACAGAAGATGCATGCTTGAAAAAGTTTGTGGTCGCAAAGTTTTTAGACTATAAAATGGTAGATAGTAAAATTGTTGGATCACAAGTGCAGAAACTTCAACTTATTCTCCATGATATGATTGTTGAAGATATGATAGTAAATGAAGCTTTTCAAGTGCTGCAATGATCGAGAAGTTGTCTCCTTCGTGGAACGATTTCAAGAATTATCTAAAGCACAAGCGTAAAGAAATGAAGCTTGAAGATCTTGTGATTCGGCTCAAGATTGAGGAAGATAACAAAAATGCCGAAAATAAGTCTCGTAAGAGCTGAACAATCTTTGGAATTATTATTGTTAAAGAAGCTCCCACCAAAGACAAAAAGTGAAAGAATTCCAACGGGCAGAAGTCAGAACAGACCAAGTGTGGCAAGGCTGGTCATAGGTCTTCTGATTGTCGTGCTCCAAGAAAGGACAAAGACAAAGGCAAAGGAAAAATTCAAACAAACATCGTATAAAAGATGGAAGTGCAGATGACTTGTGTGCAATGATCTCGGAGTGTAACTTAGTTGGAAATCCCAAGGAGTGGTTTCTCGCACTCAACATATTTGCTCTGCGAAAGAAGCCTTTGCAACGTACACTCCTGCTGAGTACAATGAAGATTTGTTCATGGGAAACACAGCAACAGCAAGGATTGCAGGAACTGAGAAAGTAATGTTCAAAATGACATCCGGCAAGGTGTTGACTTTGAACAGTGTTCTTCATGTCCCTACTATTAGGAAGAATTTAGTTTCTGCTGCACTACTCGTTAAGAACAGGTTTAAGTGTGTCCTAGTTAGTGATAAAGCTATAATAAGTAAGAATGAAATGTTCACAGGAAAGAGCTACCTCAATGAGGGTCTTTTCAAACTGAATGTAATGGTTGTTGACAGTATTAATAAGAATTTTGCTTCTGTTTACTTATTGGAGTCAAATGATTTATGGCATGCCCATTTGGGACATATAAATTACAAAGCCTTGCGAAAATTGGTTACTCTAAAAGTATTGCCCGATTTTAAATGCGATAAATCAAAATGCAAAATTTGTGTGAAAAGTAAATTTGTTAAACACCCTTATAAGTCTGCTGAACAAAATTCCAAAACTTTAGACTTAATTCACACAGATATATGTGATATGAAGCCGACACCATCTCGTGGTGGAAAAAACATTTTTATAACTTTTATTGACGACTGCACTCGATTTTGTTATGTATATTTGCTTAATAGTAAGGATGAAGCAATTGATGCATTTAAGAAATACAAAAATGAAGTGGAGATCAATTGAATCTAAAGATAAAAATGATTCGGAGTGATAGGGGAGGAGAATATGAATCTCCTTTGGAAGAGATATGTTTGGAATATGGTATTATCCATCAAACTACTGCACCTTATACACCACAGTCAAATGGTTTGGCAGAACGAAAGAACATAACATTAAAGGAAATGATGAATGTTTTGATGATCAATTCTGGTTCACCACGAAACCTTTGGGGGGAAGCCATCCTTACGGCTAATAAGATACTCAATAGGGTACCCCATCGAAAAACACAATCAATTCCATATGAGTTGTGGAAAGGAAGGAAACCCAACTTGAAATATTTCAAAGTGTGGGGGTGTTTAGCCAAGGTAGAGTTTCCTTTACCGAAGAGGGTTAAAATTGGATCCAAAACAGTAGACTGTGTATTTATTGGATATACTGTGAACAGTAAGGGCTGTCGTTTTTTGGTTCACAAATCTGATAATCTTGAAATTCATGTAAATACGATAATTGAGTCAGATAATGCAGAGTTTTTTGAAAACATTTATCCGTATAAAACTAAATGTGAGTCGACAAGTGAAGACCTAAATGACCACGAGAAGAATCAACGGAAAATACACTAACTGATGAGGATCTTAGGCGTAGTACTCGCCAACGGAAACCTGCTTCTTTCGGACCAGATTTTGTGGCACTATTGCTTGAAAATGAGCCTCAAACATTTAAAGCAGCTATGTCTTCGTCTGCATTTAAAGCAGCTATGTCTTCGTCTGAGTCAACTTATTGGAAAGAAGCAGTCAATAGTGAGACCGAATTAATTTTAAGTAATCACACTTGGAAATTGGCTGATCTTCCTCCAGGAAATAAACCTTTAGGATCAAACTGAATCTTTACAAGGAAAATGAAATCTGATGGGACTATTGACAAATATAAGGCTAGACTGGTAGTCAAAGGATACAGACAAAAGGAAGGTCTGGACTACTTTGACACATACTCTCCAGTAACAAGGATAACAACAATTAGGATGTTAATAGCACTAGCAGCAGTGCAGATCTTAAAATCCACCAAATGGATGTAAAGACAGCCTTCTTAAATGGAGAGCTGGAGAAAGAAATTTACATGGAACAACCTAAAAGGTTTATAGTTCCTGGTAAAGAAAAGAAAGTGTGCAGACTAATGAAGTCACTTTATGGACTCAAGCAAGCACCCAAACAATGGCATGCAAAATTTGACCAAACAATGTTGGTAAATGAATTCAAGATTAACGAATGTGATAAATGTGTTTACATTAAAAACGTTATGGATCATGAAGTCATTGTTTGTTTGTATATTGATGACATGTTAATAATGAGTAAAGACATTGACGATACAAATGCTACTAAGCGCATGTTGTCCAGCAAGTTCGATATGAAGGACTTAGGAGTTGCTGATTTGATCTTAGGGGTCAGGATTATCAAAACTCCTCAAGGACTAGCATTATCTCAATATCATTATATTGAAAGAGTATTGGATAAGTTCAAGTACTTGAATTTCAATATTGTCAAAACTCCAATTGATTTAAGTTGTATATTTCAAAAGAATGAAGGTCAAAGTGACTCTCAATTGGAATATGCTAGAGTATTGGAAAGTTTGATGTATATTATGAATTGTACGCGGTCAGATATAGCATGTGATATTAGCAAACTGAGTCGGTTCACCAGTAATCCGAATCAAACGCACTGGATGGCAATGAAACGTGTGTTGGGATATCTGAAATATACACAACATTATGCTTTGTATTATAATAAATATCCTGTTGTGATTGAAGGATATAGTGATGCAAATTGGATCACCGGTTCAAATGAAGTAAAATCCACAAGTGGTTATGTGTTCATACTTGGTGGAGGAGCAGTCTCTTGGAAATCGTCCAAACAGACATATATTGCTCGCTCCACAATGGAATCTGAATTCATTGATTTGGATAAGGCTGGTGAAGAAGCTGAATGGCTCCGGAATACCTTAGAGGATATTCCATTCTGGCCCAAACCTGTTGGACCTATTTGCATACATTGCGATATTCAAGCAGCAATAGGTAGGGCACGGAGCGTCATGTACAACGGAAAGTCTCGTCATATACGACGGAGACATAACACCGTAAGACAACTACTCTCTAGTGGAATTATCACAATTGACTATGTAAAGTCAAGCGATAATGTGTCAGATCTACTAACGAAAGGCCTAGTGAGAGAGGTAGTTGAAAGATCTTCTAACGGAATGGGTTTACGGCTTAAGACAAGTCAGCATGACGATAACTCTATCTAGCAGACTGAAGATCCCAAGAGCTAGATTCAAGGAGAAAAATACAGTTGTGGCTGACGGTTTGACATTGTCAATTAACTCAATCCATTCTCATGATGAAGACAATGTTCAGGAACAAGGTTTAAGACTTTAAGGCTTGTTAATGAGGTAATAAAGCTTAAAATTTTTAATGCATTGCTAAGTTTGGTAGATTTGACCAAATAGTGTATCTACTAGATGACACGGTTAGAAATCACCTATGTGAGTGTGAAGTGGAAGCTGCTTCAAAGAGAATTTTATGTCAAAAGCCTATTTTCTATACACTCATGAAATCAGGAGGTGTTCATGGCTGAAATGAACACAATCGTAAGAACCATAAACAGTAAAGGATTAATTGTGTGACATATGGTTGTCTTGGTATACACCAAAGCTCGACGGTTCAAAGATATCGCATCTACCGATTGACCGAGTATATCCGACATATGTTCACTACGGAAAGTCCAAGGGGAAACCTACTTATCCAGATGCAATTAATCCTTGCTTGTAAAGTACACACTTGTCTGTGCATTCCTATGTTATAACCATTCCCCATCAATGTGGGGGATTGTTGGGTATGTAGCAAGAATTGATGGAAAATAGAGGAAAAGAGAGAAACTTGAAAAGTTGAGAACTTGAAGAGTTGGGAACTTGAAAAGTCCTCTTATGCTTTAATGAAAAAGGCATTTGTCCCTCATCGGTGGTGGAAAGAACAATAGGAGAGTTTAAATATAGAAACACTCCTATTAATTGTTAAAAGGCTTGGAAAGAGAGACCCCCCTCGCGCCGTCGTCGTCGTCGCTCGCTCGGCTTCGGAAAATGATCGAGAGATTATTTTTTGGACAAAATTTATTTTAATTATTTAATTATTTATTAATTTATTTATTTATTTATTTATTTAAATTAAATGGCCAAAATATTTTCAATTGATTAGTTGATAACAGACGTTTTCAGTTATTTAGTTGAAATTAACCGAAATGTTTCAACTTTTTAGTTGATTAATCCGACCCGACTCGGATCCGTGCACGACCCGTTTTATTTAAAAACTTTCCCGTTTTATTTAAATTTCCCGCCATTTTGGAAATGAATGTTCTGAAATGTTGTAACTTTCAGGAACAGTCAGTACCATTTGAAAGGTTGCAAACATTCATTAATGGTCGTGTGGATTTTGAAAGGGTTGCAACCTTTCAGAACCTGTTCCTCTTGCCTATAAATACCATTCACTTTTCAGAATTTTTCTTTACGAATTTTTTTGATCTTTTCTTCTTCTTCTTCTGTACAACAATTACTTTGTGTATGTTACTGTTGTTGAGTGGTTCGCTGACACCAGAGTTTTTGGTATCTATACTCTGGTGATTGAGATCATTTTTCATATTCCAAATCAAACCTCAGATACTAGAGGGGAATAATTTTCTTAAGGGGACATTGTGAGTTCAGTGGACTTGATCTTTTTCTTGTTAAAATTTTTCTAGATTCTGGTACGTGTTTTACAGATTTTAGTTTTTGTGAATTAAATTTTTGTTCTTCTTTCTTACTGATTCAGTAAATTTGGTTACTTCGTGTTTCTGCAAAATTTATTAGAATCAGTAATTCTGATTTTTCTAACTAAGATTAGCAACAAAATACACCATTTTCCCAATAAATCTTTGGTATTTAATCTTATCTTCTAGCATATCATCATCTATATTCTGCATTAATTCATCAAAATCTTGTGTAGTTAGCTTTGTATTAACCTCTAGAGGTGTACATCCAAGCAGGTTTTACATATTCAATTCTCTACTCTGAGATGATCTTAAGAGCATATTTCATGTGATTCACTAGGATTCCCTTGGAAGATCTATTGAACTCCACTCCAAGAAATATGATAAATGTTACTTTCATTTCTCAAGTAGAACCAATTTTTTTTTCCGAATGAAGCTCTCATAGATGAACATTAGATCAAGACCAAGAAAGAGGAACTAGACCAGAAACTCAATGAATCTGGAGAAGTAATTCAAAAAAGGCTCGATTAGTGGCACAAGGTTACTCTCAACAGCGAGGAGTCGACTATGATGAAACTTTTGTTCATTTAGTAAGGTTAAAATCTATTCGCTTACTTTTGGCATTTTCTGCTCACAAAGGTTTTAAATTATTTTAAATGAATGTAAAAAGTGCTTTCTTAAATGATTTTATTGAAGAAGAAGTCTTTGTGAAGCAACCTCCAGGCTTTGGAAACTCAAATTTTCCCTATCACGTTTTCAAACTCTAAAATTCTCTTTATGGTCCTAAACAAGCATCACATGCATGATATGATCGTCTTAGCAATTTCTTAGTCATTCATGGGTTCGCTATAGGAATTATTGATACAATTCTTTTTATTAAGAGATCTTCACTTAAAATCTCATTATTCAAATGTGTTGACTACATCATCTTTGAGTATCGAAATCAAACTTGAAGAAAGCGTATAAATTTTTGAGTTCCATGGATGGGCAAATATCTTCTCTTTATGAACTCATCATTCGTCTTTTTTATGCAAATTTTTGTTCTGGTAAGGCAGAAGAAAGCGTATCTTTCTTGACTACAAAAAATTGATTCCATCTTTGAGATCTCTTGTTCTAAAAACTGATGGCTCTATAATTGTTATGTCTCTTTCAAACAAGACAAGTGTCTGTTCCCATTCCCTCTCATCTGGTTCCCAAAGATCTTTCATTTGAAACTCGTGTGATTGCTCACATCGTTGCTACCACCCTTCTCCCTAGGTATGGTTCTCACTCTACACTAACTCAACGTGCATCTCTTTCTTTTCCTTCATCCTTTCCGCCATGTCAGATGTCATCTCTGAACCTTCTAATCTTCCCTTTGGTATGCTCATACTGGAATCTCACTTCATGTGCCTTGGAGACTTGACGAGCGAACAGGTGGACTCCCTTAAAGATCTCCTACTTTTTGTGAATAATGTAAGTCAGAAGACATGTGATGATGCATATGCCTAAGGATCGACCTTATTGTCAAAGGAGCTATCAAGATTGCAACTAAGGTTTAAACTGGCTCTAAAGTCATCTTCATCGCTCTATCCTCTACATTTGAGAAGATGGCCACTGCTATTGTCAGCACGCTTACCTACTTCTTGAATCCTCGTTAATATGGTCTCGTGATTTTGCTTGTGTTTGATACTATGTTGTGTAATGGGTTGTGTTGCAACTCTGTGGTTCTTTTGTCTTTTGCTGAACTCTTTCTTTTTTTCTTTTTGTCGATGCCAAAAAAGGGAGAATGATTAACAATATACCTATGATTTATCTTTATCTCTTCGTGATTACTGATTGAATTGTTGCTTTAATTCATAACTGTGTTGTTATAAGCTAGTTCCTGATGAGACATAATGTACTAATGGAGAATCATAACATAGCAAGGAGAATAGCCTCACATCACATTTAGGGGGAGCAAATAAGAGCTCAGCTCTACCAGTCGATTACACCATCTAAACATTCAGAGGGAGCAAATAAGATCTCAGCTCTATCAGTCGACTACAAAACTAGGGAAGTATCTCTAATGTATATTATCATCATAAAAAAAATGGGAAATCGTTAGCGCAAGCTTGTAAATGATAAACAATTTATCTGTGCAGGTCAAACACAACATCAAAAAAGAAAGAAAAAAGAATGGAACTTGGAATAAGTAATCCGACAATCATCACCCAAAGTCCAGAAATCATAGAAATCAAGATCCCACATCAGTCACAAATCAAAAGAATTTCAATCAAGGATTCATCTAACAAGGAAGAAGAATATAACCACCACAATAAAGATTCTCAATCAAAGATTCATCAATCAAGGAAAAGGAATATAACGGCTACAATAAATTGATCTCAATTAAGACTCAATAAAGGAAGATGATGATCAGGAATGATATCAAGGTCAAATCAAGAAGGAAACAGAAGATCAACCTTAACGTTATTCTTAAAAAATAAGGATCACTTGTCTTCTTTTTCGAGGATCAAATCTCTTGGTTGTTATCTCATCATAAACAAGATTCAAAGTCTCAACACTATAAAGAGAACTTGCCTGCCCTAAAAAAGAGTGTACAACGAGTCTGAATCATCTCATATTCTCTACTCTATTTTTAACAAGTATTGTATTATTAAGTTTCTACTGTGTAAATAAAAAAGAGAGGAGAGAAAAATATTGTTGGTGAGGCTTTGTATCAAAAGAAAAAAAAGGAGAGAAAACAAATTGAGTGTAGGCAGTGAAACTACACTCATCTGTAGTCAAATCAAATATAGAAGAGAACACCCTTACAACCCAACGGGATTGGACGCAATGGCGGATCCACGTGGAGGTCAGGGGTTCACCCGAACTCTCTCGTCCAAAATTACATTGTATATATAAGGTCTATTTCTGATTTTATGAGTACATATATATATATATTCCTTCCGTTTCAAAAAGAATGACCTCCTTTCCTTTTTATTTTGTTAAAAAAGAATGACCTCTTTCTTTTTTTGGTAACATTTTAACTTCAACTTTCCACGTGGCATGTTAAAGATCACAAGATCAAAGGACAGTTTTGTACATTTCATCTAACTTTAATTTAGGACCACAAGATTCAAAAGTTTTCTTTATACTCTTAAACTTCGTGCCAAGTCAAACCAGGTCATTCTTTGTGAAACGGAGGAAGTATTGAAAAGAACCCCCTCAAAACAAAAGAGAAGCATATGACAATGGTTAAGGGGTTCAACTTTGACTAAGAGGGTTTGGGTTCAATTCCCACTTGAAATATTTTCCCATTTTTTTTTGGATAAATTACTTATATACACAATTTTACTTACCTTATTCTCCATTTTTCCCAACCTTTTTGAAATATTTCATAAATTCCTTATTTCTCTCAATTCTTAAAACTTTCAGATACATAAGATCCATCAGCCAAAAACTCACGTTACTACTACCTTTTGACTCCTCTTTTCTCTCCCTAAATTCACTCCACATTCTTAGCAGTTACAATTTTCAAATTAATTTGATTTTTAAAAAGATTCTCTCTCTCAAGTCAATCAATTTCAAACATGTGAATAGGTAGGGTTTTGTCTTCTCCATTGTTGTCTTCTTTCAAAAAAAAATCCAGATTTTTTTCTAATACATATGGGCTAGGCTCCTTCAATTTGTATTGGTGTTACTCAACTAAATTCTTCTAATACTAATATGAGATCTTGGGATCCATCTCGTCTTCCTCCAAAATATCGAGTAGACTTGCTATGACAATGTATTGACAAGATTTTTATTGTGCATCCAATGGACTACCACAAATGCAGTAACAATCTGATACATTATCGATATGTTGAGAAGGAGAAGGAGAAACAGATCAGATTGTTGGGTTTTTTTTTATTTTTTCTTATTCATTTTTTTTATATATATATGGATTCAGATTTTTAATGTATTTAGTTATTTTTATTTTCTTAAATTAATGTATAATGCTTTCTTTTCAAATTACAATTTCATCATGCTCAATATATCATGTTTAAATTGTATAATCTACTATGTATCAATTGTTGTTATTAAAATGTAGTGTTTAATTTTTGTTCAGACTTATTTAAATTAGAAGATTATGTGCATGTACACATTACTCAATAAATACACTTGATACCTAAATTTTATTATTCTATAGATAAAGTATCGTTTATAAAATTAATTGATAAGATGTAATTTAGAATCTTTCACTATGAAATTTATGTAAAATATATTAATTTTATTTATTATTTGAGAAGTTGTAATTTTCTGAAGTTATTGTTACAAAAATAATGTTCAATAGCTGCTGATATTTTTGTATCATGTGTGGAGTTGTTGTAATTGTGTGAAGTTATTGACACAAAAACAATGTTCATTATTGTATCATTCAAAACCTGCACTATTAGAATGTGTATCAGATGCACAAAATTTACTAAAATGTATCAAATACACACATAAGATACATTGCAAATTATTAATTTAACTGTAAATCATGATTTGTATCTCGTTTAAGTGTTGGACAATTTTTGTGTCATGTTCAACTTGTGGGCATTTAGTATCAAATATAAATTTCTGTCAGATTTTATAGATCATCAATTGTATTGTGCATTAGTTAATTTTGTTTTATCATTATGTATCAACTAAACATTAAGATACTTTGTAGTTACAATTATGTATTATATAATTAACTTGACATGTTTCTCATGATGATTTACTTCTTGTAGTTGTTTTTGTTGAGTTCCTTATTAACGAAATCAACATCACATCAAATATTTTTCGAGTTGATTATCTTTGCATAAGATATGAAGCATTATTATGGAGATACGATATTGAAAAGGCTAAGTCATGTTATTTTAGCGATAAAGATGATCCTTCAAAACGCAAGAGTCGCTTTACTCCACCGCAACAAGATGATTTGATTAATGTCGTATAGTGATTGTGTATCAATGAATAGACACCCTTTAATGTTTTGTTTCTTTTTTGTTTAACAAAATCTCACTTAATTAAGTTTTAGAGTGTACTCTAAAAATTATTTCATATTATGCCTAAATTGGAATATATTTATTCTTAATTATATCATGTAAATTCTTATATTTTGTATTTTAATTATAGTGACCTTGATACACAACACTTCATCTGATACTTAAAACATTCACATTATAAAATTAAATGTCATAAAGACAAGTATCAGATTCATAACTCTTTTGATTTGAATGTCATTATAAAGAACCCATTAGTTATGACATAATGATATGATATGAAAGATATGAGTCACAACAATGTATATATAGTAAACACTTATGTATCATATACACATAACTTCTTTATTAGAATGTGATACATTCAAATTCGATTTTTGTATACACTACATGTCACAAATTATTTATCAGATACACCATCGGCATATAACGATAAAAAAAAATTAATGTATCATCCACATTTTTTCTTGATTACTATAATTACTTTATACATTATAATTGATATGTTATTAACATTGTCTACCAGATACACAATATTAACCTAATACATTTTATAAAAATCAGTCATATTATATAAATGTATCTGATACAACTAAATTGTTAATCCCTTTGTTACATGTCATATACAATCAGATACAAAAATATAATCACACCATAACTTACAAAATTACTATACACACTCTTCGTTTACTACTAATGTATCATGACTTACATATTCATATCAAGAGTTTTAGTATTTTTTATAGAACCTTCGACACATAATTTCTCCAGATGTAGAAACAACGTAATGTATGAGATTTTCAAGTGAGGTATCCAACCTCATGTTCTTTTACCTCGACGTACAACCTTACTCCCATATTATTTCTAATAATCAATGGAGAAGAATTACCTTATACCATGTATCAGATTTCAATTTTTTTTCTTAATGCATCAATATTCAATTATGTCGCAATGGCTGAAATTAAGATGAATGAAATATTTCACCAACGATGATTCCTTCACTTTTGTGTCATTCATAACTAACCTCGTTATTTCCAAATTTCTGAATGCCTCAGCGATCAAAATATTCATTTTGTATTTTATAAAAAAATATATGCTACTAAATGAAGTACTACTACAACAATCATTGTAATCTTGTTTTCACAGCGTCGAATGACATTGTCATTAATGCAGACACTCTATCAGCCACAGTTGCACTCAACCGTTGAACTGCAAACATCGCCTTTCCATCTAGCCTTTAACTGCCCCCGTCGTCTTTCTTGAAGAAAAAAGAAAACTAATCTAGATATTAATATAGTTTTCGCTATTAAGATTAGCAAAACGAAGAACATGGAGAAGAGATCTGAATTTTCAATTTTCAATTGTTTTGGATCAGGTATACTCTATGAGTGGATAATTGATAATAATGTGAAACTGAAAAGCGTTAATAATGGGATCTGAATTTAATTTTGAAATTACTCCCCTTATTACGCTTAACAGAATGTAGTTAGTGTATCAACAATAATGTATCCGCCCAATTAGTTATGTATCCGAATGGCCTTAAAAACATGGAATTTATGTAATTAGAAAAAGAGTAGGGATAGGGGGTAATTTCACTCTTACACGATGTGATTCTTAAAATTTATACTCTTTTTTTTTTGCTTTGAAAGGCTGAATGGACTCTTATTTTGGGCTCAAATCCAACTACATTTCATTGTTTTTGGAAGGCTGGATGGGCTTTGGTTTCGGGCTCAAATTCCAACTCAATGAAATGCCTCATTGTTTTTGGTTCAATGTAAAGCTTCATTATTTTTGTTATCATTATTTTTCTCTCTATGCTTTTTTTTCTCAATTTATCTTTGTTTAAATTTATTAGACATATTTTAGATACTTTTGTCTTTTATTCTTCTTATTTATACTTCACATTTTATTTCTACATAAATCTCTTTCCATGTACTAACAATGAATTATAATTAAATTTGAAATTGATTTACAAAAAATATTATATAAAATAAATTAAATTAAAGTTAATTGAATGAAGAAATTTAAAATTTGTGAATAATCTTTTAATAAAATCTAATGAATTGATTTTCCTCCCATAATTTTACTAATTGTACTTCTTTCTTATTTTTTCAGTTCGATTTTAAAAAGATGAAAACTAAATTAACTTATTTGCTCTATTCATTATTTGTCTTTTTCACGAATGATTAACCTAGTAAGGTTGATTTAAATGAACTAAAAAATCAATGATGTCAATTATTTATCTTATGAATATATATCATAATATGTTAGTGGTTGAATTTTTTTTAAAAAATCAAAAAATAGAGTAGAAACTGTAATATAAAAGAGAAAAAAAGCACAAGAAATATTTCTTAGAAAAGCTCGATGAAATAGGATAAAAGTAAAAAAAAAAAAAATACGGCATGTATAACAAGTTAAACTTATTGAATTCATATTATTAGTTTCCTCCTACCTCGCTTGCTTTTTATCCTTTAATTTTTACATATTTACTTCTTTATATTTCAAACCTCCTTCACAGAAATTTCAAATTCATCACTAACCGGACGTAAGATTCATATTGGATCTCAACCACTATAAAAATATTTGGTCTCTGAGTTTACTTTAGGCACTTTCCTGTTTTTATATTATACTTCTCTGCAAACAGTAGTTGACTAAGGAATACTACAAGTCAACTACTCTGAAAGAAAACTAAAAAAAAGTGCAATTCACCCCTCTTGCACTTTCACCTCATCCCTCTTATGTCCCAAAATATGTTGCAGATCATTGGAAATAAGAAGGTGGAGTTTTTTGTTTGTGCTCTCTTCCTTTAATAAGAATATTTTCCATAATTATAGTTTGTTTTCTTGAGTTCCTATTCTTGTTTCTCCCTCTATTAGTGTAAGAGAAGTTGCTAGTGCCTTCTTTCTATTAGGTAATGTTATTTTCCTCTAAGTTTTAGATGTTATCTTCTATCGACTTAGTCTTTTTGTCTTTCCTTCACTAAAAATAAATAACTTTTAGTGACAATAAATATACACAGTAACAAAGATAGCTAAAGTCTTTACCATCATTAATTGATTGTCATTAGATTCAATGTCGTTGTCGGCTTTAGAAACATTTACAAAAAGTATTAATTGTCGCTAAAAATATATATTCAGACTCATGAAGTATTTGCACCATTTTGCTGTTGTCGAACTCACAATCTTTATCTTTTTTATTAGTGCTTGTGTGCATATTTTCCATACTCTGATCATAATTTATTTTCACAAAAAGATTAATATCCTTCATATTCTTAATCTCCACTAGAAGGTTGCTGGATATTGAGGGTCATCTATCTCGATTCCCTTTTTGCTATATATTCTTCTCATTAACAGCCATAGATCTAGCATATGCAGGAATGAGCTAATTAAGGCACTAACTACGTACTAAGTAATTAAATCAAATCCTTAACATTTCAAGTACATGTAATGACCTGATTCCGTCGTTAGGGAATAATAAATGGGGAAAGAATTTGGGGTCAGAAAACTTTTTGGTAGTAACTTGGAATTTTCTCACCTAGTTCAGATTTGGACGAAATCGAAGTCAGTAAGGTCTAGGAAAATCTGGTAACGAATGAGAGATCTAATTATGAATTTAATTATCTGAGTGGATAGCTAAGATGTTAAGGAACCCGTACGACTTTACATAATCGAATTCGGGCGAGTAGAATTCTCGTAACTGATCTTAGCGTGAATGGATATTTTCTGAGTGTCATGGGCTGGAGGTGTGTTGTGAAATGGGGGATTGAAACTCTGAATTTAACTCTTTGTTTTCGTGCAAGCCGCTAAGGCGGAATTATTCCCGCCAAGGCGGGGCCGTTGTGGAAGGATGGGGTCCACCGTAGCGGACCAGTCGCAAAATAATTCGGTATTAAAACTCAAAATGTTATTTTTCTGCAAGTTTCGTTCTTGGGAGCTAAGGGACGATCCATGGTTATTTCTTGAAGGTTTTCCACGACTTTAGTGCTAAAGGTAAGGATTTTACTCTCTTAATTCGTTTTTCGATCCGTAGAACTTAGATTCTTGGGAGATTATTATTGGGAGAAGGTTTTGACCTGTAATTACTGGTGGGAAAAGCCCAAAATTGGGTATTGGGATCTTGGGGTTGGCCTAGGGTTGATAATGTTGATTATAATTCGGGTAATTCGGCCTCGTTTATTGAATCATGCGTTAATTGTATGTTGTTAAACCACGAACAAGCGAAAAGAATCCGGAAAGGGAAGACTCAAGTGCCTTAGGGGAGTCCAAGTTTGGTTTCAAGGTATAGGTGATGGTTGTGATTTTATGTTTGTGTGATATATGTAGTAATTGCTTAATTGTATTGCATGTATGTATGCAAATGTTTCATTATTGATCACACCTAATGTAAATGAGTATGAACGAATAATTATATGTCATGAATCACCTCTTGATTGTATGATTATGTGAATGTACATTGTGATTGTGATTGTGGTATGTTGAACGGAGCGGGTATCACGTCCCGACACACTAACTGGGATTGGATGTCACGTACTGACATAAACTTTGGATTGGGTGTCACGATCTGACACACTAACTTGGAATGGGTGTCATGATTTGATACACTAACTTGGAACCGGTGTCACGATCCGATACACTAACTGTTGGGTATGGGTCCATGAGAGGACCATTGAATTGGGTTTCATGAGAGGAACATTGACTTGTTATATATATGAGTATTAATTGAAGAATATGGAATTGTACATTGATCCTGAAATGGTGACTGATATTATATATGTTCAGTATACGTATGTTTACTGTGTTGTATACTGATACTACACTTGCTTGTTCTTTGTTGAGTACAGGGCATCTTCAGGTGGCTATTAATAGACCTCGGCTAGGTGACTATTGAGCGTGACCGGATTCAAGGGTGAGTCAGTTCTTTCAGGTTGTCATCAATCTCTCTTGTTTAAGTCCACTCTTTTTGGACGCAGACTATTTGTTTAAGGTGTTTGTTTAGTTTTCGGGTTGTACCTCTTGTTCTTAGACTTGTCGTTAGTAGAGTTTTGGTACAATGACTTTCAGGTTCTAGGGGTTGTTCTTCCGCATTAGTTTGGCTAGTTTATTTAAACCTTTGGAGTTTATGAGAACTCTATACCTGCTTTCGTATTTATAAATGTGTAGTATCTTGGTTAAGACTGCTTAGTTGAGTTGTAGTAATAATAATTCTCCCACCGAAGAGTTAGTGTGGATGTCAATCACAATGATTTGAATCGTGACAGTACCCGCCAGTAAGTCTTTACGTTGATTTCCTTTAGAAACGTGTCAATGCAAATGTTATTTTTATAAATTCTCTTTGTTGTAAGCAAAATTGAGAAGTCGCATTTCAGAAAAATTGAAGTTATTATCCTTCTTCATGATTTATGTGACAACTATATATGAATTTAATTATTGAGGTAGGCTACCACAGTCCACAGAGAAGAGATAAATAGTTAAATACTGTTGAGTGATGCTGTAATAAAACAAATAAATAAATATTAGTTGTATTAATTATGAATGGGTGGTTTACGGTGTGGTGGGTCGTAATCCATCTCTATAATGTCTCCATATAAATTCTTCTTATTTCCACTCTTGGAAGCCATGTGTATTTCATGAGTTATATATTGACCATCTTGCACCCTACAAAACCATTAACAATTCAATAGTTTTCGCATTTAACAACACTAAACACACTTAAAAGCTGTGTTTGGTGGAAAATATTTTCTCGATACTTATTTTCTGATGTTTGAAATGTAAATAAATAGAAAATATTGTTGGAAAATATTTTCTCGATACTTATTTTCTGATGTTTGATACGTAAATAAATAGAAAATATTGTACCAAGAGCATTTACATATAGGAAAGGGTGAAGTTGAGGTGGTTACATTATTAAAGCAATTTTAATTATCTTCTATAAAACAGTTAATTAATTAAACCACCTTTTTTTTCAAATTAGATGTCAAGACTAATTAAAATGGCTTGTCTATTCAGTAATATAATTATTGAAATATAATTTTTGATATTTTCGTGCATATCAGAGCTACGGAGCTTGCTTACAAAAACACATGAGTAGTTGATTCTTTTGTTTACAAGTAGGGTCAAAACATTTTGTGGAACTGAACAAACTTGATCAAATGTGGTGTCCACCTTGATTCATTAGATATCAAAAAATAGATGTCCATAAAATCAGCTCGTAAAAATATTATTTATCTCAGTTAATTATGCTCACAAAAAAAATGTCAAAATTAAAATTTTAAAAAGAAATTTATTTGACATGTTAATTATGTATCTGTAATAAACAAACTAAAAGTTTATTAAGCATTTCTATAATTAAATAAATTAAAACTTAACACTAGTTGGACGAAATAGACTACGACTTTTTATTTAATCCATCTTGAATAGTTCAAACTCATTTAGACTTATGCATGATGACATAGTAGTTTGATAATACATAAATGTGTTTTTTAACTTGTTTTAATTGACATCTATGTCCTCCGACTTTAGGTATGCACATGTAGACATCTAAGCTTATATAAAGTGGAACAAGCATACACATGTATCCAACATATGACATCCTACATGGTGGCATACGTGTATTATGTCATTAGGAACACATGTGTATACTTGTTTAATTTCATACAAATTTAAGTATCTACTTGTGCACTCCCAAATTATATTTAACATAAATGTCACACGAATCAAGTTCAAAAAATTATGTTTATATGTTAAGCATGTTTATGTATTATGTCTTTGGTATATTAAATACACTTTGTTGAATTTAATTACCTTTGTTTTTGCTGTCTTGAGCAAACGTACTGCGTGGGGCAAAGCTGATAGAGACAAATGAGAGCCAATCATTTCACTACCGCATGTCTAATCCCATCAATAACATGCAAATCATATATACTCATACTAACGAAACAAACAGCTGAAATGAAAGCAAGGCCAAATTATTCTACATTTATATTCCACTTGACTTGACTTGAGAAACAAAATAAACGGAGGAAAAAAGAATAGAAAATTTCATTTAACTTCATATTCAAGTAGGAAATTACAAACTATGGTTGAAAGCATTGATTCAAGAATATGTAGGTTTAACACACAATGATTTATCGTATATCGTAAATCAAATATATTTTTTTTATTTACCATGTTTGTTAAGATTAATTTAATTTATGTGATGCAGTTTGATTAGAAATATTGAATATCCTCCTAATAGTATCATATGAACTAAAATGAATGAAGAGTAAGAGAGCGCACCTGAAAACGTGACTTTAGTATCATAATTATTTTCCTTATGGAAGTCTTGTATTGATCTTTTGGCGGTTGATTTATGACTGTTTTCTACACGAGACGAATCAGTGCCAAAATAAAGCTCGTCTAATACAGCCTGCTGCAGCCTGCATGTGCATAATTTTGCAAGTAAATGATGTTTATATGCACCATAAAATAATAAATAATAAGACATAGCTAGCTAGTTTTAAATTTAGTAATTATAAGTTGAATTTTACCTTGTTAGGTAGTGACTTGCGAGCAATAGATGGATGGCTGGGAAAGTAAATGATGATGATGACCAAAAGTAAGAAGAAGGAGAGATAATGTTAGAATGAGAAAGATTTTGATTATTGACAAATACAGGAACAGATGAAAGAAACAGGTTGTGCGAAGTGTTCCTTACAGACCAAATTCGACTTGGATAAGGAGAACGTCAATCTCGCAAATTAGACGATCAAGAGCCAAGTTACTAGAAGTTGTTGTCCGGTTCGAGTTCATGTTGCTGCCTAATCTGAGTAGGAGAAGGAGTCGAGTTTTTGTTGCTGTCCAATCTGATTATAAAGGAGATTATTTTGTTGTCTATTTAAGGAAACCTGATGTAAGTTTTTCTGAGGCAGCGACTACTTAATTAAGGAAACTTGCGTTCGAAAGAAAAATAATTTTTGTAAGCTAAATAAGAAAAATCACGTAAGAAGTTTTCTTTCAATGCAAAGTACAAAGAGAAGTCCTAATGCTACAAGGTTTCTTTGCGGCGGCAGTGATAAAGGAACTACTCCTACTTGTCTAAGGAAATAGCTTGAGGCGGCATCATAAGCTTAAGAAGAACGAAGAAGCGATTGCGGCAAAGACAAACAGTGATAAAGAATCCAAGTTGAACTTAACAAGGTTTTGTAGAGGCAAAGACAAAGTTGATTCAGACAAGGAGTTGAAGATGTGGCGAAGACAAGTTCAAGTTGAACTAGGAGTTCCACACAAAAGAGGAGTCCTACATGAAGTAGCATGTAGTAGGATTTCTAGTTGAAATAGGTTTTCAAGTCCAAATCTATAAATAAGGCGATAGTTTCGCTTGAGAAAAATTGCGCACTTACATAGAGAGAAGATCAAAACATGATCAAGAGTTTGAGAGAGTTTTGAGAGTTACTGGAGAGTGTTGCCAATATGTGAAGAAAAAATTGTAAGATTGTAATTAAGAGTTTTGATTACAATTGACTGTGTGTAGGATTCGTCTAACAAGTTTGAGAAACTTGACGGACGTTAAAAGATATAAAATCGGGGGATTTTGTGTCTTTGGATAGCTAGAAATTAGAGTTTATAATTTTTAGCTAGGAATTAGAGTTTATAATTCCTCTAGGAATTAGAGTTTATAATTCCTTAGGTTACATAGTCTTGTAATCTGTTGTTGATGTTCAAAGGTTAATAAAGTGGAGTTAAATCCTACAGAAGTGTAGGTCGTGATTTTTACCCTTATGAGTTAGGGGTTTTCACGATAAAATATTGTATTATTATTTTATTGGCTTCACAAAACGTAACTACTGTAATCTGCAAAGGAACATATAGAATAAATTTGTTTCTTAGGCGAATTCGGGGGTCAGAATTTCAACAGATAAGATGAAGATGAAAACAAAAGTGGCATCATGATTGATATTAATAGTTTTTTTCAAAGGGTTGGTTCATGAGAAGATAGGCCTAAAAGTTGTAGCGACAAATTTATAATGGAGGAGAAATACACAATAAGTAGACAGCGTTGTTAAAACACCGGTCCAACTGAATATTCGAGTCTCATAAGTCTTGGGAATTTATCATCACGAATTGTGCTGCAATGGTAAAATTATTTTATTCTTAACCAAAATTTCGAATTCGTGCCCCAAATATGAAAAAAATCATGTTGGAGCATCACAAATCTTACCGTGCGCGATAATGTGATTTCGAACACCACCACCAGACTGCTAAATCAAAAAGGCAAGGAATTTGATTTGATGAATTAGGACATATTAATTCTTTATTTGAAATGACTCTAAAACGATCGGTCCAATCCAATCATAAAAAAGCACCAAAGGCTAATGCGGGCTTAGTTTTCAATAGTTTTTTTTGTTTTTTTTTAAAAAAATAAACGCAATCCCCTAATCATATATTCCCTCCGTTTCAAAAAGAATGGTATAGTTTAATTTGGAACGGAGTTTAAGAAAAGAAAGAAGACTTTTTAATCTTGTGGTTCTAAATTAAAGTTATGTCAAATGTATCAAAATGTCCTTTAATCCTGTGGTCTTAAACATGTCACGTGGAAAGTTAAAGTTAAAGTGTTGTAAAAAAAGAAAAGGAATCATTTTTTTTTAAACAAACTAAAAAGGAAATAGGAATATTCTTTTTGAAACGATTGAGGTAAGTAAGTACTCATATTTTGGAAGAAGTGTTGGTTTGAAAATTCATTAAATTGATGACATTCAAAAACAACCAAAAAAAGAAAAACTTAAACGGAAATATCTGTCAAAAGTTAAGTGTAAGCTTTATAAAGTTAATTTTTAAGTATTTGAATTTTATTTAAATTATGTTGGTCCACGAAGCCAACCCAGGCCCAGCCTCAAGGGTCAACAAGCTAATCTAACTTGGGTTGGACCTATGGGCTATGAGCCTCAATTTAAATTGGACTCAAAAAAAGGTCATTCACCCAAATATTCTTATTTAGGGGTGCTCCTTATGTTTTTAAAAACATAGTTGAAAATATTCTTAATATTGAAATAATAATTTTTTTACCAGGTATAAATTCATATTTTTATATATATTATGATATCAACAATTATTTGCAGCATTAGTTTATATGTTTGTATCATAATATTTCACAGATTATGTTATATATCGATCCAAAAAAGCTTTCTCTAAAGAGGATAAAAGAGCATATGTCCCAAAAAGTAGAACTTCATTTTTCACAAGCACACTACATCAAATACTAAAGAAAATTCTATATTATTTTGTATTGCATAACTTAATTCCTGATAAACTTTTGTCAAGAAGTTTCTCTAAACTATTGTGAAAGCATAGTCATACAAAAAAAAAAAACGTTTCATACAGGTCTTGAAATATGATGATAAATCAAATCATATACACCCTTCGTTTCACAAAGAATGACCTGGTTTGACTTGGCACGGAGTTAAAGAATATAAAAAAAAATTTTGAATCTTATGGTCCTAAATAAAAGTTAGTTCAAATGTACAAAACTGTCCTTCGATCTTGTGATCTTAAACAAGTCACGTGTAAAATTGAAATTAAATGTTATCAAAAAAAGGAAAAAAATTATTCTTTTTAAAACAGACTAAAAAGGAAAGAAAATCATTCTTTTTTAAACTAATATCCAAAATATGACTTCACTCCAGCTATTAGATGATTCTGATTGGTGCTACAAAGTGCAGAACCTTCCTTGTTTTCAACTAATACAATTGTATAAATATATCGACATTTCTATTGCTTATGATGCAAATTCAACTTTTCTCTTGTGCGAGCATAGCTTTTCATATCTAAAACACCAAGTATAAAATAATATATCCATATCCATCACTTATACGAATTTGGTAGAAAACTAACATAGTTATTTATCTTTGATAAAAGAATCAATACAATAGTTTTTAAGGTAATTCACTATTTTTTCATTATAAATGCTCAGCTATCTTGAAGACAATCTGCTGGAAATCCTTGTGGAAATCGCTTAGAATCAGTGCAATAATTATAAACCATATAATTCTTGTGCACCCATTTAAGCCTCTCTTGGCTTGTGTTATCTAACTCTTCATTCAACCATGAACTACTAGTTGAATTAGTTGTAGTACTGGAATTGCAAGAAGACGGAGAACTAGGAATACAAGCATTGGCATTGAAGTTTCTGTACGAAGCACTGAAGGGTGCTTGGCTCCAATCAGTCTTGACAAGTCCTCCTCTTGTAGCCCAATCGTCTGCATTCCAAAGACTCGAGTAAATCCTCATTGCTTGGTTCTTCGGATATGAAACTCCCATCGATTCACTATTCTTGTATTCTCTAATGGGAGTTCCGTCCACATAGAATCTGTTTAACAAAAGAAATAAGAGAACCCCAAATCAAGATTTGATTCAAAAAGTGACACATTTTGAAAAAAAGAAAGATTGAATGTTTAACTACTTACATAATGCGTTGTGGATTCCAAGTGATGGAATAGGTATGGAAATCCTCAGTAGGATCAAACCAAAGATGAAATTGTTGTTCTCTGTTTCCTTTTCCTTGACTAAATACATTAGTATGGAGTGTATAAGGATCACCACTTAGATTTCCCAAGAATTCAAAATCTATCTCATCATGTGTTGGTCCTTGTGATGACAACTGTAATAAAATCCAAAAATAAAAGAGTTCAATTCCAGAGAAATTCATGTATAGCTCAAAAATGATTCAGAAAAAAAAAAAGAAATTAAGGGAATTACTTACATAGTAAGCCGTGACAGTGCCAGCAGAATTTCTGGGGACAAGTCTGAGCTGCATGTCAATTTTACCAAAGAGATATTCATTCTTGGATTGAAAACCAGAGCCAGAGATTTTGTCAAGTGAGAGAGTTAAAAGGTCGCCATTGTTGAGTATTTTTGCTCTGCCATCACCCCATGTGATGTCGAATTCTTGATCAAACTTGGCCCCAATAGCTATGCCAAAAGTACTGATCATAAAACACATTACAAATACTAACTTAGAAGAAGAAGAAGAAGAAGAAGAAGAAGCCATGTTTAATTCTTAAGATATTAAAGTTTGTTGGATGAATTAGAGTAGGATTGCTTGGTGGGGTTTTATAGGGGTTTATAACACCCGACCTCAGCAATAAAGGAGTAGGTAGAACAGAGCGTGTGGGGTTAGGCTTGAGGAAGCAAAGAGGAAGGTTCAAAGTAAAATAGAAAGGATGGAAAAAATAAAGATTTTGAGTATATATTGAGCTGGAAACAGGATTAAAATGACGGCATCAAAGCTAAGTGACAGACAGCCCATATATGATAGAGTATATGGTCACTCCTTACATTGGAACTATAGTTAGTTGAACTTTAATATATTGTTTTTTATTCAGTGAACCTAACCTACATTGTAGTATTTCTACTATAATGTTTATGTAAGGTGATTAAAAAAAAAAGCAAAAGAGTCTAATGGATCTTTATACTTAAATGAGTTTGTATTGTAGGCCATTTTATTAATTATTTAGTCAAATAAACCTTTAAATTCAATAAAACATAACAGGGGGAATTAATTATAGGTGACAAAGAAGTTTTAAAATTTAAAAAGAGTGACACTAGTTTTAATTATTAAGTGTAGGTGACAAATTTTTAATTAATTTTTAAAAATAGTTAAATAGATCCTCGAGTTTTTATTTTTACACTTTCACCCAAATTTAATTAAAACCCTATTTCTAAATAGGAAGATCCTCAAATCAGTTTTTTTTTGTTCTTTACCAACTCCCACTCTTTTCACGTTTTCTTTATTGCTTCTCATCTTCATCACTGACTCTTCTTCCTCCTCTTCTTCTTCTTCTTTTTGTTTTTTATTGGTGTTGCAGCTTATTGTAAATTTCTTATTTGAAGAATTTGAGAAGGGAGAATCTCAAATTTTCATTCAACATGTGATTTGAAAAGGTCTAAAGATTTAGAAATTACTTCTTAACTGGTAATGTTCAATCATTTTAACAAGTTAATAGTATTGTTTGCGTACATTATTCATTTAAAAATTTGATTTTTGTGTTATATTCCTTGCCACTAATGTATAATAAATTTCATCAACTAATAGGACTGTTTCAGTAATTTACAGCAATTGATGAATGATGTTGTTGAATAATTGTCGCAATTGCTAGATAAATGATGTTGTTGAATAATTGCCACAATTGCTATATCTATTTCAGCAGCTGCTGAATAACTTACAATAGTTGTGATATTTTAATATAATTTTTGTTATGATCAATTTCTTAGTTCTAAGTTAGAATATTTCGAGTATCTTCAACATCATTAATGGGAGATAGAATAGTACTACCAGTCGATTGTAATAGTGAATGAGTCCAGTCCAACAATCGTTATATTTAGCGTTGGAAGAGTAAAGAATTGCCCACGATCATTGCGATGATTGTGCATCGAGATATTGCATATGATGATTTTGCGAATAAAATCATTACTTGTTGTAAATTAAATTGTGAGTTCAAAGATATTGTGATCACTTACCTTCATAGTTGTAGTGAAAAGCATAAGACGGCTCCTTTTAAGATAAATGATCAACTTAGTTTAAGTACTTATTTGGAAGATGAACCTAAAGGTGTTTTAAAGATCTACATGGTTGAAAAATTGGTGGAGAGTCATAATTTTTGTGATGACCAACAAGTGTTGAACGATGAATGTGGTAGGATGAATATGAATATTCCGAATGAAGAGCGTGAAGGTCAAGATATTCTTCCTCCTGAAGTTCGGAATAAATTGCCCATTATTGGTGAAGTTGCTGATAGGCAAGTACTATGAACTTATAAATTTACTTATTTCTAAATTTTCATTCTCTTTGTAAACTTAATTAATTTTTGTTATAGTTGATAATTAATTAACTTAATGCAGTCATGCTCAAGAAGATGGAACAGGCTTTTACAAAGATATGTCGTTCAAGAATAAAGAAGAATGAGATATTGCATTGAAAATTGCATGTGTCAAAAAAGATTTTAGATTGAAGAAGGTAATTAATTCACGTTCAGTGTATTGTGTCAAATGTGAGCATCCTGACTGCAAGTGGTGGCTAAGAGCGGTGAAAGTTGAAAATTCTGATAGATTTTATATTAAAAAGTATGAAAAGATGCATACTTATGGCTCAAAACATCTTACGAGTCATAATCCACACGCCACAGAAAAAGTCATTGGAGCATACTTCAAAGATAGATATCCCAAAGGTAAAGGTCCATCTACAAAAGATTTGAATAACTCTATCCGTATTGAATTGGGATGCAAGGTTAGTTATTGGAAAGTTTGGAGGGGTAGCGAGATTGCAAAGTCTTTGGTAAGAGGGACACATGAACATGGATATGGAGTGATTGGTGCGTATAGTCATATGCTTAGGACATCAAATTCGGGAAGTAAAACGGCATTAAAGATTGATGAAAATGGCAGGTTCAAGTACTTTTTTGTAGCATATGGAGCTTGGATTCTTGGTTTCGCACAAGTGAGAAAAGTCATAGCTGTTGATGGAACATTTTTGAGAAGTAAATACGGAGGTGTGTTGTTGTCTGATGTTGCACAGGATGCGGAGAATCATATTTATCCGATGGCATTTTGCATAGTAGACTCTGAATGTGATGCTTCCTACCGATATTTTTTCGAGCAATTAAAAAGTTTTGTACTTGATACTCCTGAATTGTGCATTATCTCTGATAGACATCAAAGTATTGGAAATATGATTTCAATTGTGTTCCCTTCAGCTCATTATGGTTGTTGCATGAGGCACTTAGGAGAAAATATTCGAAATAATTTTCACAATGCGAGTGTTGTCTTCCACTTTTATAAGGCGGCAAAAGCATATAATATTGATGTGTTCAATGATCATTTTAATCAGATAAGAGATTTGATTCCGTAGGCTGTCATACATCTTGAACGCGTTGGATTTCACCGATGGAGCAGGGCATTCTTTCTTGGAAATAGGTAAACTACTGCAATTGTCTGTACTGTCTATACTGCTGCAATTTTTTATAGTTAGCTACTGCAATTGTTTATAGCAATTGCTGTAATTATTTATAGCAACTATTGCACGTTTTTCAGCACCTGCTGAAAAATCTGCAACAATAGTTATAAAAACTATACAACAGTTATAAACACATACTATATGTTACAGGCACAATATTATGAAGACAAATATTGCTGAGTCGGTTAACTCAATATTTCTTGATGAAAGAGAATATCCCATTACTGCTCTATTTGATGCAATAAACAGACGATTTGCGGAAAAATTTCATGAGAGGCGTATGAAATTCATTAATGCACCAACCATCTACGTTCCTTCGATAGAAAAAGACATTACAAAAAATATTAATCTGGGGAACAAGCTATTGATCCATCAAATTTCCAACTACAAGTATATTGTCACCGGTCATGATGAAGTTGCAACAGTTGATTTGCTAGCCAAATCTTGTACTTGTAAAGTCTTTGACATTGACAAAGTACCTTGTCCACATGCTATGATAGCGATTCGATGTCAATATGGTGATGACTATGGGAGACGCTTTTATGAATACTCTTCTTCGTATTACAAAGTAGAGAGATACCTTATTGCATATGTGGAGGAAATTAAATCGGTGCCATCTGAAGACACTTGGGAAGTTCCTATTGATATTTTAGAGAGAAAAATATCTTCTCCATTTGTTGAACCAGGCAAGGTTGAAAGAAGGTCCACAAAAATACATAAAGGAATTGGAGAATCATTTTCAACGAAGAAAAATAAATATTCTTTATGCAAAAGAATTGGTCACAAGAGGACTACATGCTCCGAGCGAAATGTTGCATAAAAACACATTTGTTCTTCTTGTGTTTTGTGAACTTATTTGATCTTATCTTTTTTTTTTGTACTAATTTTTTTTTTGTGTGATTATTGTGAACACATTTGATCTTACCTATTTTTGTACTAATTGTTGTTATTTTAATTGTGAAAGCATATTTTATTTTATTGTTATTCTTATTATAACTTTATTACTTGTTGTAGAGAATTTTAGCAATTGTTGTATAAAGTACAACAACTTTCTTACTTGCTGTAAAAAAGTTCAATAACATTTAAACTTGTTGTAGAAATGTTCAGCAACTGCTATGAAAAGTACATTAATTTTCATGCTCATTGTAGAAATTTAAACAATTGCTGTAAAATAAGACAACAACTCGTAGAGAATTATAGCCATTGCTATGAAAGGTACAATAATTTGCTTATTTGTTGTATCATATTTCTTTAAATTACTAGTTATTCTAGATTTTCTTTTAAAATTAACTAAAACTATCATATTTATCATTGAATATGATTAATATAAATAATTAATAATCAATATAAGTTGTTACACATGAAATTACTTAATTGATCGTCTGTCATCTCAAATAACTATCTCATTATACATGATCACTATCTAACACAAAATTTATTTTTAATTTAAATCAACACTACTCTACTTATCATTAAATATAGAGTGTTACAATCAATAAACAATCAATTACTCATTATAATATGATTACATGTGGAATTGTAATGGAATTGATCGTCTGGTATCTCAAATATCTATCTCATTATACATGATCACTATCTAACATAAAATTTATTTTTAATTTAAATCAACACTACTCTGCTTATCATTAAATATGAGTGTTACAACCAATTAACAATCAATTACTCATTATAATATGATTACATGTGAAATTGTAATGGAATTGATCGTCTGGTATCTCAAATATCTATCTCATTATACATGATTACTATCTAACATAAAATTTATTTTTAATTTAAATCAACACTACTCTTCTTATCATTAAATATGAGTGTTACAATCAATAAACAATCAATTAGCCAATTAATTGGCTTACTTGTTAAAAAAAAATTAGCAATTGTTATATAAAGTACAACTTTTAGATTTGCTGTAGAAATGTTCAGCAACTGCTATGAAAAGTACAATAATTTTTGTGCTTGTTGTAGAAATTTAAGCAATTGCTGTAAAACAATACAACAACTCGATTAATTGTTGTAGAGAATTGTAGCAGGTGCTACAAAAAATACAACAATTTGCTTAATTGTTGTAGAGAATTACAGCAGTTGCTGTAAAAAATATAACAACTCGTTTAATTGCTGTAGAAAATTTCAACAATTGGATGAGTCAAATACGTGCCCTTCAATTTGTTCACTAACAACATCACTGTTCTATATAACTATAGAAAATTTTAACAATTGGGTGAGTCAAATCCTCACCTTTCAACTAGTTCACTAACAACATCAAAAAAATTCTTTTTTCGATCAAAATAGCAATTCATCAAATTGATGTACAACGAAAGTGAATTAAAACTGTAGCAAAATAGTGGTAATAATGCATATTCACAAGCAACCCCTTCAATTCATCAAATTCAAAATACCATATTCACTAATGTACAACAAAAGTGAATCAAAAGTGTAGCAAAATAGTGGTATAAATGCATTTTCACAAGCAGTCCGTTCTTCACCACTCTTTCAACTCTTTTTTGAATTCGAATCAGCCCCTTCATATGTAATATTAAAAAATAAATTTCACATGTCAAAATGGAATATATATAACACAAGATAAATCTTAGAAAGATGATTATAATCTAATTTTACCTTTACTATCTCCGTACACCAATTCTTTTTCGATAATGGTCTCATTCACTTTTCCTTTTCTCTTTTTTCGAGCACTTGACAATGCCTCCGAAATTTATCTCTTTGTTCTTTTAACATAGTCGGGAGTATATGGATGAGAGATCTTTGATGATGGCCTAACACCTCTTTTAGACTTCATGGTGACGATAGCTTTCTCTAAAGACTCAATCTTAACATTCATGTTTGACAATAGTTTTCTATAAAGACTCTACCCTGACATTCAATAAATCTATCGTCTCCTTAGTGGATGGAGTTTCTTGAAGACAAGGAACATTCTCATCGATCGGAGAAGATGTTTCTACTCCAAAACCACCACTAATATCACCGAAGTCTTCTCCTCTTTCGAAATCAACACCATCAGTACATCTATCAACATTTGGAGTAAATTCTCCTCCTCCTCCTTCACCAACACCACTAAAAACTCTCTCAACATTTGGAGAAGATGCTCCTCCACGTCCTACATCAAGATTATGCTCATCATAATTGATGTCTCTTTTTATAGCCACAACACCATTCAAATCCATCTCAAGCTTTTCAATCTTATCATCCTTGGTCAATTTCTTAGGCACAAACTTAGTGAAAAATTCCATTTACATTTCACTAGATGTACTAACTATCCATGGATGTACAATCTACATGTAAAAATAATAATAATTAAAATGTAATAAAGCAGCTGCTGGATTTAAAAATTATTATATACAAGTTGTTTTAATTGTTCCAGCAGTTGTTGTAATAACTTCAACAATTGACAGCAACTAATTAAATAAAGAAAACACTTGTTGAAAAGGATAAACAAACAGAAAAGCAATAACTATTCGACTTTAACTAAAAATATTAAAAGAATAATGCTTACCGAGTCATGAGGGGGATCAAACAACTCATTAATGACAACTGATTCGTTATTAGTTGACAAAAGCCATCGAAAAATTCTCGGTGAAGACACTTGTTTTGAAAACACCTTATATTTCTTTTGAAGGAAAGGAACAACTTCAAATGCCCAACACTACATAAAATAATCACAAAAATAGATCAAAATATTGGAAGCACCAAAAATAATTAAATAACTATATATATATATATATATATATATATATATATATATATATAATTTACATAAAGGCCCATGGAAAGCCATAAAGATTGGTAATCTTCCATCAACCGTCTTCACCGCTTTCAATAGATGCTTGATTGTAATATCATAGCTAATACGACCCTATGGATAAGCACAAAATGCTTTTCTATCGGCCGAGAGCAAAATCCATTTTTTTTGGAATATTTGTATTCACATCTTTTCCACAAAGAAAGCTATGAACAAAATATAGTAAACACAATAATTTTTTTACATCTTTATTGTGTTTTTCGTTTTGGAGTTGTTCAATCAACTTATTTCTCTTGCAACTCTTTCCCATAACCTTAAGAATTTCGTTTTATCTCATTTTTTTCTTAGTTGACATATTTTCAAAATCATACACATCTTCATTATGACAATTTAAGCCGGTGATGATAGCAAACTCCTTCATTCCAAAATAAATTGGCATGCCACTATAATTTATCCAAATTTCTTTTTTCGACGGCTATAAATTTGACGTCGAAGAAGTTGGTAGACTAAACTCATTTGAAATCTTATACGAGCATCTTTAAGTTGTAAGTAGTTTCCAAAGATTGAAGATCGAAAGAACTTTATCATTTTTTGTTCTTTTAAGATCGTTCTAAATTTAGAAAACTTACGTAACTCCGACTTAACAGTTAAAGAACCGCTTAAGTTTGGATACTTATCAATCATTGACTCCAAATTGTAACTTGCATACCTAATCGACTTCACAACGAAGTTATCAGGTGAAGGATTGATCGGAGAAGACTCAACAATAGGAGATGTCACCTTTTATGGAATGGCTATATCATTTTGTTCCTCTTCAACTGCTCTATCATCTCTTTCTACATTTGTAGAAGAAACATCAATTTCATGTTCTCCTTCTATAAATTTTTTCAAATTTGTGTTTTCTAGTTCTTCTTCTCTTTGTCTTAGTGTTCTGATTCGCCTTCTATACGTTTTAGTAGGAGTTATTTTTTTTCGTTCGAGCCATGGATGCAGAATCTACATATAATACAATAAAATCAAAATGTAATAATAAAAAAGACAGTTCATTACAACATAAAGAAATAGGGTAAACAATTATAAATGTAGCAACTGCTGCTTTTTCACTCACAAAATTCGTAAACTTTTACAAGTTCTTAGCTTTCCATTATATTT